>CM047809.1:8448113-9048113 GCA_026214975.1 Gentiana macrophylla | reverse complement strand
CTAGTATTACTAAAAATCTTGTGAGTGCCTCTAAACTTACTAATGATAATCATGTTCATATGGAAATTCATTCTGCCTTTTGTGTGGTGAAGGATAATATTTCACGGACAACACTTATGGAAGGAATACTTAAAGATTGCTTGTACAAGTTGTAGTATCCAATTGTGTCTTCTCAGGTCTCTCTTCACTCCAAAAGACCAAGTCTGAAGTCCTCTGTTGAGTCTAGTTGTAATAAGTTCAGTTGCTTAGTAACTGAGTCTGATGTCTGTTATGTTGAGTCTAGTAGGGTTTCCAATTTGTGGCACAGAAGGTTGCTACATCCCTCCTAATAAGTCTTGAAATCTTTCCTCAAATATTGTAATATGTCTATTAATATAAAACTCCTGATTTTTGTGAAGCATGCCAATTTGACAAGTAGCATGCCCCGCCTTACTCTAAGTTTGTTACTAAAACTTCCTTTGTGCTTGAAATCATTCACTCTGATCTTTGGGGACCTGCTCATGTGTCCTCTACTAATGGTTATTGATATTATATAAGTTTTCTAGATGATAAGATTACTTTGTGTGCATTCATCCTATTGTTAACCAATTTGATGCTTTTAATACCTTTCTACGGTTTAAAAATATAGTGGAAAAACATTTTAGTTGTCATATTAACTGCTTACAGTCTGATCTGGGTGTTGAATTCAAATCATTTGAATCTTACTTAAAGTCTCAGGGGACAATTTTGTGACATTCTCACCCCTACGCTCATGGTCAAAATGGCAAGATAGAAAGAAAAAACAGGCATGTAGTTGGAGTTAGTCTTATCCTTCTTGCTCAAGCGTCCATGCCCTTAAAGTTCTGGTTGAAAAGTTTTCAATATGCCACTTACATTATAAACATATTTCCTACACTTGTTCTTAAGGACAAATCACCTTTTCAATCACTCAATAGTCATGCTCTTGATCTCAGTCTCTTGCAAGTTTGTGAAAGTGCCGTGAGTGTAACCCAATGCTTGAGTAGGGAACTCACTGCATGAGTTGGAGAAGTGATATTGATGACGGTCAAATTATACCCGTAAAAGTCATCAACGTTGACCTTAAATCGAGATTAATAATGTATATTTCATATTAAATCACTCGTTTATATTTATTATTTAATGTTAAGTGATTATTAATATGATATTTGGTATTTAGCCGTTTTCATTATTAAAGACCGATTTATTGTGCGATAATTGCTGATTTTGTAGATCGTGATAAATCGGGAGGATAAATGTCAATTAATCAATGATCTCAAGATGATAAAGGAAGAAAATCGGAGCATTAAACGAAAGAAGTAATCAGATCAGCACGAAGCGTGGAGTGGGGAGCAAGGCAGACGAAGAAAACGTGGAGAACTTGGAAAATCCAGGTTCGGTCGACCGAGCCTCATGCTTGATCGACGAAAGTGCATCCTTTCGGTTGACCGAGCCTCTGGTCAGGGGCGGTTTCTGACTTTAATCGTGTTTATCCTCTAGATCCTTCCTAAGTCGGCCGAAACTCCTATATAAGCAACAGCTATGAGCAATTGTAAAACACACCAATATATACCTTAGAATATCATTCAATAAAATCACTCTATTCATATCTTGATTCAATGTAGTTTATTGAGGGTGTTTCCAGCAATTTAAGGGCTGCATTATGTAAGCCTTTATTTTCTGCTTTTTTCTTTTAAGTAATTAATTCCCCCAATTATGCTTTATTGCTTGAGTTAGTTAATTCATAGCTAGATGATGTAGATCTAGGTTATGTCGTTATGGATGTGGCGAAGCCTTGTCTATGAGGATCCCATAACCTACGTCATACACTTAGTATTTATTCATGAATCTGTATTGTTTAATTAATGCGTATCTGTGTTAGTTTATATGAATGCTTTACAATTCTTGCTTAATCCGTTGTGTATGATGAAACGCTGAGAGATACGTTCAAGGATGTAATCTGGGGGAAAAAGACCATTCGGTCGACCGAGCCCAGCTATTCGGTCGACCGAGCCCTATTTTCATCCGTTAAATAGCCACGTCTTTATGGTTAGGTTAACTTAATAGAATTTATTATCTCAGTAGGTATGGCTATGGCTACGTTACTCGCTTAGTTTAATTAAAATGTGTAAAAAGGAAATACCAATATAAAACTCTTAGGTAGGCTTATGAATTGATCTTCGACGTTCAAATATATCTAGGTAGGTTTATATTTGGGGATTGCTAGCACTGATTATACATACGTCGTAGATTAGCATGAGACTATAACTTGGTAAATCGCTAGTTGGACGAGAGCTTGAGTAATCGTTTAGGAAGTACGCCTAACCATAGGAATGTTGCTGAGGCGAGGGTGTACGGTTAATATCGGCATCCTTAGAGTCGTAAGCGTGTGAGTTATATGAGATGGAGGCACTAAAAGCGCGAAGTCACGTAACAATATCACGATGATTTAGTGACTTCACCGGTGCTAAGTCAAGTTAAAGAGGATGACTCCCGTAGCCAATCTAAGATAGATACAAACGGATTGACAGCTTAATAAGTTCGAGTTTATTATATAAATTATCTAGGTCCAAACGATAAAGACTATAATTGGGGAGGTTAATTACGTTGTGTCGAGTCGTGTCTTTACTTTTCTTGTCTTATGTTGGTCGTAGACCGCCTCTATGTCCTTGACATGTTTAATTAATTGTTTGTATATAAGATGATCCATAATTGGTTCCCTGTGGGATCGACCTTGATTCACTATAGCTATACTACGATGGGCCTAGTCCTCTTGCTAGTATTGGTTTATGGTGGTCAAGTATATTATAACCTGATTGACCCCGATCAGATATACAAACATCCTTGAAAACCCCCAATGATGTATGTAGCCCAAGTTCACAAGAAAGTACACACGGTAAATGTGAGTTAGGTTTTATATGTTTATTGAATTTTAGTTGAGATGTTGTTTGAATTACATCAGGTTTCATGTTGAAAAATATGAATTTGATGTATTGTGGAAAAAAGAAATATATGAGAAAATGTTACGTTATTCAATCAACCACATCGTTTTATTATAATGTGTAAAAAATTAATAATGTTTCATTTTGTGTATGATTTTCATTCATAGGCATTGTGTTAAAACACATATGGGAAACTTGCACTCCAATAAATATAAACAGAAACAATCTAACTGTAAATAATGGCAGAAATTGATAAAACATAGAAACAAAGAGAACTCAGAGATTTAACGTGGATTCCGGCGTTATGCCGACTACTCCACAGACAGAAAATGAGATATTTTATTATGGATAAAGTTACAAAATACACACACCTTGTATTGATTACAACATTGGTAGTCATAGCACACGCATTTCAAACCTTTGCCGCCATAGACCTTTTTTCTCGAATCATCATAAATATCCTAGATGCGGACCCAGCTTTAGCTGACACCACCAGACGAAACACAACACTGCTGACTTTCCCAGACTTGTAATCAACTGGCTCATATGTAGAACTCATCTATACTCAGCAAACCTCAACAGACTCAGTAGACAGCTGACTCAAGAAGAAAGTCTGCTGACTTTCACAGAACTTAATACACTTACTCAACTCAGCTGACCATCATTCTCAACTGACTTAAACAGATTAGTTCTACCAGATTAGAGATCAAGACACTTTGCTGACAAATCTCCACCTTGAATTGAACTCTCATTCACAGTCAACCAGATTGCATAAACAGATGTACTTGTACCAGATGCTTTCGTCAATTCCAGGATGTACTAGTACCAGTCTTCTCTAAAGAATCCAATCAGTTGGCCTGCCCTCAGCTGAGTATCCAGATGCCAGATTATTTGAATATTCGGCAAGTCCAGACACAACTGAAACTTGCTCTACTAAACTGTTTCAATAAGCATATCAGCATGATTTTCCTTGTTGATCTTCCTTACTTGAACAATCTTCTCATTTCACAGAAAATGATACCTCACATATATATGCTTGGTTCTATCATGATGAACATGATCCTTAGCCAAATATATTGCACTCAAAATGTCACAATATATCTCTTCTTGGTCCTGATATAGCCCCAAATCACTGACTAGTCCCTTCAACCAGATACCCTCCTCGGCTGCTTTACTAAGAACCATATATTTTGGCTCAGTAGTTGATAAAGCCATTGTGGCCTGAAGAGTTGATTTCCAGCTGATAACTAAATTCTCCAATGTTAAAACGTAACCAATCATTGATTTTCTGCTGTCCACATCACTTGCATAATCAGCATCACGGTACCCTGTGACCAAACCTCGAGTTTCACCTCCATAAATAAGACCAACATCAGTTGTACCCCAGCTTTCCCTTTCCAGCTTGATCTATAAACCCGCTGACAACACTGACTGCCTGAGCCAGATCTGGCCTAGTTCACACCATGGCATACATCAGACTGCTAACTGCACTAGCATTGGGAACTTATGACATGTAATCCTTCTCATCTGTTGATTGTCAAGCATAAACAGACAAATGAACATTTGATGGCATTGGAGTATCTATTGGTTTTGGACATGACAAACTTGGCCAAAATATTATGTATATAACCTTGTTAAGATAAGAACAGCTTTCTCTGACTTCTATCTCTTCAGATCTCCATCCTTAAAATCTTCTTGGTTGCACCCAAATCTTTCATTTAAAACTCAGGACTGAGAAGGTACTTCTTCTTTGCAACTATCAACATGTTGAAGGATGCAGGTTCTTAGATCTAAACGAGTTAGATCTATACGCAGCGGACGGATCACGATTTACATATCATAAAACATAATCAAAGGATTTAATAACTACAAGGGGGTTAAGATCATGTTACCAATAGTAGGAAGAGAAGCCAAGATCTTCCGATGTGTTCTCCAAACGGCGGTTGGTGGACACCCTTCTTGATACACGAGCCTCCTTGATATGCAACACCAAGAAAAACTTAGGGTTTTTCTTCTACTAAAACCCTAGTCAAGAGAAAACTAATTTTTCCTCTCCTTTTGATATGGTGGTCGAAAATTGCCAAGTATGTTGAGGCTTGGGAGAACTCTCTTTATATAGGAGAGTAAACCTTGTCCTCCAAGGATTAAATAATTAAGAGATAATTATTCCATTAATCCTTTATTCCAAATAAAAGATAAATAAAATGATTATCCCAAACAAATTAGGATAAATCAAGTTATTATCTAATATTCCATGAATTATTATTTAACAAATAAAAGATAAATCACATGTCAAATAATTATCCAAGAAAACTAATTTCTCTCTAATTAATCAACATATATTGGTGCCACCTCTAGGGTTATTAAGCCCACATAAAATGTCTTTTATGTGTATTATATTATTTAGCCCAACTAAATAATATTTTGCATATCAATTAATTAGCCCAACCAATTAATTTTCAATGAGGCCCAAATAACAAGATTATTAGTCCGAATTACGAAGCCACATCGGGGACCATGGACTATATAACCGTGAGCTCCAATAATTAATTATTCATCGAACGTAATAAGTACATTAATTATTAATTCCGGGATACGCCACCATAAACCCGAAATCGAACTCTACCGATTATAGATGTATACTTATACTCAACCCATAGAATGAATAAGCGTCCATTGATATAATCACTACATACGGATTAACCCTCCATTGCATCGTCCATTCTCGAGTGGGAAGTCTCCGTGAACCCGACTTTGAATATCTTATCCTTATTTACCATTAACCCCTAGTGATCAATTAGTTCACATATCCGACTAGTAGCTAATTAGTCTAACATGAATCGGGCCCATCGATCATTTTCTTAGGGCTAACAAATAAGGGGATCGCTCTCTACTTCCCAGCAGGAAGGAATGGATTCCATGTCTGTGAAAATCGTAACTACTCACTCATCCTGGAGATAGTGCCAATGAGAAGTGGCTTGGAACACATTATTTAAGTGAACCGTAATTAACACATCAAACACTACCCCGGGACAAGCAAAGCACTCCTGTGATCACCTCGATTAAGGTTGATCCATATATGATCATCTAATGATTTAATAAGATTCCTCGATTACGGAATTATCCCGAGAAATACAGATTAAATCGGTCCAGCTTCTATATGAATGCCATCATATATAAATGCCCCACGTAGTACCTCTACCGACAGTCCGGATAGGACTATCACACCCTAAGGTGTTCTCATGCATTATTGGTGTTTTAATCAAGAGACCCTAAACTCGATTAAGTTCACCACGGACTAATCTTTAAGTATATCACCACTAACTCAATCCTCACGTGTTATCCATACACCGAGTTAAGTGGTTACATACGATATACTTAGGGGTTTGCAAAGCGATGTATTACTTTACAAGCACAAAGCAAGTAATAAGGTGAGATAAATTCATCATTCATTATTAAAAACAATTACACAAATTGTCTTTCGGGCACTACACCTAACAATCTCCCACTTGCACGAAATGACAAGCAACGGTTGTTTTTAGAGCACACTTTTTTCTCATCTTATTCACAACACTCTCCCACTTGCTCTAAAAGCAGATGAGACATATCCATTAATGCCGTACCCTCCAAGCACTTGACTTGGTACACTGATTAGTTAGGTTGTCGACTGAGACGCATCTTTAGGATTGAAACGTTGCGGTCCTTCCAATCAGCGTACTCTCTCTCAATATGCTTTTGACTTCTTGTAATCGAGAAGATCCTTCTAAGCTATCTCTTCACTGTTTTCACAATGAAGTGATATCGGCTTATCAGACCTGGGATTACTCCCAGACCAAAAAGAAAATTCTAAGCACTATGAGTAAACACTGAGCTCGTGATCAACTTAATGATCATCCTTAATCTGACTACAAGTCAGAATCAGTGTAGTCAACCATATTCAAGTTTGCACCCGAATACACAAGCACATTATTCCTCGTTCTTCAAAAATACTTGAAGATGTACTAAAACCGCTATTCAATGCTCGAATCCGAGATTCGATTACTATTGACTTGTGATAACCTGACTTGCCATTATCCAAGAGAGATTCTATCCCATTTTCTCTTTATCCGAAGATTTAGAGAATCATTCCTGAGAGTTAGGGTAGGACTACTCTCGTTGAATGTTGCATACGTATATGCATGATCATCTTAACCAATAAGACGGATGGGATAGCCAATGACTCATTCTTGTGAATTTGACCGAATCAAATTCTTAGAATATAGTCCAATTCTCTCATCCAGAGAATCTTGGCGTGTCAGTTTCCGACTTCAGATAGCACACCAATGTTGTTTCCAACCGTTTTAGTGTTATCATTTATGAACACTAATACTACTACTACATTACCAATATTGATATCCAGTCTACAAAAAACTTATCAATATTTTGGTCAAGTCCACATATTTTAAAACATGTGACTTTTAAATGACCGAGAGGTTTTCTTAAATCCACAAAGGATATAAGCCATGGCGTGCCTCCTACCAAAGGTTCTTTACGAATGAATTAAGATATCGTTAGTCTCGCAAAAAAAGGTCTTGGGAATCACCCTATCTTCCGCTTTGTAACGAATCCGTTATTCATTCTTAGCTAAAACCATTCATTACGAATGAATTCGATTCCGTTGTTTGGCAAGAAAGTCTCAGGAATCACCCCTATTTTCTCGCTTAACGAAATCTAGCAAGATCGAGTGGTGAGAGAGTTCAAGGTCCGGTTAACTCTCTACTTGTCGTGAATCACCCCTAAACCACTCATCTTTGCGCCGAAAGTTTAAACTTTCCTATTCATTCGACTCTTTTCCGTGTAGATCCAATTGCTCCCACTAGGCACCGAGACACTCGGTGGTTCTACAAGAGGTCAAACGAAGCTGAGTATCAAAACTCCATTCATAGGGTTAAGGCTTTCAAACCAACCTCTATGATCAGAATCGTATATAGCCCACTAAGAGCCATAGGTTATCAATCACCCCAGCAGACTATAAAGTCCACAAAACCACAAAACCACAATGGGTCAACGGTTAAACCATACTCCCACTGTGTTTTGGGTGCATTGATATTCTGATCTAGTAGTATTTATCAGTGTAATCACCAACAACTGATGTTCAACGTGGTCTGATTAAATCAGATAGTAACTACCTTAGGGTAACCGTACTCCAAGGTTTAAGGCTGCTACTTATGGATTCTATCAGAATCTTTGTGACAGTTCAACCGTCACTTTCTGATCTCAAGAATCTTATAACCAACCTTCACTCGTCACATTAAGATATTTCATGAATAGTTATATTCTGAACGTATGCGCAAAATCTCAAGTCCTACCTTCAAGCATTAAGTGCTAAATGCTTACATTTACGGAAGTGGTGTGAACCGAATTCACTCATTATCCATAAATTCACTAGCATCTTCTAGGTAGACTTCTCGGTTTGCATGATAATGTTAACCGTTATTTTGCAACCAATTATCTTAATCGAGTTTAGCAATGTATTGTAGCACATCAATAACTATATAAGGCAATTCTATGGTTTCTTCCTCAGTGAAAATCATTCCACTAAGAGGCAGGCCGAGCATCAGTCCCAAGACTATGCGATAGCCTATTTCTGAGCATGGAATACTCTATTCTCTGCTAAAATCAGAGACACCTCCTCGTATTCTTTCGATAAACCAACCAGTGTTTTGAGTAGTTATGAGACAGAATGTCACCACTCAAAATCTCCCACTAGCTTGTATCTCTCACTAGACCCCGAAGGTCATGGTGAACAAGCTATGTTACCCCTTCAAAACTATTACCCTTTCCCGATTGAAAGGAAACTTAGTCATTGTTCCTTTGAGATAGTGTTCCAAGACTGGGAGATAGGAATCACCCTTAGCCAGTCAGCAGGTCTTGTCTCTAGGATATATGCACTAATTAATAGATATTGAAAGGTCGTTTATCTTAATACGGAAACCTTTTACCTTTAATAGTTTTTTTTTTTTTTTTTAGATGTGCTACACATACTTATTCAGCTGTTCTAAGTGGTTCTGACTTTATCAAACAAAAGTCCGAGTCTCGGATTCGTACTACAAATGTCATATTCACTTTCCATGAGGCAACAATATATCGAGTTGAAAGTGAATCCAATTGTTTCAACGAATCTGTAAACAGAAAAAATAAATTTTTCCGTGATATTCAAGGATAGAATCCGAAATTCATTTCCTTATATCACTCCTACTATTCTAGCTGAAATTACTGCCCGTTGTTACTTTATTAATGCACAGCTTCATTGTTCTTCCAAAGAACTAAGCCACTGAGTCAAGTTACTCGGTTAAGAAAGTCGCTAAGGATTCATTGGTTAGTGATCCGAAATCACTTTCCTTATCCTATAATTTCTTTAATTAATGTTCCGGTTTAGCCTCAAAACTTTAGTTAAGATGATTAACACTTATAGACATTCTTTCCCATTCTTAACTTTCCTCAAAAGGAAATAGTCTTGAACTAGCAGTTCGTTTGAGTAGACACTACTCGTGAACTGTGGGATGTCTAATGAAAGTGTTACCAGTGGGGACTGATTTTCTAATAAATTAGAAAAACATAATATAAAAGCTCCCACTAGTTTATCGGTTCCAAATACCGTCTAACTAGCGACACTTTAATTTATGATTCTCCAATTTTTCTATCGAGAAAATTTCTGTGTAGACACTACACAATTCACTGAAAATTTTATCGTCCCAATCATCTTTCAAACTAACTACGGTTGTCTCTCGTTCGCACGAGTGACAAAGATGTTTATGTCTATTTACGTCACTTAAGTTTTGAAGGCTTCAAGAGAAATATCTCTTCCGAAAAATTAATCGCATGTAAGATCAATAAGTACAACGTTCTAGTTACTAACCACTTTTTTAACGAAGTCATTACTAGTCAATTTTACACTAGCGAGTCTAGCACCTTAGAGATATATATATGATTTGTAAATAAAATTGATGAAAAATAAATCCAAATCATACACTACTAAAGTTTTAGGAACATAAACTAAGTACTTATAGTCTATCCTACCGTTCCAAGGATTTAATCTAATGCCTCGAGTGCGCCTTAGGGTAGGTCAAAGAGGTTTGAATTAATATTGAAGATCGATTCAGAATCGAACATCTCATTTGTGATCGTCAATCACCTTTCCTTTTCAGCCAATGTACTACCAAAAATACCTTTTATGAGTGTGACCTCACTGTCTCAGTTTTTAGGTAGACCCGAGTGTGTGCCGCCTTAGGGTCGATCGGTGACCCGACGAGTACCCAAAATCCTATCCTTTCGGAGACCAAGCCTTGAATTTTGATAGCGGTGAAGGCCTTCCTTAGGGGGCCGAAATCAAAGCCGGCACGAGGCGTCACCATTCTCTCACGTTGCTTGTGTCAACAATAGAGGCGTGGGGTCGGTTGTCGCTTCTCCCGCTCCCACTCAATATTCGAAAAAGTGGTGGGTTTACTTGATCACGCTTTTGGACTTGATGTTACATTAAGAACAATAAATCATAGGCCCGAATGTTGTCGGTTAAGTGGGCTAGCCCACCCGAACTATTCGTTAGAACATATGTGGCCGTCGGGCGGGTCAAGGCTAGGAGAGCTCCGTTGAGCCGTAGTGGCTCTTCGGATGGCTCAGTATTGCCAGACCCCCGTGCAAACGCCACACGTGGAGGGTGAAGTCGATTGTGCCGTAGCTACTGTTGACCACCCAACCGTGGTTAAACCACTTTCGAACCTGTTTGCCCGTGATTATCCAATCCTTAAACACCAAACTTTCACGTAGACACTACGGAACAAAAACGTAATCTCGTCTTAGGTAAGGTGGAATTCACCGAGAATCCAACACCTTAACCACTAGGTTTCGGGATTTTACTCCTTATGCTTTCGCAGAGTGTGATTCACCGAGAATCCATCACCCAACCTCGACGATTGAAAAAACCCGTGTTCCTCGGTTTTTACCCTAATTAGTTTCTAATCAATATCAAACAATTAATTAAAACTAATTGCGTGTTTTATACATGCCTAACTAATTCCTCGAATTAATATCTACATGTATGCATATGGAGTGGAATTCATGATATGATGCATGTCATGGCAATTTTCCGGTTCTATTCATACAATCTACACATGTATACTAGTGCGGAAAATAAACACCGAGATGGACCGTTGACACCCCCGTAACTAATCTATTCGAAAATAAAATAAAACCCTAATCTGCAGTTGTTTAGAATCTTCGACGATTGGCATATCAAACGAACTCGGATCGGAACGAAACTTTCCAGATCTGATCTTCATTCTTCGGACTTCAAGATGGACGGTTGGATCGGAGCTTTGACTTGTCAATCTTCTCCAGTGAACCGCCCAACTTGCTGGAGAATCTAACTTTTACAGCAGCGCATTAATGACTTCCCGCTGCCGATTGGGAATCGAGATGAAACCCGATCGACCTGAAATTTTTATTCCACGTCCAAAACTCTATATTTGTAAATCTGACCGGTTGGATTTTCGTTTCAACGGTCGAAACTCTCCCAGAAATTCGAGGAAGTCACAGGTAGGGACGTAGGGTTTCTGTGAATCCTGCGTTTTTCTGTTACAGCAGCTTCTTTGCAGCAACGAAAGGACATCCAAACGGACTCTGATCGACGCCAAATTTTGTGGGATTGTACATCAAATTCCAATCTTGATTCTGACCGGAGGGATCTTCTTTTTAACGGCTCGATCAACGGGAAAAATGAAATATCTAAACAGCTACTAAACAGATCTATTTTCTGGAAATTAAAATTGCAATAAAAATAAATTACATAATTTCCTATACTCATATGAACGAATTTTCATCGTTCATATGAGTTTACAATAGATCTAACGGGTAAACGATGTCAACCCCAATCCATCTCTTCAACCATAACAATTTTAATCACATCAATGCATAAAATAAGTATAAAAAAAATACCTACATGCAATTCCACTCCTTTAAATCGTTTAACTACGATTATGACTATATAAATCGTGGAACCTTTCTCTGATACAACATGAAAGATGCAGGTTCTTAGATCTAAACGAGTTAGATCTATACGCAGCGGACGGATCACGATTTACATATCATAAAACATAATCAAAGGATTTAATAACTACAAGGGGGTTAAGATCATGTTACCAATAGTAGGAAGAGAAGCCAAGATCTTCCGATGTGTTCTCCAAACGGCGGTTGGTGGACACCCTTCTTGATACACTGAGCCTCCTTGATATGCAACACCATGAAAAACTTAGGGTTTTTCTTCTACTAAAACCCTAGTCAAGAGAAAACTAATTTTTCCTCTCCTTTTGATATGGTGGTCGAAAATTGCCAAGTATGTTGAGGCTTGGGAGAACTCTCTTTATATAGGAGAGTAAACCTTGTCCTCCAAGGATTAAATAATTAAGAGATAATTATTCCATTAATCCTTTATTCCAAATAAAAGATAAATAAAATGATTATCCCAAACAAATTAGGATAAATCAAGTTATTATCTAATATTCCATGAATTATCATTTAACAAATAAAAGATAAATCACATGTCAAATAATTATCCAAGAAAACTAATTTCTCTCTAATTAATCAACATATATTGGCGCCACCTCTAGGGTTATTAAGCCCACATAAAATGTCTTTTATGTGTATTATATTATTTAGCCCAACTAAATAATATTTTGCATATCAATTAATTAGCCCAGCAATTAATTTTCACCTGAGGCCCAAATAACAAGATTATTAGTCCGAATTACATAAGCCACATCGGGGACCATGGACCTATAACCAGTAGCTCCAATAATTAATTATTCATCGAACGGAATAAGTACATTAATTATTAATTCCGGGATTACGCCACCATAAACCCGGCCGAACTCTACCGATTATAGATGTATACTTATACTCAACCCATAGAGTGAATAAGCGTCCATTGATATAATCACTACATACGGATTAACCCTCCATAGATCGTCCATTCGAGTGGGAAGTCTCCGTGAACCCGACTCGAATATCTTATCCTTATTTACCATTAACCCCTAGTGATCAATTAGTTCACATATCGACTAGTAGTTAATTAGTCTAACATGAACTGGGCCCATCGATCATTTTCTTAGGGCTAACAAATAAGGGGATCTGCCTCTACTTCCGCAGGAAGGAATGGATTCCATGTCTGTGAAAATCGAACTACTCACTCATCCGGAGATAGTGCCAATGAGAAGTGGCTTGGAACACATTATTTAAGTGAACCGTAACTAACACATCAAACACTACCCGGGACAAGCGGACTCAGTGATCACCTCGAGATTAAGGTTGATCCATATATGATCATCTAATGATTTAATAAGATTCCTCGATTACGGAATTATACCGAGAAATACTGATTAAATCGGTCCAGTCCTATATGAATGCCATCATATATAAATGCCCCACGTGGTACCCTCTCACCGACAGTCCGGATAAGACTATCACACCCTAAGGTGTTCAGGCGCATTATTGGTGTTTTAATCAAGAGACCCTAAACTCGATTAAGTTCACCACGATCAACAGCTTTAAGTATATCACCACTAACTCAATCCTCACGTGTTATCCATACACCGAGTTAAGTGGTTACATCTGAGATATACTTAGGGTTTGCGGCGATGTATTACTTTACAAGCACAAAGCAAGTAATAAGGTGAGATAAATTCTGTCATTCATTATTAAAAACAATTACACAAATTGTCTTTCGGGCACTACACCTAACATATGTCATCCATATACAAGACAAGATAGATGTATTATCCATCTCTCAGCTTACTATTGTAAACACAGTAGTCATATGGACTTCAATTATAACGAAGCTGGATCATATAACTGTCAAACCTTTTATACCACTGTCTTAGAGCATGTTTCAGTCCATACAAGGAATTCTTAAACTAACAAACAAAACCTTCCTTGACAAGAACTTGGAACCCCTCTGGCTGAGTCATGTATATCTCTTTTATCCACCTCACCATGTAGAAAAACCTTCTGCACATCTAACTGCTCAAGTTCAAGATCCAACTGTGCCACCATTGCTAGTAACACTCTGATTGAAGTATGTCTGACTACTGGTGAGAATATCTCATCAAAGTCCACCATTTCTTTCTGAGTGAACCCTCTTGCAACCAAACGTGCATTATATTTGACCCTTCTGCCTCAATCATTCTTTCCTTCTTCTTGAAGATCCAGTTGCATGGAACAACTCTCTTATCAGCTGTATGCTTAACCAGATCCCAAGTCTGATTCTTCAGTAATGACTCAATTTCATCTCTCATGGCAGCAAGCCAGTGAGATGCTTCAGAACATATTACTACTTACCTATTAAGATAAGGTTCCAAACCATCCACTTCTTCTGCAACTTGAAGTACATATCCAACCATATCATCAAACTCATACCTCTTGGGAGGTACCCAACATTGGTTCTAATAGCTCTGCTGACAGCTATACTCTGTTGACCAATATTCCATGTTTGATGCTCAGCTAACCCCTATTCAGCTGATTGGCTTTGATCATATTCTTGTTCAGCAACCAGATCAGATGAGTGCTGACTTGGACCGGCTGAGTGTTGCATCTTAGTTGACTCCACCTGAAGCTCCGCCTTACCTGTCAGCTCTCTCAGATTTAACATTGGTTTCAGACATAGCAGTCCCTCTCATTGATGAGCTGAGCATAGAATTTTCATCAAAGACCATATCTCTGCTGAGTACGGCCCTTTTTTATGCTGATGTCCCAATTCTATTACCCTTCACCCCATCACCATACCCTACAAACACTCCCTTCTTGGCTCTTGACTCCAGTTTCCCTTCACTGACATGATAGTAAACTATGCTTCCAAAAACCCTTAGAACTGAGTAGTCAGTAGGCTTGCATGACCACATCTCAAATTGTGTCTTAATATTGATCCCTATGTGAGGACTTCTGTTGATTAAGTAGCATGATGTACTTACAGTCTCTGCCCTAAATCCCCTTTAAAAACCAACATTATAGAGCATGCATATGTTAGAAGTAATATCGTCGGATCAATCATAGATTGACCCGATTACGCAGCGGAAGTATCGGATCTAGATCTAAACGAAACAAAATACATAAATAAAAGATCTAAACCTACAAGGGGGTTTAGGAGCCTACCTTTTTTATGGTGCTTAACTCCAAGAACAAAAGGCTCCTTGAACACGTGATTGAGCAGCCACCGTCTTCCAACGTGTGTCTCCCAGTAACACCAAGTGGATGGTGTTTCCCGCCGCCGGACCTCCTTGATATGCTACCGGAATAATCCCGAAGATTATTCCAACTCGAAACCCGAAAAAGGATGGCCGAAAAATTCTAAGCCTCTTTCTTTGATAATGGCGTGTTATTTTTTGTGTGTCAAAAGGCTTGGAAGAACTCTCTTTATATAGGAGAGTAAAACTCAACCTCCAAGGATTAAATAATTAAGAGATAATTATTACATTAATCATTTTCCAAATAAAAGATAAATATAATATTTATCCCAAACAAATTAGGATAAATAAATATATTATCCAATATTCCATGATTTATCATTTAACAAATAAAAGATAAATCACACATTAAATAATTATCCAAGAAAACTAATTCCTTGAATTAATTAAATAACCATGCATGCGCACCTTTTTTCTAATCAAGTCATGCGCATCTTTCCATTAGTTTTCACCAATTGGGTCAAAATTGGTCAACACACCAATTCGGGCCGAGTCCACGAAAAATGTCTTTTCCGTGTATTTAATTATTTAGTCCAACTAAACAATTAATCCACATATCAAATTAAATAGTCCAATCCAACCATTTAATTATAATTGAGGTGCAACGACGAGAAAACCTATATGCTATATTAGAGCCACGTCGGGGGCCATGGACCCATATTCGAGAAAGCTACAATAAGTCGAATAAAATTATTAAATCAGACGAAATAATTATATCTAACCTATTAATTCGGGATTACACCACCATAAACCCGAAATTGAACTCTATCGAATATAGATAACTTACACTCAATTTATGAGTCGAAATCGCCCAATTGATATAATCATTACATACGGATAAATCCTCCATGGATCGTTCACTTGATTCGGGATATTTCCGTAAACCCTTCTCGAAACATATTATCCTTATTTACCATTAACCCCTAGTGATCAATTAGTTCATAACCAATATAATATGAACCGGCCCATCGATCGCTTTCTGGGTTAACAAATAAAGAATCTGCTCTGCTCTACTTCCCGAGGAAGGAATGGATTCCATATTCGTGATAACACGTACCACTCACTCATTCCGAATAGAGAGCCAACGAGAAGTGTTGGACCACATACTTTGCGGTGATCCTTACTAACACATCAAACTCTACCCTAGTCTAAGCGGTTGTGCATGATCACCTCGGAGATTCGATTAATCCATATATGATCATCTTGTGATTCGATAAGACTTCTCAATCACGGAATTATATCGAGAACTCAAATCAAATCGGTCCAAATTTCATATGATTATCATCATATATAAATGCCCCACTAGGTACCTATTACCGATAGTCCGGATAAGACTGTCACACACCTAAAGTGTTCTCAGGCGCATTAATAGCAAATTAATCATGAGACCCATACTCATTAATAAACGCTACGGACTAAGTTAATTTTAAGTACATCTCACTAACTCAATCCTCTTGTGTATAGGCATACACTTTGAGTTATGTGATTACATAAACGAGGTACTTAGGGTTTTCAAAAAAAAGTCTTAATATAAGCATAACTGCATATAATTAAGATGATTTATTTATTCTGTCCTAAAACAATTAGATAATTGTCTTTCGGGCACCACACCTTACAATCTCCCACTTGCACGAAAGGCAAGTGGATTAATTGTTTTAGAGCACACCCTTATTTATCTATATCTACAACATTCTCCCACTTGCTCAAAACAAGTGAGACGTATCCCTCAAATCTGCCCTCTCCAAGCGCATCTTAGTAATTCATCCTTCCAAGCACGACCGGAGTGTGCGCCGCAGGTAGGTCGATGACCAGCGCGTGCTTAGAATCCGAATACCATGTGACTTGGTACACTGATCAGGTAGGGTTGCGGCTTGAGTCAATCTTTGGGATCGAAACATCGCCTTTCCATCTAATCCGGTGGTATGATTTCAATATGCCTTTGATTCAACATTGAGGACTAGATCGACTTAACGATCTTCCTTAATTCGACATAAAGTCAGAATCATCGTTATCACTTATATTCTAGTTTGCACCTGAATATACTAGCATATTATTCCTCATTCTCCCGAAGATACTTGAGGATTCACTAAACATCCCATTTCGTATTCATCCTCAAGTTTAGATAACCATTCCTGAGAGGTAGGGTAGACTACATCGTTGAATGTTGCATAAATGCAAGAATATCTTAACCAGGTGAATGGATGGGATTGACAATGATCGATTCTTGCGGATTTGAGCGAATCAAATCCTTTAGAATGAATCCCGATGGCATGTCAGACTCTGACTTCAGATAACACACCCATGTTGTTTCCAATTGTTTCAGTGTTACCGTTCACAAACACTAATCTACATACTACTTTACCAATATTGATGCCAAGTCTACAAAAGACTTATCAACATTCTGGTCAAGTCCACATATTAAAATATATTACTTTGAAATGACCTAGAGGTTTGCTTTAATCCCCAAAGGATATAAGCTATGGCGGCAGGCTTCTGCCAAAGGTTCTTCTGAATAAATTAAGATACCGTTAGTCTCGCAAAAGGTCTTGGGAATCACCCCTATTTTCTCGCTTTGTAACGAATCCATTATTTGTTCTTAGCTAAAACCCTTATGTTCGAATGAATTGATTCCGTTGTTCGGCAAGAAGTCTTAGGGAATCACCCTATTTCCCGCTTTACAGCGAAATCAAGCAAGACCGAGTGGTAAGAGATCACGGTCTGGTTAACTCTCTACCTTTTAGGGAATCACCCCTAAATTACACAGCTTTACGGTGAAAGTTAAACTTTCCTATTCAATCGACTCTTCTCCGTGTAGTTTGAATTACTCCCACTGGGCCTGAGATACTCAGGTGGTTCCACAAGAGTTTCAACAGAATTGGAGTATCATACTCCATTCACAGGGTTATGGCTTTTAAACCAACCTCTATGATCAGGATCCTATACAGTCCACGAAGGACTATAGGTCATCAATCTACCCTATAGACCATAAGGTCCTGCAATGGGTAATGGACAAACCATACTCCCACTGCGTTCGGGGTGGAGTGATATACTGATCTAGTTTAGTAGTTTTTATTAGTGTTTTCACCAACTGCCGGTGTTGGATGTGGACTGAACAAATCAGTTAGTAACATCTTGAGTACAAATACTTCAAGATCCAAGGTTGTTATTTATAGACTCTATCAGACCGAGTTTGACAGTATAACCGTCATTCTCTGATTTTACGAGTTTTATAACCCACCTTTACTCAATGCATTAAGATACTTCACAACTTTGAACGTGTATGCAAAATTGCCGGGTCCTACCTTCAAGCACTCGGTGCTAAATGCCTCTATTTACGGAAGTGGGGTGAACCGAATTCACTCATTATCCACAAATGCTTAGGCATCTTTTTGGTAGACTTCTCGGTTTTCATAACAATGTAAACCGTTATTTTGCAACCAATATCTTAAATGAGTTCATTGAAATGTGATCGTAGCACATCAATAACTATGTAAGGCAAATTTGTGGTGTATCCCTTAGTGAAAACATTCCACTGGGAGGCAGGCCGAGCATCAGTCCCGAAGACTACGTGATAACCTATTTCTGAGTATGGAATACTCTATCTCTGGTGAAATCAGAGATTTCCTCCAAATATTTTTGAATAAACTTACCGGAGTTTTGAGTAGTTATCAGACAATATGTCACTACTCAGAAGCTCCCACTAGCTTGTATCTTTCATATGACCCCGAAAGTTGATATGAACAAGCTATGTAACTTCTTTAAATCTATTACCCTTTCCCGATTGAAAGGAAACTTAGGCATTGTTCCTTTGAGACAGGGTTCCTTTGACTGGGAGATAGGAATCACCCTAACCCAGTCTGCAGATCTTATCGTTGGGGAATATGCACTAATTAATAGTATATAAAGAAGTGTTTATCTAAATACGGAAACCATTTGCGTTTATATAGTTTTAAGATGCGTTACTAATACCTTTTCAACAATGCTTAGTGGTTCTGACTTTATCAAACAAAAGTACGAGTCTTGGATTCGTGCTACGAATGTTATATTCATCGTCAATAAGACAAACAAATTACCCTATTGAAAATGAATATACTCGTTCCAACGAATCCGAAAACAAAAAAATGAATTTTCTGTGATACTCAAGAATTGAATCCGAGATTCATTTCCTTATATCACTCCCACTAGTCTATCTGAAATAATCCCTGTTGTCTATTTTGTTTATCGTTTAATGCAAAGCTACCTAGTTCTTCCAAAGAACTTTAGCTTTCGAGAAAATTACTAAGGATGCATTGGTCAGTGATCCGAAATCACTTTCCTTATCCTCTAATTTCCAATTTATTAATTTTCCGGTTTAGCCTTAAAACTACGTAGTTTAGATGACTAACACGTATGAACATTCTTTCCCATTCTCGACTTTCCTTAAATGGAAACAGTCTTGAACTAGCAGTTCGTTTGAGTAGATACTACTCTTGAACTGTGGGATGTTCAGTGTTACTTGCTTGGACTATCGATTTTCCTAATCGCTAAATCATAAGACCAAAGCTCCCACTAGTTTATCGGTTCCAAATACTGTCTAACTAGTAACGCTTTATTCTTGTTTTTCCAATAAATGGAGAAACTCCTGTGCAGTCTATTACACATTTCTAATAATTCAGAAAAACAACAAATCATAAGTCTAAGGCTCCCACTAGTTTATCGGTTCCAAATACCGTCTAACTAGCAACGCCTTATGTATATGAATTTCCAATTTTTCAATTAGAAATTTGATGTGTAATTACACTTTTAAAATTCACTAAATGAATTTTGTCTGATAGTCCTATGTCATCTTTTGTAAGCTAAGTATGGTCGTCTCTCGTTCAACACGAGTGACACCCGTGACATACGTGTACTATGTCACTTAAGTTTTTAAAGGCTCAAGAAAAAATCTCTTCCGAAAAGTTAACTGCATTTAATGATAATTACAACGTACTTGTTACTTTCCACATTTTTATTGAAGTCCTATTACTAACAGTTTAGTAACCTAGAGATTTAGTTGTAAATAAAATGACAGAAAGTTAAATTCAAAAATAAATTTATCACTACTAGATTTATTTTAGGAATAATAAACTTGTTAAAAAGTCTATCCTACCATTCCAAGGATTTAATCTCACACCTCAGTGCCGCCATGTGGTCACCAAAGAGGCGACGATTAAACGAGACAATCTCTCAAATGATTAATCTTCGAGAATCAAACATCTCACGGAATCAGACATCCGGACCTTAATCATTGATTACCTTCCTTTTCTAGCCTAGATATTTGAAAATATCCATAAAGAGTGTGACCTACTATATCGAGATCTCAAAGTACGCCCAGTATGCCGCCGTGAGAGGTCGGTCGATGACTCAACGAGTACCAAATCCTATCCTTTCGAAACCAAGCCTTGAATTTTGATAGGGCGAACACCACCCGCAGGGGGCGAAATCAAAGCGGCTCGGCGTCACCCTTCTCTCACGTGCTTGCATTTATAGTAGAGGCCGTGGGGTTGGTGTCGCCTTCCCGCTCCCACTCAATATTCGAAAAAAGTGGTGGGTTTACTAATTACGGTTTCGGTCTTGACAATAAGAAACAATAAATCAAAGTACTCGAATAGGGTCGGTTATGTGTAGGCAAGCCTACGCCGTCCGTATTCGTTGGAACATATGTGATGCCAGGCCAATCCGGCAGAGAAGCCCGTTTAGCCCGAAGGCTTATCGGCTATGCTAAGTCTGTCGAATCTGGCATAATGCATATCACACGTGGAGAGTCGATTGAGCGAAGCTCGGTTGAACCCGCCCAACCATGGTTAGACCATTTTCAACCCATGTACTAAGATTCTCCGATTTCTAAATTGTAACCCAAAGCGTAATCTCGCTTCGCTTTTAAGGTGGGTTCACTAAGAAGCCATCACCGAAAAGCTCAACGATTTATCCAAGTGGGATTCACCGAGAATCCATCACTAAAATCGTAAACGATTGACATAAACCCGAGTCCTCGGTTTTTATAATTAGCTACTTATTATTTAACTACCACATATTAAATTAATAAGCATTCATACTAATTATTCGAGTTATATATGCCTAATTTATTCGAAATAAACTAGCTACATGTATGCATTGGAGTGGAATCATGAAGATGCAAGTCATGGCAATTTTCCGGTTTTAAGCACGTAATCTTGATCAAACACAAAATTATACCGAAAAGAAAGCAGCAGAGATGAATGGTTTGGTACTTTGACTAACTATTTTCTAAGGAAAAGTAAAATTTAAGCTATGTCTTCGAGTCTTGATCTTCGAATCTTGAACTCGAACCGCCGGATCACGAACCATGAACACCCGAGAGGAGAAAGGCTTTTTAATTAAATAAACAAATATTATTATAATTATCAAAAACCTTTTTAATTTTTTTTTTTTTCTTTTTTTTTGTAATGTGATGCGGCTGAAAAAAAACAGTTTTGTTTTTTTTTTTTTTTTGATATGTCGGCTGTTTTTTAAATTATTTCCAAAAAAATAATTTTTTTTTTTTTTTAATGATTATCTGCCATACGCATATTATACAAAAAAAAAGAAAAAAAAGTTAACAGGAAAAAAAAACATTGACAGCCGCCCCAAAGAAACCCTAGCCGCATGCAAGTTTTTAACAAACAGACTTATAGCGACGCTTTCCAGCGTCGCAGAAAGTCCTGTAGCACAGATTTTTAATTAAAATCAGGTTTTTAGCCGTTTCTTCTCGTTCATACCTTGAGTTTCGCCTTGATCTTCATCTTTTAAGCAAGATCTTCATCTTTTTGAGCCCGGAACATCAAAATTACAATAAAAGATGCTACTTTTACATAGAATTTCGAAAAAGACATAAAAAAAAATACAAATCCTATGCTCAATTGTTACTAAACAAAGGAGCTACAAAATAGATCTACGGGTAAACAATACCAATCCAATCCATCTCTTCAACCACAACATTCACAAGCATACAACATGATTAAATTCGAATTTTACCAAAAAAAAACGAAATAAAACATCTAAAACATGCTTTTCCACTCCAAGATCTAATATTCATATACTTTGATCGTTAGATCAAAGGCTCTGCTACCACTTGTTAGAAGTAATATCGTCGGATCAATCATAGATTGACCCGATTACGCAGCGGAAGTATCGGATCTAGATCTAAACGAAACAAAATACATAAATAAAAGATCTAAACCTTCAAGGGGGTTTAGGAGCCTACCTTTTTTATGGTGCTTAACTCCAAGAACAAAAGGCTCCTTGAACACGTGATTGAGCAGCCACCGTCTTCCAACGTGTGTCTCCCAGCAACACCAAGTGGATGGTGTTTCCCGCCGCCGGACCTCGCTTGATATGCTACCGAATAATCCCAAAGATTATTCCAACTCAAACTCCGAAAAGGATGGCCAAAAATTCTAAGCCTCTTTCTTTGATAATGGCGTGTTATTTTTTGTGTGTCAAAATGCTTGGAAGAACTCTCTTTATATAGGAGAGTAAAACTCAACCTCCAAGGATTAAATAATTAAGAGATAATTATTACATTAATCATTTTCCAAATAAAAGATAAATATAATATTTATCCCAAACAAATTAGGATAAATAAATATATTATCCAATATTCCATGATTTATCATTTAACAAATAAAAGATAAATCACACATTAAATAATTATCCAAGAAAACTAATTCCTTGAATTAATTAAATAACCATGCATGCGCACCTTTTTCTAATCAAGTCATGCGCATCTTTCCATTAGTTTTGACCAATTGGGTCAAAATTGGTCAACACACCAATTCTAAGTAAGTCCATTTAAAATGTCTTTTCCGTGTATTTAATTATTTAGTCTAACTAAACAATTAATCCACATATCAAATTAAATAGTCCAATCCAACCATTTAATTATAATTGAGGTGCAACGACGAGAAAACCTATATGCTATATTAGGAGCCGCGTCGGGGACCAATGGACCCATATTCGATTAGCTTCTGAATAAGTCGAATAAAATTATTCGTCAGACAGAATAATTATATCTAACCTATTAATTCCGGGATTACACCACCATAAACCCGAAATTGAACTCTATCGAATATAGATAACTTACACTCAATTTATGAGTCGAAATCGTCCACTGATATAATCATTACATACGGATAAATCCTCCATAGACTGTTCACTTCGATTCGGGATATTTCCGTAAACCCTTCTCGAAACATATTATCCTTATTTACCATTAACCCCTGTGTGATCAATTAGTTCATAACCAATATAATATGAACTGGGCCCATCGATCGCTTTAGGGTTAACAAATAAGTGGAATCTGTCTGCCTACTTCCCGAGGAAGGAATGGATTCCATATCTGTGATAACACGGACCACTCACTCATTCCGGAATAGAGCCAACGAGAAGTGTTGGACCACATCTTTGCGAAGTGATCCTTACTAACACATCAAACTCTACCCTAGTCTAGCGGTTATGCATGATCACCTCGAGATTGATTAATCCATATATGATCATCTTGTGATTCGATAAGACTTCTCGATCACGGAATTATATCGAGAACTCAAATCAAATCGGTCCAAATACTATATTATTATCATCATATATAAATGCCCCACTAGTACCTATTACCGATAAATCCGGATAAGCATCACACCACCTAAAGTGTTAGGCGCAATAATAGCAAATTAATCATGAGACCCATACTCAGTTAATAAACGCTACTGACTAAGTTAATTTTAAGTACATCTCACTAACTCAATCCTCTTGTGTATAGGCATACACTGAGTTATGTGATTACATAAACGAGGTGCTTAGGGTTTTCAGTAGTGTCTTAATATAAGCATAACTGCATATAATTAAGATGAATTATTTATTCTGTCCTAAAACAATTAGATAATTGTCTTTCGGGCACCACACCTTACAGCATATTGCCCTCTCTAGAAGATTTTGATTAATTCTCGCAGCTACACCATTCCGCTGAGGTGTATTGTTGACTGTATGATGTCTGGAAATACCTCCATCGTTATAGAATGTATCAAACTCAGACCAGCAGAATTCCAGACCATTATATGTTAAAAGCCTCTTGATCTTCATCCCTAACTGATTTCCACTAGAGCCTTCCATTGCCTGAAGCTCTTGAATGCCTCACTTTTGTGTTTCATCATCTCCACCTAAGTCATCCTTGAATAATCATCTATGAATGACAAAAAATATCTGTGACCACCCAATTACTCCACCTTTGATGGACACCAACAATAAAAATGAATGTAATCAAATAATGACTTTGTGTTGTGCCTCTTTTGTGAACTTGCCCCTATGGAGCTTTATAATGCTCAAAAAATCCAAATGCTTGACCTTACCTCCCCCAAGAATATCTCTCTGAGAAAGAACATGCATCCCCATTTTACCTATATGACCCAGTCTCATATGTCACAGCTTAGTCAGCTATGACTGGTGAACCTCGGCAGATGCCACAGCTGCAAACCCAGACACAATAGAGCCTTGTAGAATATACAAGGTCCCCGGCTCCTCTGAGAACCATAGCTGGGTTATTTTAGACACTCAGCACTCCACCTTCAACCTTGAAATTGAACCCATTGCGGTCCAAAAGACTAAGAGATACCAATTTCTTGGTCATCTATAGAACATGTCTAATTTCACTCAGTGTACAAAATCTACCATTCTTTGTCCTCACCTGCACTGAGCCAATCCCAACTACCTTACAAACCTTGATGTTGGCCATAGATATATGACCAACATCTATCTGCTCATAGCTTGAGAACCACTCCATGTGTGGACAAATATGATAGGATGCCCCAAAGTCCAGAATCCACACAACAGCATAATGTGCTGACTCTCCTGCTACCAGAACCATGTCCTCTTCTGAATCATGCTCAGCTGCAACAAAAGTTATGCCAGAACTGTGCTCTTGTTGTTTCTTCTTCTTTGGACAATTGGACTTCCAATGTCCCTGCTCCTTACAATATTGCAGACATCTTTGGACTTAGGACCTTTGGACCCTGCCTTCTTGGAATTCTTCTTTCTACACTTCCTAGGCCATTTCCCACTGATGCTAATGACTACAAGAAACTTGCACTCCAAGAAAGATAAAACAGAAGCAATCTAACAGTAAATAATGGTGGAAATCAATAAAACACAGAAACAAAAAGAACACATAGATTTAACGTGGTGTCCGTCAAGCCTTCAAGGGAAAGAATAAGATCAACGAAGAAGACATACAATGTTTGATATATATAAAATTAGTAATAAAAGAAACTCTGAGGCTACACCCACCTGGCCCTTTATTGATCCCACGACAATGTAGAGAAGAATGTGAGGTAGGTGGTTACAAAATCCCATTGGGAACAATGGTTTTCATCGACACCTGGGCAATCGCAAGGGATCCAGAATATTGGGATGATGCAGATAGATTTATTCCGGAGAGGTTTGAAAAAAATCCCGTAAATTTTTCTGGCCGTCATTTTGAATACATACCTTTCGGTGCCGGACGGAGGATTTGCCCAGGCATCTCATTTGGTGTAGCAAATGTTGAGCTACCTTTAGTGCTACTGCTTTTTCATTTCGATTGGAAACTTCCAAATGGTATCAAGTTCAAAGACATTGATATGACAGACGTTGCTGGATTTCCTGCACCAAGAAAAACCAACCACTATCTAGTTGCAACATCCACTCTTAGTGGGTTATGATTTGATTTGGGGCACCCGTGCTTTTTGCATCGATGTTATCCAAGTGTATAAGCTCTTTTTAACGACACCACAATTAATTTATCGTTGGGACACCACACTTAAATTCTATCTCTTCTGAGTCGAAAGCCGATTTCAACATCTGCAAAATCATAATTTGCAATAAACTGTGTTGTGTCTGATCGAGTAAATTGACTGTTGTGCTAATAATAATGCCTTCCTTTCTTTCCTTATAGTTTTTTTTAATTTGTTTGTTTGTTAAAGTAATGGTTATATCATTAAAAAATAAAATAAAAATTAATGGTTATATCATACATGTTGGTTTATATTGTTTAATTTGATATTTTTAATGCAGAATACTAAACTTGAAAGTAAACATCTAGATTTAAGTTAGATTCGATATAGTTAGAAAAAAAAAAAAAAAAAAAAGAAAGTGTGACGCTAGAAATAAGAATGACAGATTTATACAGCGTCTTAAGAGGCAGCACATATTTTTTGTTTTGAAGTCCAAATTAAGAGGGACCACTACCTCACATTTTTCACACATATTCATTGCACCACAGTTTAATTACTATAATGTCAGTTACACCCACCACATTTGCCACTAAAATTTCACTGCTAGGAAAATTAATAAAATTCAATCCTTTAACTTTTTTTAATCTTAAACTGTCTCCAACAAGACACTAGAACAACTCTCTAAATCTGTTTTTGGAGTGATATGGAGTGTTTGATACCCACAGTAAGCACCGGTAAGACGGTAACCACACTCTAACTGGAAAATCTGTTATCTAAGACTGTCTCCAATGGACACAGGATTCAATACTCCAAAGACTTTTTAAAGTAAACTTTACCCCTCTATTATCACAATAGTCACTTGATAGCATACTCTTCCTCCAAATTCCTTGAAGCCTCACTTGTGAATTGGAGTTGCCTTTGGAGTAAAAAAAATACCACAAATCATTCATTCTCTCTCACTTCTACTCCTTTTTTTCATCTCAGCTATTTTTTTATTTTTTATATTTGTATCATTTTCTTTCATTTCTGTACTATTTTTTTCATGACAATTTATTTATGGTGATGATAATTATTAGTAAACCAAGAAAATCCCTTCTACTAAAAAAAAACAACAACAACAAAGCAAAATGATCTTTTTCACGTTGCAAATATAAAATATTTTGTAATACTAGTACAAAATATAAAATATTTTATTTGAATTATGGTGGAATAATAAAAGGTAGGTAGCGGGAAGATAAATTGGTGTTTAATGGAAAAAATGATTTTGGAGTGGTTTATTAAGGGTGGTTATTGAAGTGAATGGTTTTTTAGAGTAATGAAAAAGTGTAAGACCGTCTCCAATGGTAAATGTTAAACCACTCCAAAACTTTATTAGAGTTTACTTTATTAACTTAAATTCTACAATGGTTACTTGATACATCACTTTAACTTTAAATTCCTCTAGTTCCAACTGGTAATCTTGTAACGCCCCGCTCCCGGATACCGAGCCCTTATCCGGAAGAGAAACGTTCGGCGCGTATAGCATTAAATAAATCTAACATTATATGCAAGCCGCTACGTCGTCGTATCAAATAAAAGCAAACGGAAGCTAAAAAGACTCGGGTAAAAACATAAATGCTACTATGAATAGAAAGTAACCATGCTAAAGATGGATAGTTAAATTACAACGACGAAAAACCCAAAGACTTATACAATACGATGTCTTAACAGAAGAAGTACAACATGTCTAAGAAAAGAAATACAACTAGTCTAGTACAACCTTTACAAAGAAATAAACTGAGAGCTTTGTCAAGACTTCAAAGTCTTCAAAGGTCGTCATCTACACTTGATCAACATGTTCGTCTTCTCACCCCAAAATGCATACAAAAGAAAATACAAATGAGGTAAGTACAAAGGACTTAGTAAAAGTGAGAAGCTAATGAATAACTTAGTTATACAACGAAAGGTTATTATTATGATTATTAAATTATCTTTATGAGACCGACTCAATTTAAAGTTCAATCCATGCCCATCGACATGTCATGACTAAACATTTCTAGCTTAGCTTATCTTGGTTACGTCATCACTCAAGGACACTACGCATGGCGTTCATCAGCCTGAAGATATACTTGCTAACTAACGGTGATTAGCACCGATTAGCTCCGGGGTCTCCCCGGTATGCATATACGTCCGATGAATTTCCTCCACTGCCATTCAGCCGTTTATAGGCCAAAGAGTGTTGTTCACCTTTATGAACGTATCACATCGCCGATATGAAAGAGTGCCTAACCGAGAATAAGTGACGTTTTTTTTTACTACACGTATGTAATTATTACCGTGAATTAACTAGCCACCTAAGTGTTTTCGGGTAAGCTCTCACATACACTACTCTCTTCCTGACCACTTTAGACACGGACAAGTCTAGCAAATACACGACATTGATGAAATCTAGTTCATCAAAGCACAAGCCCTTTCATGCCCTTCTGACGGATCCAAACTCCAACTCCCTTTAAGAGTACATTCGGTGTTTTAACTGAACGAATCAGAAGTTCAATCGAAGCTTGTTCATATTTAATTAATGTTATTGAACCAAAAAAAAAAAATTTAAAACTCAACACAAATATACCAAAACATATCACAACTCATTAATTACAACTTAGCATGAATTCTATCACCGAACAACACCAAAACTCACCAAAACTCAACCTATCATTATAAAACTATAATTACTCATTAGGAAGAGCCTCTTACCTTAATTTCCAGCAAAACCGAAAGCAAAACGTCAAGCAACTGCAACAACTGTTGATCCTCAACCCCAAAACCTATTTGATCAACGAGAAACCCTAAAATCATATTTCTTTGCAGAAAACCGAAACTGAAAAGTGATCAAAACTGCAGATTACCTGGATTAACTGCTGCAAAACTATTTTTAGATTGATCTACGCTCCAAGACGATCGTTTCGACTACTCATGGCTGAAAAACAGAACTACGGATTGAAAGATACGAATTTCTGAAGAATCGAACTCAACGATTACCAAAAACTAGGGCTAAATTGAAAACTTACGAAATTGAGAGATGTTATTTTCCAAAGTTGCGTCTCCTCGCGCTGATCGCTTTTCTCTCTTGCGGCATCTTGAAACGATGAACAGATTGGCTACACGGTTGAAGTCTTCGTTCCAGGCATCTCATGCGTTGCTTTTCATGTACGCCGTCGTTCTCCTCTTTTTTTTTCCAAAAGTGGCGTGATAAAAATTATAAGAGATTTTGGGATTATTTTCCTTAAATAGCCAACAATTAATTCCATTAATTAATTAGCTAAATCCTTTTTTCCTTATAATTACTTTCCAAAACTTTTACTTAACTCCTTTTTAATTAAATAAAAGACAAATAATGATTAGGTTATAGTAAATACATCCAATGACAATTTTACCCTTTTATGAAAAGTCGGGATGTTACATTCCTTCCCCCTTAAGAGGAGTTTCGTCCTCGAAACTCGAATGTAACTGGGGTGTACTTGAACTCTGGACTTTGCAAGGCGTTTCGTCTTCTAACTCTTACAATTTTCTTCTTCTTCGTCCATCTTCCCAACTCTTCTGCTTGTCTTGAGCCAACTTGAGATTGCGACGATCCGCTTCAATCTTCACGTCGTCTTGATGTATCAACTTTGGTCTCGTATTCTGATGCCGCTCCACTTCATCCCAGAAACTCGCGTTCTTCTATCTCTATCTTAAAGAAAGATCATCAACAGTACTGTTCCAACTCTTGTACATCTTGGTCGCTCTGAGATGAACTGCAATTGTCATCTCGAGGTTTTCATTCTTCATTGTCCTTCACAATCTTCCGCATTCAGAACCCAAAGCTGATTCCGATGCCGACGTTTGCTATCTTCATCTAACTCGTGACCAATGGCTGGTTGGGCTCCAACCACTCACTTGTAACCGGAGACAACTGGGTCTTTGTCTTGCTTCTTTCACGAACTCATCAACTGCCTTGAATCTTGAAATCATCGGTTCAACACTCTTTGCTTGCTCATGCTGCCCTATACCCGGAAAGCTGAATCTTCCCAGCCGAAACCACACTACTGGCACACTTGACATCTTTCGATCCCATCTTCCATCATGGCACCACAAGCTTGATGAAGAACTGCAAGGATCCCAGCTGAAGGACTTCTGAGACTCCCTGTGGGTGGTGAACATGCATTGTCCTACTTTCTCTCTGACGGTCTGATCCAATTCTTATGCCAAAAAGAGTTAGCTTGGAGAATAAATAAAATTGAAAAGTGACAAGTTGGGTACCAGGGTGGCATGTCAACTAGGTAAGCCAAGGAATGATACAATGCACTTAAAATAAGAAAGGTTGCTTGGGTTACAAGAAAAACAAGATGATTTCGTGTTGGGGAAAAGTTGAAGGTGGCTCCAAACTGAAGAATGAGACATTGTATCATAATACAAGGGATAGCCACAAAAAGGAAAACAAAAGGACACCTTGCAGATGATTTTTTTTTTTGAGAGAGAGAGAGAGGAATTCTGCAAGATACAGTGGTCTGCAAAGACTTCAGAGGTAACTTGAAAGGATGGTAATAAGCTTTCATATAAGCCTTGAGAAAGTGGAGACGTAAAAGCTAACATCACACAACAGAAATCAAGGTAAAGGTGCAAGGTCGAGCACCAGAAGGACTAAAAAGATAGAAATCAAAAGAGAGCAAGAATCTCAACATGAAGGAGCCATGGAGACAAAACGAGTACACCACAAGGTCTCAGAATAAAATAAACACTTGTCAAGAAGTGTCCAAGTTTGCAATAGTCAAAGAGAGGTTATTTTAGGATTTAATAGAAATAGAAATTTCTATCAAGGAATTGTAAGGGAATATCAAAAGTTTGAATAAGTAAGAGGCAAACAAGATCTTGAATGAAGAGGAAACGACACTTAAGAATTGTCGGATAAGGTTTGATTTCAAAGAATTAATTCAAACCTTCAAAGGAAGTTTAAACGATCATTGACGATTCAAATCAAAAGTTCAAGGTTGCACTACTCAAGAGGAATAGTATACTGCCAAGGAATAAATGCTCGAGGTCATTCCTCGTGAGAGAATGGAAAAGTTAAAACAAAAGCGCGATCAACCGGTGTATCAAAATGGTAAATGAAACGCCAAAAGCAGAAATGGGAAGTCAAAAGGTGAATATGGCGGTTCATGGCTCTAAATGGCCTGAATGAGAGTTAAAACTGAAGGATACAACATTAACCTGAATTGGAAAATCAGAAGTTTAGGAATTCAAAAGTTGATTGGCTAGTTAGGTTCGAAAAGCACCTTAGCAAAGACTACATTCTGCTTGAAACTAGTTTAGCATAAATTGCTAGAATGTTAAGGGTGAGTAATTGAAAAGGAATGTCATGGTCGGCTTAAAATTTTGACTGGCGAGAAAGGATATGCATACCTTAAAAGAAAGCAACATTAGGTGAAAAAGTTACAACATCGACACTACCCTTAGGAGGGAAGTTGAGAATGAACACAAGTAAAAAAAATGTTCTGACATCAGAAGGCTTGGTCAAATTTGAATTTGAAAAGAAAGATGGAAGTGCAACAATGTAGAATTTTGAAGAGAACTTGTTTCTTGATTTGGAAAGTAAGAAGGTAAGAACTTGTTCAAAAGAAAGGCTTATAGAGACATATTTCTGAGGTAATTCATGACAACATGTGAAAATGATTTGTTGAGTATAAAGATCTCAAATGAGGGATTACATGAGAAATACATCACGGAAAAGGTATAATTATAAAAGGGCACACGAAAGTGGTCTCAACATCAAACATGGCATCTTTGGAGGATAACATCTTGGTTCTTGTTTACAACTGCAAAAGAACTATAATGTTAGCTTTACAAGCATCCTACTAAAAGGTTTAACTCATAAGGAGATCAGACTTCGAGGAACTCCTAAAACATGACAATCATAACTTACTACCCTCTTAGCCCAAACCCTAAGTCAAAGAGGTGCGAATTCCTTTTAGGTTGCTGTGTATGATATTTACTCCACTACAGAATTATCGACTTGTGTAGCCCAAACGAAAAGGAGTTTGAGCATGATCAAAAGAGAAAAGATTTAGATACTGGAGTTTCCCAGGTGATATAAAAATATTGGAATTTTTGAATGAGATAAAGTCGGTCAAAAACAGTTATTTCCGACGATTGCACAAGCTGTCAGAATTTTCAGATTAATAAACACTGAGTTGAATTGCAAATCGAGATCAAACGAAAAAGAATCTGAACTTAATTCCAAAAGGAAAATTGTAGATAAAATTTTAAATGGAGGGTTTGTAGAGTCGAATCTTTAAACAAAAATTTGTATGTACTAAAACATCTTGTAGGGGATGCATTAAGGGTAATAACTAGGATGCAAAAGTGTGTTAGCCCCAAAATAGCTAAACATGATATAGTTTGGAGGATATGCAATTGTCAGTTCAAGTAGTTCGAAGGATGAGAAACTTATTTTTTTTAAATCAAGCATTTGACACAATGAAAACATCTTTAAAAAAATAAGGCACATCAAATGAATGTACACACTAGGAAAACAAAACTTCGTAATAAGAGACTTTTACCGAGTTTCAGAAGTTTCAAATGGAGGATTTAACCAGAGCATGAGTTACAATTAGTATGGATGGGGAAACATTGAAATCGGGATAACCAAGTAGGAAACTAGATGATTATAAAAGAGAATCTTATTATTGAAGAAGACATAAGATTGGAAAATCACCACGCAATCGTTTCTTGCCATCGAGGAGCACTATAACGACAACACATAGTCTCTACCTACCAAACTTCTTATCCTGGGTAACAACTAGCTTAAGAATCAGATAAATCAAAGTATTCTCATCTCCTATAACCTACTACACTATATCTTACAGGGTGAAAGAAAGACATCTATCCTCTCTTGACCAGATGACTTAAATGGTTTTGAGAAATTCGGGTGCATACATAAGCCATGAAATAATTGATTGCATAAAACAAACTGAGCTGATTTTGAACATGAGGCAAAGAGAAAATCTGTGAGTATATAAGTTTTACATATGATGCTCAAAAATCAAAAAATTTGGGAAGCCATAGGTCGGTCAAAATAATTCTTTTCATCTACTACTATAAGCTGTCAAAATTTTCAGGATTTCATCAACTGTCGTGTGTTGCAGATGGTGCTCAGACCAAAACGAATTTGCACGTGGTTCCAAAACAAAAATTATAATTCAGGATGTTTTCTACAACATATCAAAAATCCAAGTCATTTGGAGGTGTTTAGCTTATTCAAAACAGAATGATTAGTAAGAGTACCGCTGCAGAATTTTCTGAACATAGTACCCTCCTTGTTAAACAATTTGTGAACAATCTATATTGAAAACTAAATTGATGTAAAGAGAGAAATTGTAGATAAGAAAACTTTCTAAGTGGCTGAAAATTTACAAAATTCATGGAACAAAGAAAAATGATATAACATGACATGTAAAAACGTGAACAAAATCGTTTACTCGTTTTGCATAACACCAAGTTACAAGGAAGTGATTTGAACCAAATGTATCATTACAAAAGCATTAAAATCTCAAAAAGAAAGAACATTAGAGAAAGATTCGAAGATTCCAAAAGGAAAGAGGGATCCTAATAAGGGTTCTCGAAAGGAACAAAACTTAAGAGGATCACATAAGAGATGTGAGCTTAAAACTCAACCTAACTTTTGCCTAAGGAGACTTTTCACTTGGTCCTAGTGCAACTTAACCACGTTCTAAGGATTCCTAATCCTACGAGAATTTACCACCAAGATCAAGAGAGATCAGAAGGGTTCAAAAAGATCTAAAGAAGTCTTATCTTAGAGGGAAGAAGCCTAGGAAAGAAAGGACGCTTCGCTCTGATACCAACTGTAACGCCCCGCTCCCGGATACCGAGCCCTTATCCGGAAGAGAAACGTTCGGCGCGTATAACATTAAATAAATCTAACATTATATGCAAGCCTCTACGTCGTCGTATCAAATAAAAGCAAACGGAAGCTAAAAAGACTCGGGTAAAAACATAAATGCTACTATGAATAGAAAGTAACCATGCTAAAGATGGATAGTTAAAATACAATGACGAAAAACCCAAAAACTTATACAATACGATGTCTTAACAGAAGAAGTACAACACGTCTAAGAAAAAAATACAACTAGTCTAGTACAACCTTTACAAAGAAATAAACTGAGAGCTTTGTCAAGACTTCAAAGTCTTCAAAGGTCGTCATCTACACTTGATCAACATGTTCGTCTTCTCACCCCACAATGCATACAAATAGAGCTGTTAAACGAACAGAGCCGCTCGTGAACAAACTTGTGTTCGGCTCGTTAGTGTTCGTGATCGTTTGTTCGTTTAGCTTAACGAGCCGAGCTCGAACATGATTGTAGGCTCGTTTTCTTAACGAGCCGAGCTCGAGCTTGGTTCGCGAACGTTCGATTATGTTCGCGAACATGCTTATTATGTTCGCGAACATACTTATATAATGTTCGCGAACATGCTTATATGCTTATAATATATGTCTAACGAACCGAACTCGAGCCGAATTCGAGCCAAAGTCGAGCCAAAAGACAAAAAATATGTCTAACGAGCTCGAACAGTTCATGTTTTAAACGAGCCGAGCTCGAACAGAATTTTTTGTTCGTTTAACAAACGAACGAGCTCATGAGCTTAACGAGCTCGAGTTCGAACAGCCAATACTCGGCTCGACTCGGCTCGTTAACAGCTCTACATACAAAAGAAAATACAAAGGAGGTAAGTACAACGGACTTAGTAAAAGTGAGAAGCTAATGAATAACTAAGTTATACAACGAAAGGTTATTATTATGATTATTAAATTATCTTTATGAGACCGACTCAATTTAAGGTTCAATCCATGCCCATCGACATGTCATGACTAAATGCTTCTAGCTTAGCTTATCTTGGTTATGTCATCACTCAAGGACACTACGCATGGCGTTCATCAGCCTGAAGATATACTTGCTAACTAACGGTGATTAGCACCGATTAGCTCCGGGGTCTCCCCGGTATGCATATACGTCCGATGAATTTCCTCCACTGCCATTCAGCCGTTTATAGGCCAGCAGCGTTGTTCACCTTTTATGAACGTATCACGTCGCCGATATGAAAGAGTGCCTAACCGAGAATAAGTGACGTTTTATCTTTTACTACACGTATGTAATTATTACTGTGAATTAACTAGTCACCTAAGTGTTTTCGTGTAAGCTCCTCACATACACTACTCTCTTTCTGAACCACTGACACGGACAATTCCTAGCAAATACACAGACATTGATGAACTCTAGTTCATCAAAGCACAAGCCCTTTCATGCCCTTCTGACGGATCCGAACTCCAACTCCCTTTAAGAGTACATTCGGTGTTTTAACTGAACGAATCAGAAGTTCAATTGAAGCTTGTTCATATTTAATTAATGTTATTGAACCAAAAAAATAGAAATTTAAAACTCAACACAAATATACCAAAACATATCACAACTCATTAATTACAACTTAGCATGAATTCTTTCACCGAACAACACCAAAACTCAACCTATCATTATAAAACTATAATTACTCATTAGGAAGAGTCTCTTACCTTAATTTTCAGCAAAACGTCAAGCAACTGCAACAACTGTTGATCCTCAACCCCAAAACCTATTTAATCAACGAGGAACCCTAAAATCATATTTCTTTGCAGAAAACCAAAACTGAAAAGTGATCAAAACTGCAGATTACCTGGATTAACTGCTGCGAAACTATTTTTAGATTGATCTACGCTCCAAGAAGATCGTTTCGACTACTCATGGCTGAAAAACAGAGCTACGGATTGAAAGATACGAATTTACGAAGAATCGAACTCAATCATTACTAAAAACTAGCGCTAAATTGACAACTTACGAAATTGAGAGATGTTATTTTCCAAAGTTGCGTCTCCTCGCGCTGATTCTCTTGCGGCATCTTGAAACGATGAACGGATTGGCCACACGGTTGAAGTCTTCGTTCCGATCTCATCTCTGCATTGCTCTTGATCTTTGCCGTCGTTCTCCGGTTCCATATATGAGCTTGAGCTTCAAGCAGCTCTCCCCATTCTATAATTTTTTTAACAGAATCCATAATTTTGATTGCAATTAATCACAATTTCAACCGTGGCAAATATGTACAACCGACGAAACCATGTTTCCCAAGGACAATATTGGTATAAACAAATGATAACCACAGCTATTAATTAAATCATCACACATGTCTAATATATCAGGTTTATTTCAGGTATTGTTCAGAAAAACATTTCCTCTTGTAGCCCATGAGTCACATTATATATCAGTTAGACCGTTGTCTAAAATAGGTAGAAAACAGTGGATTTCAAGGTCATTTTCGTAATAAAAAAAATACCGAAGCTCCCAGAATCTCCAGAGACAACAACACAACAAACTTTTTATTTTTATTTTTGTGAGAATACATTTCAAACGATTCAAGTCCTGTTGGACTTCAAACCGGCAAAGAGAAACAAAAACCGTCACCAACTGCAATGTCGATCACCATCATCATCTTCTTCTGTGATGCACCACCGATGCTTTGAAACTACCTCGTTTTCTAGCAAACTTCGATGATCTCGAAACTCTCACATGATCACCTGCACTGATACGGTCTCCATTCCTTCCTATACTAACAACACCGGCATGTACCCTATGACTCCTTACCCTCAAACCTCTCTTCAAACTTTCATCTTTAAAACGATCTCTCCTACGCGATCTAAACCTTCTAGAACGATGTCTGAATCCAACGGCGGGTCCCTTTTCTTGATGTGAAACACTATCTTTTTCATAATCTTCATCTTCGTCTTCTTCGGAATAATTAGTCGTCGTGGCTTCGATGTCTCGTAATTTCCGTTTTCGACGACGCCGTTGGTTGTGGTTGTGAAGCTTTGAACAGCAGTGGTTGCAGCAACATTCTACCATTGAAAAACACATGCCAAAACATGCCCTTATACTTCTGCATACTGTGTGACAAATACATTGACAAATTCCCAACTTGTATTGCAAGTACAAGAATAACAGAACTGCAAAAAAAACACTATTAAGCATAATTAGTAGTTGTTGTCAAAATTCAAAAATGATATGAATCATATCACGGCGTGGAACCTACTGATTCATATATGGGTCCCATTACAATCTAAAGACGTCGTTTTGGTGCACTACACTTATACTGCACCCTACAGTACTGTAGGGGATCATCATTTTGAGGCTTTTACACTTGGGGATCTGAGGGCTCGGAATCAAGGCTGCAACAACAAATTAAGGGACACATCAACCAAAATTATACCTAAATTGATAAATTTTTGTTGTTCCAAAATATGATCACTAAGACCCCAAACCATTCGCTATATCCGTCAAAAAGTGAGTGTATTCTTGCAGAAATTCCATTACATTGCACCAGAGGAATCACAGATAAACTATAAACACCCCTATGTGACTGAATTCAAACCCCCCAAAAAAAAAAAAAAAAAAAAAAAAAAAAGGCAATTGAGTGGGAATGAGAAAACTCACCAAAGTAACACAAAACTATAACCATGGCTGACTTGAGCAGGAGAGAAACACAGAAGTTTTCGATATAACATATGAAATCCCATGTTGGTTTACAATTAGTGCTGCATCAAATTATCACCACAACAAAAACCCATTTATTAATCATAAACCGCAAAATGGACGGAAAATTAAAATAATCAGGCAAAGGATTCAGAAATCAAACAGAAATTCTTCTCAAGAAAAAAATCAAACTAAAAATTCTTACTTGCAAGATTTGCCGGAAAGAAAATCGAGTGGATGACCCAATAATTTGCCAACAACTTGAGAAACACCAGAGAAAATTGAAGCAAAGAAATTCTCCATTTTTTTTTTTTCCAATCACTTTCTCTCTCTAATAATCAACAGAAACATGAATTATCAAGAGGATTTTCTCTTCCTTCATAAAAATTAAAAAAAAAAATTCTTTATGTTCTTTCTTTCATCAAAATCTTGCATCTGGGGCCTCCACCCCCATCAAAAATCACTATTTTCCCAATAATGCAGTAGAAATTCGGTAGTGTTTCTTTTTTTTCGCAAATTCATAAACGGTTAATGGTGGTGGCCTCTCAAGATGCCACGTCGGTTTGAGAGGAGAATCACGTGGAGCGGCAGGGTTTCTCCAATCGATACTGTTTTATTTTTTCTTTACTATTTATATTTTTCATACAATACAAAAAACTGTACTTAATATATATAGTTAAAAAAAACGTTTTAAAGTCTAGTAAAAATAATTCTTTTCTCTGTTCATTTTTTTCATATAATCTTAACATTAGATTTTCTTAATAAAATATTATAAAAAAAAAATTCAGACATATATAGGTAACCAAAATGCCGGAATGGTACTTGTATTTCCTATGTTCTACCCAGTTAATTTAGGGCTTGAGATCACCTGTCTAATATATATGTTTAAGTAAAAACTATGTCGTTTCATTTGTAATATTTTTTTATTTTTTTTTAGAACGGTGTGTAATTTAATTTTATGTAAAAATTAAATTACACATGAAACAATGTAATTTTTACTTAGATACCGAAATTAGACATACATCTTAGACATGTGATCTCATCTCGCTAATTTAGAGAGATGGTTCGTTAGGTTGTACGGATATGTATACACAAATACAAGATACATAGGTACTAGAGATATTTAAACAATATGTGAAACGAGTAGTCGAGTACCGAGGGTTTATAAGTGAATATTAAAAGTATATGACTAATTTGTACATAATACAACTATTAGAACCAAATTATAAATATGAAAATAAATAAATCTTCAATTGTTTTTCCTTGGTGGGTTTTTTTCTTTCTTATAATTAATTTCGACTACCAATCCCTGAATGATGTACAACGTGAACAGAATTGAAAGCGTCCTCAACTAACTTTATCGCCAAACGCATCAGTCAAAATCGAATTACTCTATAATCCCACCAGAATTAAGATTAAACTCATAAACAGTCATCTTATGATCCAAATCGTCTTTCTAATCACGTAATTCTTCGAAGATAATCATATTAAATCGGGTTTAGTTGTACGTGATCATATCAAATATAAATACTCATTACACTCATCATTTGGCATTCAAAAAGAATTGAGCATGAGATGCTCTAAAAAATACTCCAAATCAAGCAAGCAAAAAACTCTTAACAACTTTGTTAAACTCCCCAGCTTCTTCAATTTGAGGCATATGAGATGAATTCTTTATAACATGCAATTTCACCTTCTCCCCCAACATCCTGCACAAAATACATAAATATTGTTTACCAAATTCAATTTATAAATATAACTAAATAAACAAGAAACAAATTGGACGTGAGTTTTGACTTTATAGGGGTATAGAACATAGACAATACGCATTAAAATTGACTTTCTGAAAAATCGAATGTCGATGTAACACCCGAATATATATATGTTTGTTTTGGGATTACGTACTTCTCGAGCTCATATGCTTTCTCTAGTAGGAATATCTGGTCATTCACACCCCATACAATCAAAACTTCCTGCATGCAATCAAACACTCAAAGATAAATAAATAAATAAATTAATGAATAAAAACGTCAGTAATTGGAATTGGTAAGTATACAAAATAACAAATTCATTATCACATTATAAATGTCAATATATCTGGTGCAAAATAAAAGGTCTTTATAATGGACTTTTTTTATTTAATTATATAATAAGATATGCATTTTGTTATATATATATATGTGAGGGTTTTAAGTGACACATGCATGCATGTACCTGTTGAAGAGGACTGACGTTCACTATGTCGCTCCTGCCCAAAGACAAGCCTTTCAAGAGCTCCATCTTTTCATTTCTATTGTCTACATACAACTTCTGTCAAAAATAAAAAAATTTAATTGTTAAAAAACAATAATTTTAACTATTAATTTGGAGATAATTTTATTTCCATAACAAAAAAATTATGTACGTAGCACATGATAAAAAGCATAGACATCTTAACAGGTGAGCTCGTTTGAGCTCGGCTCGAGCTCGAGCAATAGGTTAACAAACAGAGTTATCTCAAACATAAAATTTAATTTGTTTATTAAACAAACAAACAAACTCGTGCTCGTTCGTCTATTAAATTAAACAAACACAAGCACAAACATCATATATTCGGTTCGGCTTGACTCTTTTACACCTGTCGTTCTAAATGTCTTCCATCAGAATTAAAGGGCGTGTTAAGTTAGGTCATATCCTCGTACTGCATTTACCCCTAAAGTACTACCAGAATATAGTTGGTTGGCCATTTCTATCTAAACCCCGACAACCTTTGAAATCATTTAATTTTTTTCTCCCTCCACTATCTTCAATGGCAGGTTGGAATTTTATTTATTTATTTCGGATATGTTTATTTACATTGTAAAACTTTAAGTTTATTTTTGTCTGTATTAATAAGAGCACTCTGTAAATTCTTTAAAAACTCTATTTGGATATTTCAACAAAAAAATGGCATTGTAAACTCTGTACCATAGTTAAAAAATATTCTGTATAAAAAAATATATCTAACAAATTCATCTAGATTATGTAAATTTTTCTTTTCTATAGGTTTCATTCAATCCAAACGGGGCCTTAAATAGTACTCCATTCGTTTCTATTTAACTGTTGCAGTTGTCAAAAACACACATATTAAGAAGAGTAGTTAATGCTTTGACTTACCAACAAATTGACAATAACACTCCTTGAATATAATTAATGCAATGTTGTTTTCAATCTTCCATCCCTTAATAAATAAGGGCGGATATAGAAAAATACATTAAATAATACTTTGAAAATATAACTACGAAAAATAAGAAAGGAATATTTATTTTTGGTAACTGCGATAGTTAAATAGGAGCAGAGAGAGTAGTGTTATATCATTTAATACAACAATGTTAAAACAGTTAGTAACGTTTCACATAAAAAGATAGTCAGCATTCACAAGAATCTCGATTGAGGTTATAATCTACCTTCACAAGAAAATTATGGTGTGACTTTACAAAAACAATATATGAGATTATAATCAGATGTTATTAAATGTGCTTTAATATGCATTAATTATGACACTAATACAACGAATCTATTATTAGGGCATCACAGTGTCTCAAAAGAGTCGGAATTCAAGTTTAACAGTTCAACTTTGCAGAGGTCAGTTGTCCGTTTTCGACATCTGTAAAATCAAATCTAACCCAAAGTATAATTATCAGAACCAGACTAGACAAACCACGGTCGAACCGGTGAAACTGGTGAACTAGACGTGCTACCATGTCATTTCAGGCATTAGAATGCGTTTAAGAAAAGCCAACCTCAGCTCTTAGAATTGACCCGGAAAACCCTTCGGTCGACCTGCTAAACCGTGACTCGGGCTAATGTTTATCAAACCGGTGTCTTTTTTAAAGTAAAACGGTGAGTTTTAACAAAATCAATCTTTTATTACCAAATTGCCATTATTCGGATGTTAGGATTATTTTACAAATGGCTATGCATATCATGTTTTAATTTGGGGAAGTTTTATATGTTATGCTGATCGAATTTGAGTCTTGAAATAATTATTATCCTGACCTCATTTAAGTCAGGATATTCATTTTTTCTGGACCCAATATTGATCAGAAAGTACAATTGAAACTTACTTACTGAAATTCGGTCCGTAAACAAATCAACATCCTGCCTGACCAAAGTTGAGTCAGGAAATAATTATTAATCTTACCGAATCTGAGTCGGGATGTTTGTTTTTTCAAAACCCAATATCGGTCTGAAATCATGCTTAATTCCTCCTGACTAAAATTCGGTCCGTAAACTAATCAACATCCTGACTAACCTTGAGTCTGAATAAATTAATGAAAAAATTTAATGGTAAACCTAGAAATAGAAGTTAGGTGTGTTAAGAATTTTTTAGTTGTGAAAAAAAAAAATCTTTACCTTTAATTTTTCATTATCTTTTGAATATAATTTTTATTTTAACAGCAAAGTATATAAATTAGACCAGACTCAGCAAGTTGCTGAAGGAGTTTACACTTTACACTACATTTTTTAATTATACAACGGTTGACTCAACGAACCACCGATTGAATCGGTGATCCAATATCATTTCCGGTTGAATGTCCGGTTTAATGCTAATAACTATATATAGCTCGAACTATTGTGTCATGATAGGAGAAAGGATCCATTCATGTGTACTTACCCGTCCAGTGCATTTTTTAACACAAAACGACGTCGCTTTATGTTTTATAATAAAAAAACAAAAACAAAAAAACCGTCGTTTTGTGTTTAAAAATGCACCGGACAGGTAAGTGCACGGGAGATCAGATCTTGTCATGATAAATTTAGTGTGAACTGTGAAGTTCTACCTCCGTCCTAAAATATAGGGTTTTTAATTTTGTCTCATAATATAAGTCATTTACAATACCAAAAGAGTATTTATTAACATTTTTCCTCATCTTACTCGTAATCTATATTCATCCAACCAATTTACAATTGTTACATTTATGATAATCAAATTGTGTATTAGGCATTTTAGCTATATATTAATGATATTTAACCACTTTCTTAATATATGTGAAAACGGTATCATATTACTCTTAAAAAATTAATGTAAACAAGGTAGGCTAGACGTTAATTAATTACCTGAATGAAATCATTGAGCAAGAAATCCGGCATGAACCCAACACTCCGGTTGACGGTCAACTTTAGCAGCGTCCGGAGATGATTGGGCGTTTCCGGCAACATCAGTTCCTCAATTTTCTCAACATTAGCTCTCTTCAACAATTCTCCTTGGTCTTTCTCCTTCATGTTAACTCCCGAGCTTGCTATAACCACTTTCTTCACCTTCTCCGGGAACATCAACGCCACGTTGTACGCTACAAACCCGCCATAACTGGTGCCCAATACCGAATATTCGTTCACACCGAGTTTATCGAGCAGTTTTCCGACGCAAGCCGCCTGTAATGATAAGGTTATGTCTATAATATTAATACTGGTTATGGATCACATTGTATCTTTAGACATTGTATCTATTCTGATATAACGTTAATTATCTAACTCTCATCAGCTCAAGCTTTTAGAAAAGAATGATTATTTAGGCACCGAGTATTACACAGAAAATTGGTACCGAAGTGCCCTCAAACCATACACTTTTGAGGCTTTGAAAAAAAGCAAAAAAATAAAAACAGAACCAAAAAAATAGCATGATTCGGGGGATGGGGTGGGGATACATTCTGTACCTTAATCGTTTTTCTTTAGAAAATATGTTGGGAATACGGTAGTTCTACATGATATTAGAGCGAAATGTAATGAGTTCAAACATCGTTCCAAGCATAATTTTCCTCAATTTACAAGTTTAAAGTCTTCATTCTTATAGGCTCACACATGCCTCTATCCCTTCTTATAGTACCACACTTGAAGAGGCATATTGATATATAGGTTTACACGGGTCTCTCTCCCTTCTTGCAGACCCACACTTGTGGGTGCGTATTGAAATGTAATGTTAATTATCTAACCTGAAACGAGTCTCTCTCCTCTCTTATAGACTTGTGCGTATTGAGATATAATTTTAATTATCTACATTATCATCAACTTAACGTAGAGATTTTATGGTGCAACGATTGTAGGAAAGTTGTATCAAGTGGCATACATTAGAGTCATTCATTTTTACTCTATTTCACATAATACACTTTTATCGTGTGTGGGAAGTTAGAAATGAAAAGTTATTATGTATGTCACTTGGTACAACATTCATGCAACGGTTGTATTGTAAAATTTGTCTAACGTATATTTATGGTTCGTTTGGATTGTTTGAATGAAATGGGATGAAATGCTTTTTTCATTACATTCCATCATTTTGGCTTGTTTGGTTGCAAGAGAATGGAATAAATTTCTGTTCCATTAGAATAATTTGTTTACCGTTTTCATTCCATCAGAAAAATGATGGAATGGAAGGATCGGAATGATTGGATAGAATGAAATGTAAATATAAACTAGTGATAAATAATCAACCACCACCGCCCACCCACCCGCAACCTCCCTTGGCACCCGCCCATCCCACCGCAATCCACCACCGCCGCCGCCGCCCACATCACAACTCACCACCACCACCAATCATAACCCAACCCACAACTATCACAACCCACCACCACCACCGCCACCACAACTAGTACTGGTATCGCACACCACACGACTCTCATCACCACAACCACCGCCATCACCACCACTATCACACACCTCACATCATCCGTTGCCACCCACCACCACCCACCACACTCATTATCACGCACATCCATCACCCACCATGTCACTTGGCACGACTAATACAATCTTACACATTTCATTTTATTGGATTCCAAACATAAGAATGGAATCAGTTTCATTTCATTTCATTGCATTCCATTCCAGAGCCGTCCCTTGAGGGAGGCCTACCTGGCCATGGCCTAAGGCCTCCCCCGAAATGCATATTTTTAGGGTCCCCGATTTATATAGTTATTACTGTATAGAGTATCTCATTTTTTACTTATCATAAAAGGTTTTTCATTATATTTTGGGTCACAACATACGACACGCATATTGTTAAAATTTGTCATTGCGAATGACTTATTGATTGATTTTAATCTACTTTAATCATTGGTGATAAAATGTGTAGTAAAATAAATAGTTTGTAGTGTGAAACATATCACTATAGTTTACTTAAAGCAAAAGTGTCGGTTAAAATTTAGGACTGCTATTTAATTAATGAAAAACAATCTCCACTCAAATATATTTCTCATGGGCCATGAATTCTACTTCATTATTATTCACATACGTATTTTTCATTTCGCCCTAAATTGAAACAATCATACACTCCAACGATCGGGGAGATTGAGGCAAAATGATTTTTTTTTCTCAAAATTATAATGACAAATATTTTTTTTTTCAAATTTTCTCTTGTAATATTTATAAGATTTTTTTTTGTTCAGAATTGAAGCGCCCAGTGGTATCAACAATTGCACTTCCTAATGAGAACTAAAGTTCGATTTCGCATCCTACCCCCGATATAATAAAAATATTATTCTCAATTGAAAAAAATCATAATATATTTAGTTTATTTATATATTTGATTTTTTTTCGTAGTGTAAAAGTGTGAAGACCAGAAATCATTTTTGGCCTATGGCCTAAAATTACACCGTGACGGCCATGTTCCATTCCATCAGTTTCATTTCATTCCGTTACATTACAATAATCCAAACGCACCATTAATATATCATGTAATTGATACGTATGCGACTCAAATACGTACATGAAGATGAATTTGAAATTTATTTCATTTCATGTTTTTTTATATGTATTAGTAGTTAGTCATTATAGTTTTATTATACACCGTTCATAAAACAAGGAAAAAAATTTGATAAATACAGAATTGAAAATGATATTACGTTAGGAATAATTAATTAATTATGGCAACAAATAATTTTAGCAACTAAATCAACTAATTAATTGTGATTTTTACTCAAAAGTAAGGTATGGCCCAGAAAGAATTCAACATCTGACCTAGATAGACAATCTCAAATCACGTACCAATCCATTCTTTAATACTGATTTAGTTAACTAATAAACAAATTAATTTGCTAACAATAGTAATAAAATAACTACAGGGCCACAAAAATCATCTTTATTACATAGTAATAGTAATAATTCTTACCTGAAAAACCTCCGATCGTTCATCTGATTTGGTGGAGGATTCACCGAAAAACACGAGGTCAGGAATATAGAGATTAAAATAAGGCGCAAAGAACACGATTTGCGGACGCCATTGCCAAACACCTTGAGGTCCGAACCCATGAATCAGAATCAAAGAAGGCTTTGAATTAATCGCAGCAGGAGAATCAGTATTGGGACACCATAAATGCATGGTGGTTTCGTCGTCGATGTTTATTGTTTTAGAGGTTAAGCCGGCGCCGGAAAGACAGCGGCGGAGGTAGCTGCCGTACAGGGCGGTGATGCTGAGACAAGACGACATTGAATTTTTTTTTATTTTATTTTTTTGAAAAATGTTGGTTTTGAAGAGAAGAAAAAAAATGGAAGGAAAAAGTTTGCTGGTTGTGGTTGAGCTGTGTGCTTAAGGATTAACGTTGATTAAGGGTAAAGGTTATTTATAAGCAAATTCAAGTTTCACGTTTTTATTTACTATCCATAATTAAAAGTAAAATGAGAAAATAAGAATTTAAAAAATTAGAGAAAATGACTTCTTTAAAAAGTTTTACAAAAAGAAGAAGCACTCTCATGGGATAGGTCACTGATAAAATAAAAAAAATTAGTGACGACTCTGTCGTTATGATTAAATAAATATGAGACTATCTTTTCACACTAATGTTGTTTCTGACTTTACCAAGAAATCGAGAGTGAAAACGCGTTTGGATATTCCACACGCCTATATTCTCGACCGTAATTGAGTTCGGAAAATATATACTATTCTCGACCCGATTTATGGTCGATTCATATAACAACCATTCTCGACCCACCTGAGTGAAATACGATCATTATAATGATTTTATTCTAGTCGAAATTTTGAATGTTTTCATACTCAATACCGGTTAGAAAGACATTCGACTAAAATTGAGTGAATTTTTTTAATATTACATGCAAATTCAATCGAGAATCAATAGTGATCTTCTTATATTGTTGTTGTTATCCTCGACCCAATTCTAATGCGAATGTACAGAGTATTCCGACTCAATATTGGTCGAATGATGCTTCGACTATACATGAGTTTGGAAAGCTTCAAACATTCTATTTTAAAGATGGTCGAAATCAACCAGCATGTGACTCTCAACACGTATATTCGACCATATTTTCAAGATGGATAATGTGTCACATTCTGACCAAACTTTGGTCAGAATGAACGCGCGTAAAATAAAAAAAGTAAGGACGAAATTGAAAATAAATTTCTGTGTGATAAGATAAAAATTGATGTGAAAAGATATTTTCTTAAATATTTTCTTTCAATAAAAATAGGTTTACCTACGGCTTTTGTAAAATAAATTTTCAATTTATATCGTCCGTAAAACTATAGGGCGAGGCAATGAGGCATTTAGGGTGGGGATCGATATCGGTCAGAAAACACGGTTGATTTTTTTTCCTGATTCGAATTTGGTTAGGCAAGTGTACATGTTGATTAGTTGACGGGCCGAATTTCAGTGAGCTAGTATCAATTGTGCTTTATGACCAATATTAGGTGATTTGGGTCTAGAAAAAACTATTATCCTGACTCATATCCGGTCAGAATAAAAATTATTTATTGATTCAAATTCGATCCGGATAACACATAGGTGTGAAAAGACTATCCCTTATAAAAGCATTAGATGATGATTGTAAAGAATATCAAAGTGGATGTGCACATTACCCTACTTTCTGTATCTACCGGGACTCGAAATCCGAATACCCCGGGTTAAGGGGTTTCTCTAATTACTGACAATATAATTAGTACATTTTTTTGTCATACTGTTCATTTATTATTTATCTGGTAATTATCAGAGTATTCAAGTTCTTCTTTTTTTTATTTAAATTTATGTTATTTATCAACTTTCCTAATATGTCTAACAACCTTTGATTTTTCTCCTACAAAAGTGATTTTTTGTGTGAAGGTTATACATTATTTTTATTGTGTGAAAGATTAAAAATAAAAAACCGTAATATATAATACTTGGTAGAACCATTACTGCTAACCAATTTATAATACTTATTTTTCCTTTCCTTCTTTATCATCATACTGTTAATCGACATACATTAATTGTGCAGATTATTTTTTTTCCTTTCCTTCCTCTATTATTTATCATTCAATATTTGTACTAATTTTCCTCAAAAAGAAAATTGTACTAATTTTTATGTATATACTCATTTGTTGGGTGTATCCACACCTCCAACACATGTCGTGACGAGAAAAATTATTATTCAACGGTGATTTTATAAGTGATATCAAAAGTATGTATTTTCACACATCCTATCTCATATAGTACGAATATACAAAGGTGATCGAATTGGGCACATCTCACACATACATTTGTTATCACACATTAATCACTGTAACATAATAACTCTTCTCGTGACCGTCATTATTGAATTTTCTTTTCTTTCAACATATATAAAATTTATTTTATGCAAAGTAAAATACGTTTTGTGTATTATGTATTTGTCGATTTTCATGTGTGTTTGTATCCTCTAGCAAATGGTGTTTTATTTATATAATTAATTTAAGGATAAAGAAACTTTAAGATTAGTAAGAATTTTTCCAAAAAAGGAAAGAAAAAAAATAGTATGGAGGAATACAAAATAGCGTTTAGAATTTAGAGTATATATCTTGCTTTTTAAATAAATTCGAAATATTTGCTCAAAAAAAAATAATTGGTGTATAAATCCTGCAACCATCTGACAAAAATAGACAAAAAGAAATGTCGTCGCCTGAGAGATTCGAACTCTCGCGGGGAAACCCCATGTACTTAGCAGGCACACGCCTTAACCACTCGGCCAAAGCGACTTGTTGTGATATGCATTTTTGCATTTATATACACTCTATTTATTTACAGAAATTTATCATCAATTTATAATGAATAAACATAATAACTAATATGGTTGAATTTATGATTGATGACTTTTATAACCAAGTCTTAATTTGAACATATATGGTGGCTCTAACTCCCAGGTGTGGTTACTCATTAATGCCTTATATTCTTCTTCCATGGCTGCTAGGCTATAGAAGGTTTTTGAATTGTACCATCAATGAATGATATTTGTGGTAGTACAAGATTAAACCAAGAGTTGACCGAGACAAGATCATTTGATGTTTCTAATTTTGAAGTATCATGGAAAATCTGGAAATCTTGTTTCAACAAAATTGACAGGGTATCAATTGAAGAAATCGATATCGACAATGAAGCAAAGAAAAGCAAAGCAAGATCTTGAAAATGGTTGAAAGTGAAACGACAATGAATTCTTTTTGTATATTCATACATAATTTAGAAGATAATATAAAATATTATCCATCTTCTTTCACTTATTGATATTGTATATATGCAATTCCAGTGAATTAAGATTAAAATGATAAATTCCAGTGTATGACGAATATTTTTTCGACGAAGAAAATGACGAATATTGTTGTCGCCTTAGTTAGTTTTTGATCTTTTTCATTGTCATTTATTCACATTGCATGTTAAAAGTGATATAAGGAAATATAGTAGCGTCTTTACTAACACCAATTGGTTTTAGTACAACGGTAAGCGCTTGATCCTAATATGGTATTAGAGAAGGAGGTCATGGGATCAATCCTTGCTTCCAACATTGTTTCCCCAATTATATTGTGCAAGTATTGGGCCTCTTTGTTGGCCTTGTGTGCCCTTTATATGCCTTTGCGTGTGTGTTGTATTGGCGAGAGCATTATAGCCCACACTTGAGGGGGCGTGTTAAAAGTGATATAAGAAAGGTTTTAGTACAACGGTAAGCGCTTGATCCTAATATTGCAAGTTATAATTTGGCAACTATGATCTGCAACAAATTTCACCCATTCTGAAAAAGCATAGAAATTTTTGCCCTCACATGTGGTTCCATTTTGGGGTTTCGGTATCCTTCAATGGTTTTTGTGCTATGGTAAGTTCACATTATTGATATATGCTTTGTTATATTCCTACATGCATTTGGAAAACGATCTCAAATTTTTAATGTATTTACCAACAAATTTAATGTATTGAACTACAATATTAACATATCAACCCATAATGAGTCATCTAAAATTGAATTTATCATTCAAATATAAAAGATCGATAAAAATGTTTGAAGAATTCCCGACCCGCGCGCATCCTAAAATTCCCCTAGCTGCCCCACCCCATTGAGATCCAAGGTTTTTTTTATTTTTTATTGAACCAATGAAACATTGTTGCTAAAAAATGTAGAAATCTCATTGGTGCACCTGAAGGCCGAAAATTTTCTAAATCCGCCACACCGAGATATCGAAATTCTCATATGCAGGCTATGTAACTAAAACTGCTGCACTTTTTTCGGGTGAATAACAGGCATTTTTTTTGGTGGTCTAAATTTAAAAAAAGAACGAATTCTGCAACAATTGAATAATGATTTAGATAGGGAAAAAAAATGGTGTGTAGAATCCTGCAACCATTTGACAAATACAGACAATGCAGGCTATGTAACTAAAACTGCTGCACTTTTTTCGGGTGAATAACAGGCATTTTTTTTGGTGGTCTAAATTTAAAAAAAGAACGAATTCTGCAACAATTGAATAATGATTTAGATAGGGAAAAAAAATGGTGTGTAGAATCCTGCAACCATTTGACAAATACAGACAATGCAGGCTATGTAACTAAAACTGCTGCACTTTTTTCGGGTGAATAACAGGCATTTTTTTTGGTGGTCTAAATTTAAAAAAAGAACGAATTCTGCAACAATTGAATAATGATTTAGATAGGGAAAAAAAATGGTGTGTAGAATCCTGCAACCATTTGACAAATACAGACAATGTGCTATTTATAATAAATAAAAAGAGAAAAAAATTATTAACGTCGCCTGAGAGATTCGAACTCTCGCGGGGAAACCCCATGTACTTAGCAGGCACACGCCTTAACCACTCGGCCAAAGCGACTTTATGTTTTTTATTTCTGTGTTTTGCTATATAATACTATTTACAAATACATCTAATTAAGATAATCAATATGAGGTGAGGTCACTTTACCTCACCGGGATCCGAGATTTCCTCTTTAGTATTAAAATGATGTTGCTTTATTGTTATAAAATACTTCATCCGTTTATATTTATCTGTCACAGTTGCTAAAACACACATATTAAGAAGAGTAGTTAATGTTTTGACTTAATATCAAAATGACAATAACACCCCTTTAATAAAATTAATGCAATGATGTTTTCAATCACCTACCCCTTAATAAATAAGGGTAGATGTAGAAAAGTACAATAAATAATGTTTTGGAAATGTAACTACGACGAATAAAAATGAATTTTTAATTTTGGCAAGTGCGACAGTTAAATATGAACGGAGGAGGGAGTATTGTTTTGTGGTTAAAAACTGTTGTTTTAGACTTCAGTGACTCATTGAAACAAATTACTGAATCAAAAAATAGTTAAGGCTTCGGTAAATTCATTGGAACAAATTTTTAGGTCCACTCATGTACAAGATAGTGAGGATCCGATGCATCTTCCAACAACAAGATTTTTGAGTTCCAAAAGGCAAACGAGTCTTCTAAAGAAAGGAAAATGAGTCATGTTTAGCATAGTTAGGGTTGTTATGGAACTAAACTGTTCATGAACTGCATCTTCGAGACAAACTCGAGCTGAAGCTTCATTTTAAACAAAGTTTTAGTTAAACGAATCAAACTTGAGTTTGAACTCGAATATTAAGGCACTTAAATGAACCAAGCTCAAACCAATTTTTTGTTTGATTAATAAACGAACAAACTTAGACATGCTTTTAAAACAAATGAACTCAAACTCAAACCCTATATATTCGATTCAATTCGGATCGTTAACAACACTGATCAAAAGAACCACTCGAAAAAAACAAAAGAACCGTAATATGCCGGCTGAAAATTGTAAAATATTTCCTCAAATTAATTAAATTCATAAATAAATTGTAAAATAAATCATCATCTAGAATACTATCTAGATGAATGACACCTGCACCTTTGCTTATGCAAGAAGAAAGAAATTAATTGTACTTAAAAGTTAAAAGTAAACACTTTTTACTAGTCAAAGTGGACCAAGAAATGTTAGAATACTCTGTTCTGATAAAATGCAATTTTGAGTTTAGTAATTAGTATTACCTATTTAATCTGTTCTATTTTTCAAGCTTGTAGTTTCTGATAATCTTCTTTTTTGTGATTAAAATGCATAATTACATGAAGAAAAAAACAACATAAATTATATGACATGCATAATTGGTACTTACATGAAGAAAAAAACAACATTATACAACATAAATTATATGACATGCAATGTCAATTTATCCATCTTTAAGGGCATTGGCATCATTTTAATATATTCTTTTACATACTCTAACATAATTTTTCTTTATTTCATTACACTTTTTATCATAATGAAATGTCTCATAATATTTACAAGGGATGATTTAAATAGAAAATATGTATATTAAAGAGATTAAAACGAAAATTAAAGACATTTACAAAATGACAAATATCATACAAATCAAAGATTAATATTCTTTGCTAATCCTAATTAACCTTCTTAAGTCTAAGTAATATCCTTCATATACCAACATTTCATATGTAGTCATCAATGAAGGAACAAAGCAAATGATACATAAAAAAGTTTCATACTACATAATGTTTACATCGTATCCCACGCCGAGTGATCGAGATAAATTTCCATACGAAAAATCTATTGCATCACATGTGACGGTCGAATATATATAATAGAGGCTCTCTATCCAAGAATCAGCCCCCTGATCGAGCCGAGCAAGCAAATGATAGATAAAAAGGTCTTCATCCACAAGCGAGATACTCTACCTAATATTTACACCTATATGAAAATTTTCGACTACACCACATATGGCTATCGGGTATAATAGAGACTCTCTATCCAAGAATCACCCCCCGGTTGAGCCAAGCAAGCAAATGACAGATAAAAAGGTCTTCATCCACAAGCAATCCATATATACTACCTAATGTTTTCACCTACTCCACGCCTCGTGATTAAAGGAAATTACTGTACGAGAAATCACTACTGCACCACTTATGACTGTCAGGTATAATAGAGACTCTATGTCCAAGAATCATTCCCTGATCGAGCCAAGCAAGCAAATGACAGATAAAAAGGTCTTCATCCACAAGCAATCCATATTGCGTACCTAAGGTTCACACCTACTCCGCACCGAGTCATTAGGGTAAATCCTTGTACAAAAAATCTCTATTGCACTACATACTGACAGTACGATACAACAGACTCTCTGTCCAAGAATCAACCCCCTGATCGAGCCATAACGAGCATCCTACCTCGTAGGACTCGATCTAGGGGAATCCAAAGTCCTCAAAACAAGTTGTTTCATAGCGGAAATGAGATTCTCAGTCGGATTAGGCGGCGGCCTAAGAGACCTAAACTTCCTGCAAAAACCAATGTGTTGATTCAAAGCTTCTTCACTCCCTATCCTACCTTCTTCATCTTTCACAGCTTCAGCACATAATCCACAAATCCATTGACCCCTAAACCTATCTTGAACCCTTTTGATATATTCATCAGTGCATTCTTCAGATAATCCACAGCACTCGCATTTAACGGATTCGACTCGGTTTTCATTTGAAATTATGATCACTTGGGGTGTATTTTGTTTAGTAGCCATACTTGAAAATTGAAATCTACTTGTTTACCCTGCATATATAATGAAAAATTAATTAAAACAGATTAAATATACCCTCTTAAATCAAATCAAATAAGTTTAACAGCAATCATAAGTAAAAAGTTACCTTAAAACCCTACTTCAATAAAAAAAACAAGGTTCAATATTCAATATTTGAAATTCATTTTGCTAGTGGGGTTGTGGTTGGAATTACTTCCAAAAAAAAAAAAAAAAAAAAAAAAAAAAACAGGGTACCTTTGCCTTCTTCTTCAACAATCTAACCACAAATTTACTAAGAGCTTGAAAATTGCATGCATTTGCTTGGCTATCAAATCTTGAATTTTTGGAGAATTTTTTATTAATTAGTTTTCTTTCACTTTGTTCTTGTGAAGTGAAGACTGAAGAGTGGTGTTGAGCTGAAATGAAACTTTAAAGAAAACAGAGGAGAAAGTGCAAGGAAAGTGTCAAAAGAAAAAGAAATATTACTTTATTATGTAATGATTTTTTAATCATTTCTTTGTGTGTGTGGTTCCTAGTTATCTTTAGAAGTAGAAAAAGACTTTACCATTTTCTTTCATAAAGTCTTTTCACACAAATACTATAAATCTAAGGGGGGCGAATTGGGGACCTTTGTCAAAATACCACTATTAAGACAAGACAGATGTTGGGTTACAACTCAATTGTCAAAATACCATTCTATTTTTTGCGTTTTAGGTGTTTTTGGAACAAAACTAAACCCTAATTGGGAAGGGGAACCCTAATAGGGGATTTATGTGTCTTAAGATCGTGCACATTTGTGAAAACAATGAGAGAAAATCGCGAACCAAAATCGTGAAAATTGCACTGAGGTGGTATTTCCACATTTACACCACAGAATGGTGGCATTCCAGAAATAATCCCGGGCGAATTGTACCCTTGATGGCAACCCCTTGATTCTAAGCTGTTGAGGGATTCTGATTAACATCTACACACATCCTGAGATACCGGAGGTGTGGGAACCCTCAAGGGCAGGGTTTACCCTTTTTTTATTTCAAATTATGTCCTTTTTTCATGGGTTGAGAATTTATATTAGGCAGAATCAGAATGTTGATAGTATTATTGATTTAATTTTAGCCACTCAAATACTGTCAGTATTAAAATAATATTAAAAGGTATTATCAAACAAAATTTGATAGTTGCACAAAACCACAAAATATAATGTTCATTTGATTTAATCAACTCACCCTAGACCAGAATAAAAAAATCAATATATGTATCGGTACTAAATGCATCATCAATGTTAGATGAGATGTTAATTTGAATAGATTTATAAGTATTTTGGAGTGATCTGGGAAGCGGCCACGTTAACCTTGTGACCGTCTAAGTATTTTTTTTTCCGTAAGATCAAGTCATTCATAGTTCTTACGATTCTAAGTGGCTATAAATAGCTAGTTTTAGAGACACTGAATTTAAATAATAAAAACATTACATCTTTACTATGTGAAATGTATATCAGAGCAAAACACGTATATATGAACCCGAATCATAAAAATGGAACAAGAAAAGTATATATATAGATTATATATAAATATAAATATTTTTGAACATTGGAAGCAGTCCACGAGTAATTAATTACTAAATTGTTAATCATCGATCACATCATCATAATTTCTTTCACTTATAAAATAATAATAATTATCTTCACTTATAATGTTAAAAATGAAACACGTAATACAAACATGCAATTGAATAGTAGTTTATCTTGTTTCTATAAAATAAAATAAAAAAAGTAGTTTATCTTTGACTACCAACAAATAAAGAAAAATTAAAGTTTTATCTTTGACTATAAAAAAACAAATGAAAAAAAAAAAAAAAAAAGTTAAAGGAAAATAAGGAGGGGAGGTGTATAGGGGATAGCGTGGTCGGTGAAGCAGGCGGTTTTCACTTTTTTGCAAAGCAGGTATGACTTTTAAGCTGAGTGACGTCACAGAGAACATGTCAGATTGTTATTGGTCCACCGTAATTACGTCATTTCGTCAACGCGTATTGTGGGTCCTGGTTATATTATTTTTTTCCTTTGTTCTTATTTAATACTTACTCCGTCCCGTAATATAAATTCTTATTGATTTACACACAGTTTAAGAAAATTAATAAATGAGTTGTTTTTTAAAATTTCAATATGAAATATCATATTGGTTTTTGAGATTGACCTATAGTATTGCATTATTTAACGTGAAAGTGAAAAAAATACATTTAATATTGAATTGGGATTTGAGAAAGACTTATATTATAGGACACCACAGAAAAATTAAAAAGACATATATTACGAGACGGAAGGAGTACTAAGTACAGAATACCTTACGGTAAATCGGTTGAATATTATATCATGCAATGTGTAACTTTGGATGAATATCATTTGTTTAAATACGAAATGTTTCGACTTTTTTTTTTTGAGGGGCAAAAGCAATTTTATTATCAACGTCCGCGATACAAGCAAGTAATACATGAGAAGGGGGGAAGTGCCCCATTCCATACATCCAACAAGATGAAGACCTTCTCTAGCTAGTAAATGCGCAAGAATATTTCTTTGACGTTTTATGAAGGAAAAGGAAACTGTGATAAATGCTGGGAGGAGAGCTTTACAATCCTCGATGATACTTCCCACCTGGGATAAATCTTCCACTTGGCCGGTTAGACGACGATGAATAGATTGGCAGTCTCCTTCGAACGATACATTGAAAAAACCCCAAGAAAGAGCGAACACCAAAGCGTTATAAACTGGCAAGGCCTCTCCATCTGGAACGTCATATTTCCCTTCTAGTTTTTTGGAGAAACTACGTAAAATGGCCCCCTCGTCATTACGAAGAGTCCACCAATAGGCGTGACGTTCTCTCCAAAAGCCGCGTCGACATTAAATTTCAAAGTTTCCATAGGTGACGGCTTCCATTTTACCTCAGGGAATTGATTTGAAGCAGACCCCCGAGCCTTTGAGTTGGCAATTAAATAAGTTTCAGCTTCGGCCAAAGAGTGTGTAATAGTCATACCTACATGGACATGTTTCTTATTAAAGACCCAATCATTTCTAGCTTTCCAAATATGCCACAATAAGCTAGCCACATGAGCAATTTCACTCTCATCTTTTGTACGAATCAACTCCTCAAGCACTTGAAGCATTGAATTAGTTTTCAGCTTCCTAAGGTGTTCACCCTTGTGATATTGTGACCAAATCGACCTCGGGATTTCGCATTCAAAGAGACAATGCCATATTGTTTCTTCTGTTTGGTAACAGACCGGGCATAATCCATCACCTACTCCTCTAGTTCGGAGGGCTAGAGTGGTGGGTAAGGCATTTTGAAAAACTTTCCAAAGGAAATGCAGAATTCTTGGTTGCACTCGGATTCTCCAAAGATGCATCCATGGGTTCATACGCTTTGCCGAAGGATAGGGCTTGTTGGAGGTCGATTTCGTCTTCAATTCATAGGCTAGAGAATATCCTGCTTTAACAGAGTAGCATCCATTTTCAGAAAAATGCCAGTTAAACCTGTCTTCTTTGGCGTTAGGCGATAATGGTATCGACAGTATTTTCTGGGCTTCAAAAGGGTTGAAAGCTTCTCGAACCAAGTCAACTCTCCACTGCCGAGTGAAAGAGTTTATCAAACAACTTACTTTCCTACATGGAAGGACGTTCAAATTTGCATGGGCATGAAAAGTTGGCTCAGCTGGCAGCCATGGGTCATAAAATACTACATTCGTTTCATAAAAAATATCTATTTTTTTAAAATGAATTCTCTCATAAAAGTTGTCAATTTAGAAAATAAATACATCATTTAATACATTTTTTTCTAAAAATACTCCTATCATAATATTTAATGTATATATTAATTTCATATTCCAGAAGATTATTTATTATGTGATAGGGACATATATGTCCTAGGGACGGAATATGAATTTTTTTTCCGGGTAGGCTACAGTGGGGGACGGAAGATCTTAGGTAACAATTAAAGGCGATGATCCTAGAAGTTTTTGGCAATCAAGAAAATGTATATAAGTATTTTTTTCCCCCCTTAATTCGAGAAGAAACACTACAATACATTCTGTGATATATATTGAAAAAAAATACTATTATATATATCGTATTATCCAAACACATTAACTATTGATAAAAACATTTAACATATTAGTGTTTTTATTTTTCATAAGTAAAATATTATTAATATTTTTATAGATGTATCATTTTTGTAATGACCATGTATTTTTATTTATATGATAAAAAATGGAAATGTCTTTTCAAACCAATTTTTATCTTATCACACAGAAATTTATTTTCAATTTCGCCCTTATTTTTTTTATTTTACGCGCGTTCATTCTGACCAACGTTTGGTCAGAATATGACACATTATCCATACCGAAGTATGGCCAGAATATACGTGTTGAGAGTCCACACTGGTTGATTCTGACCATCTTTTTTAGGTAGAATGTTTGAAGTTTTCCAAACTAATATATTAGGAGTTTCCTAAAAAAATTACTCCCTCCGTCCCAATTTGTTTGAGATATTTTTAAACTTACAATATCTAATGAGACATCAAGTCAGGGGGGAACGCAGGATCCCGGGTGAGGGGGGCGATACTATGGGCGAATGTAAATTTTTAGGGGGGCAAAAAAATACACAACATACATAATTTTGTGTTTTTTCCGGATCCGAGGGGGAGGGGGTGATTGCCCCCCTAATATCAATGTACATCCGCCCCTGCATCAAGTAATAGGTTGTCTGGTCATTTAAAACTTGACTAATTTACTTTTTTTTGTCATTTTTATGTGTAGCTCCATTTTCACTTTATAAAATACATTGGGATTATTTATGCAATTAAAGCAAAAAAATTGAGTCTAGTTAGAGTTATGAGACTTATTTTGGGATAATCATAAATAGAATAAGTCTCAAACAAATTGGTATGAATGGAGTATTAGAGGTAAATATTCCTAGAGGAGTAGATTATCATAAGTAAAGGTGTTGAGTTGTTGTCTTACCAAAAAAAAAGTTAAAGGATGGTGGGCTGTCTTTAAAAATAAGTTGGACTAATGAGATTTTATGGGCTGTTGGGTGGGCTAAGCACACTCAGCCCTGGTCAGGGGCGGATGTACTCTTTGTATAGGGGAGGCAAGCGCCCTACTTTGGATCCGGAAAAACACTTATATATATATGTTATGTATTTTTTTCGCACTCTCTTAAAATTTGTATTCGCCTCTACATTTTATATTATTTTTTTTGTAATTATCACGTAAATAAAAAATACATCATTATTACAAAAATGATACATTTAACACATAATAAAAAATATTTTAATTATAAACGACTAATAATACTATTAAAATATATTAAAAAGTCAAAAATAATAGTTAAGAGTCAAAAAAAAGGGCTATGCTTTATACTATTATATTCATTTTGCTGAACCCTCAGATTCTCAGTTAATTTATTAAAAAAGAAAAAATAATTACGACATATTTATTTCTTTCATTAACCCTTACAACAAAATTCAACAAACAAAAACAAAAAGGACCCCTGACATTCTTTCTTTTTCAATCGACAAGTATACATTTTTCGGATTGCAAAAAATCTATATTATTATCGCTCGTCCATCAATACTCATGATCTTGCGTCTGCCCCTGGCCCTGGTAATAGCTCCGTCTCTGTATGAGATTAAATGAAAAAACTATGACGACTTATATTTTAAGACGGATGGAATATTTAATTTGTATCGAGTTCACGTCGAATAAAATGAATGTGATGTATCATGGAGAGAAAATATGTCGTTTTATTCAAGACGAATAAAAGTACTCGTGGGTGATTCAATTTAGAATCTTGAATCATGAATTTAACTTGACCTAATGACAGTTATGAATCCAGAATATTTTCTCAAAATGGTCCATAATTTTTTTTTCAAAGAAATTATTTTATTTTAAGGGTGTCCATAATTTGTTTATAGGTAAAACTTAGAAAATTCCTTTTTTTCGTAACAATAATCAGGATTATCAATCATGATCATTGTTATGATTCCAATGCCGTGCGTTTAATTGGACCTGGTGGGGATTATCCAAATAACTTTTGTGAGGGATATTTGAATAAGCCTGTAAAACATACAAGGCGTTAGTGGTCCCGGAGCTTGACTCCGGAGTGACTCTATGACCCTCAAATCAGTATTCGATAGAGAAATATCTATTTAAGACAGTAAGCGGAAATGTAATGATCAAAGTGTCGTACGATGATACTTTATATAGCCTGCCATCGTGAGTGATGGCACTGGCGGATCTATGTATACTCATGTGGGGTCACGTGACCCGACTGAGATCCGGGGAATTTTTTGTAGTATTTAAACGATGTAGTTTTGTTGTTAAAAAATGTAGTTTTAGGCTTCAGTGACCCCACTGGAACAAATTTTTGGATATAAATGTAGTTTTACCGTCCGGTGACCCCACTGGAAAAAATGTCTGGATCCACCGCTGAGTGATGGTTATGGTGCAGCAATGTCGTGGTCAAGGATGTTTACCACGTTGTAACTGAGGAGGCTGTCATGGAGCGGTTATAGTTCAGGCTATAATAGAGTGTGTATCTCGGAGTCAACGTTGTAGTAGTTACTATCGTGGAGTAATGTGTGCGTGAAGTCTGGAACACTTGCTTTAATAGATTATAACCATTGTTTGAGGTCGGGGATGACCCGTATTGTATTGAGTATAAGTGACCGATGTGAGCCTACACCATGTCGACAATGTGAGACCGTAGACGTCCTGCGTCATACCAGTCATGTCAGACAGAGTACGACTTGTGTTATGCCGGTTGTATGGGACAAAGGATGAATTGGGTCATACTAAGACAAGCTTTATGCCGAGGTCTTCTGATATGAAGCTCAATATTGAGTCCAGCCCGTGTCGGCCCATTTGTTGAGGTGACTTTCAATACTCTGTTCGAGGCCTGATTAATGCTACATGTATGGTAACCGATCACACCATGTCAAACACCAAGCCATGGAAATCCATCAAAATAAGCAAATTTGATGGTTTTCAATGAAAAACATTGGGCCACGGAAAAGCATCATTGAAGAGATTAAAACACGCCATGCGAGGCATAGCTCGGTAGGAAAAAAATACGAATGATGTAGTGATAGTCGGTCTTTCAACTGGAGTCTAAAAGTTCGATACCCTATATCGACATCTCTCAATTTGAATATATATATATATATATATATATATATATATATATATATATATATATATATATATACCTTTACAAACAAACTATTGAAGCATAATTATCGATTTATATCATGCACAAAACTTTAAAGACGATATAGTGTAGCCTTTGGGATTTGGGCTCATGTTTTTTTTTTAAGAGATTAAAGCGTGAAACTCAAAGGACATGATAAGACCCACTTTATGGCAATTAATGTTTTAAGAATATACATACCTCCCTCTTACAAAAGTGTTCAATTTTTATGGTATATACGGATTAAAAAAACAAATAATGTGTTGAATTTTAAATAGTGATGGACATATATACATATATCAAATAATTAATGTTCTTTTGGAATATAAAATCAATTTATAAACATTGAATGTTATGATAAGGGTGTGTTTGGAAAAAATACATTAAATGATGTATTGATTTTTTAAATGGACACTTTTTGTGGGACATTCATTTTAAAAATATGGATATTTTTTATGGGACGGGGGTAGTAAATTACTTCATATGTCCCAGTTTGTCTGAGAATATAAGTAATTCTACATTATCAATGGAGTATTTATTACTATTTTTTTATCTTTATCTTTAATTTATTATACTCCAACTACTTTATAAAAATTTAATTAATGATAGTCAAACGATATTTAGATATGTCTCCTTCAAATTTAATACATTTAAGTGCTTTCTTAATTTTATTGAAAACGTTCAAAATGATTTATATTTTAGGACGGGGAGAGTAATATTCTTTCGGAATATTCTCTGAGCGTTGCAAAACTAATCAATTTTGGTAACTACCAACCATTATTCACCTCCTTACAATTAATTATGTAACAAAGTTATAATATATAAATCGGCTCAAAAAGCTACCACAATATAGAGCGAGCAACTGAAATATGGGCAAAAAATACTTTGTTGCAGCAATCATTTTAGCATTTTATATCCACTCTAGCATAAGCATAAATGATAGTAATGGTTTTTTTCCAGAGTTTTATGTTCATATTGTCAGTAAACTTCCAAACAAACATTGCCTTCAATTGCATTGTCACTCTAAAGATGATGACTTAGGAATTCAATGTAATCCGGTGGACTATGACTACAATTTCCATTTTAGAGATTCCATAAGGGGTTCCAAATTCTATTGCAAGTTTTGGTGGGAGAAAAAGACGAGAGAGTTGGCGGTTTTCGATCCTAGAATACGAGACAATCATTGTAAACCGGATGACTTAGATAAACCCGGTCTGTGTTGGTGGGTCGTGAAAGAAGATGGGTTTTATATCGCGAAAAAGGAGAATCCTTCTGACATGGACCTTACGAATATGAATTGGTGGTTAAATGTAACTGATTATGATTCAAATCCAATTTCATAAGTTATTTTTGAATTTAATTTCACAAGTTATTAATGTATCTTAATGAAAATTTATTAATGTTTTAGTTGTTTATACGCTAATGTTGCCTCATTTGCGGTTCTCCTTGTTGCCCCATTCAAAAATATCCATAGATGAAGTATTAATTATAAATGAGATGTTATTTTTTCAGAAAACCAACTCATTTTTTATTCAATGTCTACCAAAACACTGTGAAGTACATTGGGGGAAGGGGATGTACCCCAATCCACACTACCAACAAGGCTAAGTCCCTCTTTAGCTAAAAGATGAGCGGGGCGATTTTTCCCTCTCTTTACAAAAAAAAAAAATTGAGCAAGTGAGAAAGAACTTAGAAAAGTGTGTCTGTCATCAATAATGCTCCCATGATATGAGAGATATTCGGCCTTCGATGAGAGTTTATTTATACATTAGCGAGTCGCCCACAAATATAACATTTGAAAAGCCCCAACAGACAGCCTGAAAAATAGCATGGTACATAACTAAAGACTCTCCAATAATTGCTTCCATTTCCTTTCATGTCGGATAAAAGGGGTACTTGTTGCAGCAGATGTGTGCGCTTTGAGATATTCAGATGCCTTCATGTCTGCTTAATGTAAAAGAGAATTAATATAGACTGCTTTATTCTCGTATAGCCAAGCACATATCGTCTTCCAAATGTGCCATAAGACACAAACAATATTGGCCTGACCCGATTCATCCTCTCTCGCAAAGAGGATATCCATAAAAAAAAGGTCAGAATTCAAAGGTGAGTCTAGTATTGACCACCCGCTTTTGCCTCTCAAACTGCCTTCAGAATGTGGCATTCAAACAAACAGTGACATATAGATTCCACCACCTCATTGCAAATTTTGCATATTCCTTAGATTTCCATTTTACTTTCGGTCGGTAAAGTGTTGTGGAATATTTTCTAGAGGAAATGTATGATGCGAGGCTTGACTTTTAGTTTTCATAAATTGTTCCAGAACCTGTTCCGTAAACAAGATGATAAGGCCATTTGACTTCCTTCTTCAGATGCCTTTAAGTTGGCTGCTAGATAGTAACTCGAACGAACAGAGTATATTGATGACGTGGTCAATCAGGTTATAATATACTCGACCACCATAAACCAATACTAGCAAGAGGACTAGGCCCATCGTAGTATAGCTATAGTGAATCAAGGTCGATCCCACAGGGAACCAATTGTGGGTCATTCCATATATAAACAATTAATTAAACATGTCAAGGACATAGAGGCGGTCTACGACCAACATAAGACACGACTCGACACAACGTAATTAACCTCCCCAATTATAGTCTTTATCGTTTGGACCTAGATAATTTATATAATAAACTGAACTTATTAACCACAATCCGCTTTGTATCTATCTTAGATTGGCTACGGAGTCATCCTCTTTAACTTGACTTAGCACCGGTTGGGTGGCTAGATCAACGTGATATTGTTACGTGACTTCGCGCTTTTGGTGCCTCCATCTCATATAACTCACACGCTACGACTCTAAGGATGCCGATATTAATCGTACACCTCGCTCAGCAACATTCCTATGGTTAGGCGTGCTTATACTTCCTAAACGATCGCTCAAGCCCTCGTCCAACTAACAATTACCTTTTAGGTCTCATGCTAGTTTACGAACTACGATAACTAGGTGACGTCAATTCCTAATACAAAACCTACGTGCTGAGATCTCGCCGAAAGTCCCGAAAGATCGTTAGTGAGCCGAACTAGACGCCTTATATTGGTATTTCCTAATCGTGCGCTAATTAAAATCGACGAGCAACGTGGCCGTGGCCATACCTACCGAGATAATAAATCCTACTAAGCTAAACCTACCATAAAGACGTGGCGGACTAACTAACAGACAAATAGGGGCTCGGTCGACCGAGCATAGACCCTCGGTCGACCGAATGATTCCATTCGGTCACCCAAACGATTTCATCCCCAGATTACATCCTAGAATATATCTCTCAGCGTTTCATCATACAGAACAGATTAAACAGTAATTCGTAAAGCAATCATATAAACTACTTAGATACGCATTAATTAAACCAAGCAGATTCATGAATAGACGTTAAACATATGACGTAGGTTATGGGATCCTCATAGACAAGGCTTCGCCACATCCCTAACGTCATAGCCTAGATCTACATCATCTAGCTATGAATTAACTAACTCAAACAATAAAGCATAATTGGGGGGGACTAATTACTTAAAAGAAAAGAAACAGAAAATAAAGGCTTACATAATTTGCAGCCCTTAAACTCTGGAAACCCTCAAATTATTCTACATTGAATCAAGATACGAATAGAGTGATTTTATTGAATGATATTCTAAGGTATTCAAGGTGTGTATTACAATTCTCGTAGCTGCTTGCTTATATAGAGGTTTTTGCCGACTTAGGGTGGTTCTAGAAGATAAGCACGATAAAAGCCCTAAACCGCCCCGAAGCTGACACTCGGTCAACCGAGAGCTGACATTCGGTCGACCGAAGCTATAGGCTCGGTCGACCGAACCTAAAATTTGCACACGTTAATCGTTTTTCTCGTCTATCTTGCTCCCCACTCCACGCTTGCGTGTTGATCTGATTTCTTCTAATTTATCTCTTGATTAATGCTCCGATTTTCTTCCTTATTATCTTGAGATCCATTGATTGAATGACATTTATCCTCTCGATTTGTCGTGATCTACAAAATCAGCATTTATCGCACAATAAATCGGCTTTTAATAATGAAAACGGCTAAATACCAAATATCATATTAATAATCACTTAACATTAAATAATAAATATAAACAAGTGATTTAATATGAAATATATATTATTAATCTCGATTTAAGGTCAATGTTGATGACTTTTACGGGTATAATTTGACCGTCATCAACTACCCCCCACTTAGACTTTGATCGTCCCGAACAAAGCATCAATAAGTCATTTCCCAAGACAACATTTCCCATGGTCAGTCATACTTACGCAAGAAGCTCAAGTCAACTCATACTAGTCATGCTCATAAGATATCCATTATTCACTACTCACTATGAATCAAGTGATGTGTGCATGTGCATTTAGTTTTATATATTCGTAGCAAGATTAGAGTTTATGCCAACTTCGTAATCTCAACCTACCAACCTCAAAGATTCATACTTCTCAAGCCTTTAAATTTTTGAAGCACTAGAGCAATAAGCAAGAGCGTATCTATAGGATTTTGGACTTGGAGACCGAGTACTACTCAAAGCCTCTTAAAGAGTTGAATATTTTTCATATCTTCATATTTTTCAAATACTATCAATCTCAAGGAAGAAAACTTTTAAAGTATCCTCTATCTTAGATCAAATATAGCATTGAATATTACCACAAGCGGGGGGCTACTTTGGTAATGTTATTACAAGCCCAAAGTTTTAACGCATTGTCAAACACAGTACGCCTCTCAAGCTTATTACTCCGCTTTTGTTGGTAAGAATATAAGAATACCTCAAAGAGATAGATATTGACACTAGGTAAGCATAACCAATCATCTATGCAATGTACACAATATTTTCAATTTTTTATAAATTGCGCGGTATAACTCGATTCATTTATTGAGTAATTGAATAATAAATAACTACTCGCAACAACCAGCATGAATATCCTTAAATTTACTTAGCATAAGTATAAAATGATCACGTACTTACGCAGCTTGGTTTATTTCCTATCAATTCTTAGCTAGGAACTCACAATTCTAACGGTACGAGATAAATAATATGGTATTTATTCAAATTTTCAATTTTTCAATTTTTCTACCGTTTCATTCAAATTTCAATCATAACATAACATAGCTAAGTCTCCTACCCCCCACTTAAACATGGCATTGTCCTCAATGACAAAAATAAATGAGAATTTAAGAAAAAGACTTAGCTCTGGAAACGGCTCTTAAGTAAAGGAAAAAGATCGGAGTAAATTTCAACACGTTGTGGATAAGCAAGTGAAAACCTGTATAAGCAAACAAACTCCACGAAACCGTCAAATACCATGTCTATGGAAGTGATAAAATAATGTGGCAGTAATGAGGTATAAATACCTAAAAACAGTTTAAGCCACTTTATTTTATACAACCAATGACAAGGGAAACCAAAAAGAAAAATACTAAATAGAAAGAAAAATAAACAAGCAACTAAAGATGGTGGTCTTCATCTACAACCTCCACCGCCCAAATATTCTTAAAACCGGGTGGAGAAAACAAAGATCAAAAAGCATTACCCGACGTGGGAAAACACGAGGTGGACTGGCTCACTATGTATTCAGTCCAGTATAAAAGAGAAACTTGGTAAGGTATAACAGATTGAATGCGACCTATTGGCGAAAGATAAAATCAAATACTTAACGCAGAAACTTCTCGCTTGCATTGGATATCAACAACTTAGGGATATGTAGCTACTTCTCGAAAGTACTAATAACCCAATGCATCACGTAAAAGTCATAACCGTCATAAACAAGGTCTGATCGGTGGGATATTTTAGAACTGAACGGATCATCTAAAAATACCGGAATAGACGGAAAAAATGTGAAATTTAAAACTTCCGGAAGAAAGATAAGTTGTACTTTGATCGAACCAAAAACCTTTAAAATCTAGCTAGGGTCAGAGCTACACTTACCCCCAACTAGGATCAGGAAAATCAAAATGATAAAAGATAATCATTAAAGCTTAGCAATATTTCAAATTCCGCAACACAAAGGTATTTTGTAAACAAAATGGAGGTTGCGAGTATGATGGGTTTAGAAAAAGATACACATAAGGTTGGGAAGAAAAGATAAAGGGTGGGTAAGAAATTGTGTTTTGGGTGGGTATTGTTTAAGGGAATGGGATTGGGTGGGAGAGTGAAACGGATGGAAAGAAAGAGAGGCGATGAAAGAATGGTTAGAAATGTGAACTTTCAGTATGCATTGGTGAGAGGATCGAAAAGTTTGAAGGTAAAAAGTGTAAAGGGAAAGATAAGGATAATTGCGAAATGAATTGCACATCACTTTGGATTTTCACTTGGATCACCATTCTAAAAGGATTTGGAAGTTGACCAAAATTGTTCTTGTTCGCACCAATCATTCTCTGTTACATTTTTTCATGAATTCTCAAGCTCTCTTAATGCTTCCATCTTAAGGTTGATTGCTAAATTTCCTTTTCTTTAGCAATTTCTCGACTCTCCTAAGAAACTCTAATTCACGTGGCCTATATTGAGTAAAAAGTTTTGCACGCCCCAGCCCAATGGCCATCGGAACACGGCAAAATAAAAAACCTCAACATATGTCACGTTACTTTTATTTGACTCAAAGAAAGAAAAACCTAAAATCCTAAAAAGAAATCCTAAGGGTTTTAAAGAAGTAGTTCTGAGTTTAATGTCCTCAGCTCGACTTTCCAAAAATTATCCTTGTCAGTTATCATTCTTGGATCGCCAGATATTGACCCCTCGAGCACTATAAAAGGTGGGCTTGTCATTTATTGCGGATTAATACCCTTCCTTTGTTTGTGAGACCTAGAAACGACATTTATCCATACCATTTATCCAAAGCTCTTACCTCGGCTCGTTTTAGGAATTAGTGAATTCTAAGAAACTCGGTTAAAATTACGGTTTTGGCCTTGACAATAAGAAACAATGAATCAAAGTACTCCGAATAAGGTCGGTTATGTAGGCAAGCTTTATGCCGCCTTATTCGTTGGAACATATGTGTGACGATTCAGGCCAATCCGTCAAGATTAAGCCCGCTTAGCCCGAAGGCTTATCGGCTATGCTAAGTCTTGTTGAACCTGCCAGAACGTACATCACACGTGGAGGGAGTCGATTGAGCCGAAGCTCGGTTGAACTCGCCAAGCCATGGTTAAACCATTTCCGAACCTATGTACAAAGATTCTTCGATTTCTAAATTGTCACCCAAAGCGTTATCTCGTTTTTGTTTAAGGTGGGTTCACCGAGAAGCCATCACCATAAAACTCAACGAAAGTAGAAGTTGGTGTTCTCTCAAAACTCAACGTCTTCTTTAGATTGTGAATGCTTAAACTACACAATTTGTTGCTCCCTGGCCAGTAGAAGCAATCTCATGCATAGGACAAAGAGATTTTAACAGAACTACGATGAACTCTTTATTCACTGCTTCCTTCAACTACTACATGTTTCCTTACACCCTCTAGATGAGACAGATTTGGGGCAGAACCTTCGACACAAATAGAATTAATCTTACAAACCAACTCCGGGCTAAGATTCATACTAAGGTTCATGTATAGGCTAACTTATGCTCAAAAAACCAAAAGGTAGTAAAACATAAGCAAAAAAAGGTAGTACCTTGCCTTCAACATTGTACCACGAAGAATTTAAGCCTTAAAATATACTTTTTTTTTTCGGAGCCATCTTGGTGCTTTAATGGTATTGCTTAAATCGCTTTTCCCATCGTAGAGTAGTAATTCCGCATGTTTGCTGGGTTATTTTCTCAGCGCCCTTGAAAAATTATTGACTTGGATTATTGTTTCTCTGGTTTCTGCAAACAGAAGAAAACAAAAAACAAACAAGCCATAGACTGATTTTAACATGGTTTCCCATGCTACTATCAGACCTACGGATTAAACATACGGAGATAAACAGACACGCCGAAGTCCCGAGAAAATAGAACCAGGCTCGCGGCGGAGAAGCGATCTTCTTGGAGCGAAACCAAATGCTCCAGATTCGGAATTTTACACGTGAGCGCATAACCGAGGGACTCAAAACGTAAAACCGACTTAAAACGAAAACTTGACATGAATAAGAAAATTATTTATATATAAAATTGACCGTTGGTTCCCGGCAACGGCGCCAAAAACTTGATCGGGTCAATCAGTTTATAGTATACTCGACCACCATAAACCAATACTAGCAAGAGGACTAGGCCCATCGTAGTATAGCTATAGTGAATCAAGGTCGATCCCACAGGAACCAATTGTGGGTCATTCCATATATAAACAATTAATTAAACATGTCAAGGACATAGAGGCGGTCTACGACCAACATAAGACACGACTCGACACAACGTAATTAACCTCCCCAATTATAGTCTTTATCGTTTGGACCTAGATAATTTATATAATAAATCGAACTTATTAATCACAAATCCGTTTGTATCTATCTTAGATTGGCTACGGGAGTCATCCTCTTTAACTTGACTTAGCACCGGTTAGGTGGCTAGATCACTGTGATATTGTTACGTGACTTCGCCTTTTGGTGCCTCCATCTCATATAACTCACATGCTTACGACTCTAAGGATGCCGATATTAATCGTACACCTCGTCTAGGCAACATTCCTATGGTTAGGCGTACTTATACTTCCTAAACGATCGCTCAAGCCCTCGTCCAACTAACAATTACCTTTTAGGTCTCATGCTAGTTTACGAACTACGTATAACTAGGTGACGTCAATTCCCTAATACAAAACCTACCTAGATCTCGCTGAAAGTCCCGAAAGATCGTTCGTGAGCCGAACTAGACGTCTTATATTGGTATTTCCTAATCGTACGCTAATTAAAAATGACGAGCAACGTAGCCGTGGCCATACCTACTGAGATAATAAATCCTACTAAGCTAAACCTACCATAAAGACGTGGCGGACTAACTAACAGACAAATAGGGGCTCGGTCGACCGAGCATAGACCCTCGATCGACCGAATGATTCCATTCGGTCACCCAAACGATTTCATCCCCAGACATCCTAGAATATATCTCTCACCGGCGTTTCATCATACGAATGCATTAAACAAGAATTGTAAAGCAATCATATAAAACTACTTAGATACGCATTAATTAAACCAAGCGATTCATGAATAGACGTTAAACATATGACGTAGGTTATGGGATCCTCATAGACAAGGCTTCGCCATATCCACTAACGTCATAGCCTAGATCTACATCATCTAGCTATGAATTAACTAACTCAAACAATAAAGCATAATTGGGGGGGACTAATTACTTAAAAGAAAAGAAACAGAAAATAAAGGCTTACATAATTTGCAGCCCTTAAACTCTGGAAACCCTCAAATTATTCTACATTGAATCAAGATACGAATAGAGTGATTTTATTGAATGATATTCTAAGGTATTCAAGGTGTGTATTACAATTCTCGTAGCTGCTTGCTTATATAGAGGTTTTTGCCGACTTAGGGTGGTTCTAGAAGATAAGCACGATAAAAGCCCTAAACCGCCCCGAAGCTGACACTCGGTCAACCGAGAGCTGACATTCGGTCGACCGAAGCTATAGGCTCGGTCTACCGAACCTAACATTTGCACACGTTAATCGTTTTTCTCGTCTATCTTGCTCCCCACTCCACGCTTGCGTGTTGATCTGATTTCTTCTAATTTATCTCTTGATTAATGCTCCGATTTTCTTCCTTATTATCTTGAGATCCATTGATTGAATGACATTTATCCTCTCGATTTGTCGTGATCTACAAAATCAGCATTTATCGCACAATAAATCGGCTTTTAATAATGAAAACGGCTAAATACCAAATATCATATTAATAATCACTTAACATTAAATAATAAATATAAACAAGTGATTTAATATGAAATATATATTATTAATCTCGATTTAAGGTCAATGTTGATGACTTTTACGGGTATAATTTGACCATCATCATATATCCCGTTGTTTGACTGATGCCATATTAATTTATCGTCTGAGTTGCTTGGAGACAGTGGCGGACCCACATTCAGCCAAGGGGGGCAACTGTCCCCCTGAATCTGAAAAAAATCTACTAATATACTCATATGTAGTGCATCTTGATTGCCCCCTTAATGTTTTATATTTGTCCGTGTAAAATTTTTATTGCCCCTTAGCCTCCTGCGTCCGCCAGTGCTTGGAGATAGAGGGTGTAACGCAAATTTCGTGTTAATCCCTGAAAATAAACAAAGAAAACACAAAATTGTAACAAATCGAATTTTATAATTTATAAAATAAAAAGCGGTTACAATCTCTTGAATCCTTTGATTCTCCTCTTTAATTGTTGACAATTATTGGACTCCCGGATTTAGCGGAAGATCTTGAATTTGGCTGATTTCCTCCGGATATGGCGGAAGAAATGGACCTTGGTTGATTCCTCCCGAGTATGGCGGAAGATTTGAATTTATGGTTGTACTCTCCCGGATATGGCGGAAGATCTTGACTTTGTGGTTGATTCCTCCCGAATATGGCGGAAGAATGTTTGATTTGGGTAGAGATTTGAGGCAATGCTTTGACTCACCTTCGCCTCCTGATTAGGTTGGAAGATCCTCGAAGCTGGTTGAAGAACTCCGGATTTCTTGGTGGATGATCTTCGAGTGATGTTGAAGAACGCCGGATTTGATGGAGAATCCTCAAAGATTGAAGAACACTTGAATGCTCCTTGTGCTCCCTAGATCCCCTCCTTCTTGGTGCTTGAATGCTTGAATGGAGTGCTTGATGCTTCCTCTCCAATCTTGAATCCTTGTGTACTTCCGTCTTCTATGTTAATGCTCTGTGTTTCTGTGTGTTTGCCAATGACCAAGGTCTCTCTTATTTATAGTGCTAGATGAGTGTCTTGGAAGTAATTCGCATTTAATGCTTTCACACTCATTTAATGTGTTCACACTCTGATTGATTCCCATAATATGCGCATTTAATGCGTCCAGACTCTCCTGATTGGTACTAGCAATTTGTACACAATCTCCGCATTTATAATAAATCAATAAAATCTCCTAATTAATTGATTTTAAGAGATTTTTATGATTTATTGAATTTTATATTATCTACCAATATTTATTGTTGGAAATAATATAAAATACCTAGATTTTATTGCATGTGTAGTATGTGACAAATATAATATGTCACATATATATTTTATATACCTACATAGCCATTTAATTATAAATAATTAAATCACTAAAAATCTAAGAGATTTTAATTAATCATTTATTTATTTATATCATTTCCTATTATTTTGTATAGGAAATAATATAAAATAAATTTAATTTCGAGACAAATGCAGTACATGACATATATATTATGTCACATAAAATATTTATATCTACAGAGGGATTGTTAAAATTTTCTCAGTGACAATCCAAAAATTGTCTATCTGAAATCTAGGGTTCTTTCTCTAGTGATAACCTATTCAAAGTCTCAAGAACAACGAAAATACAAAGAGGGGGGTGGTTGTGTAATATTTTAGACTGCGCTTGATAGTGATCAAGCAACCTACGTATCCAATACGGGAATTGGAATCAAGTCTTCGTAGTTCCTTAGGGATCGTTTATATATAGGGGATCGTTTATATAAGGGGACTTGTGCCCTAGAGTTAGCGTGTGGCGTGTCCATGTTGGACACTGATTGGCGTGTTCCCTAAGGAAAAAGATTATGACTAGTTGATCTCCTTGATTTTAAGAGATAATTGTGATATTCAAATATTCGTATTTAAGTGATAAAGATTGGAGCCTTTATGATTCGGGATTCCTTCTATAATTATCTGTTCATTACACACGTGGGAAATAAGGCTAAGGATCGACTCTGGCCGACTTACCTGACCCAAGCCGAACCCTTCTGTGCTCTGGCCAACCTACAGAGGTCGGGAAGGGTAGCCGAGCAGGCATAAAATCGGACTCTTGTATGCGTAAGAGGCTTGGTCTGGAAGGGACTTAGGCTGACCTGTAAGGTCGGACACGAGTAGGTTTGAACAAGTACTGGCCGACCTGCAGAGGTCGGGATAGTGTTTGTGCCTATCTTGCTTGGAGGTCGACCCTGAGTAGAGGTCGATCTAGAGGGCCTGGGGAGAGTAGCCGAGCTACTCTGGCTTAGTTGCTGGGGCATCCGACCCATTAGACATCCTTTCTCACTTTACACTTAGTGTTGAGCCATCGCAGAGGTGCTGTTAGGTGTTATGCCCGAAAGACAATTTTGTAATTGTTTTATTTAATAAATGAAATGATATTATTATTCATATTTATTATTCTCATATTCACCGATGTGACAATAGTATTTACACTACAGAAAACCCTAAAGTATATCGTTTATGTAATCACTTAACTCAGTGTATGGGATATACACGGGAGGATTGAGTTAGTGAAGATGTACTTAAAATACAATTAGCCCATAGTGAAGTTAATCGAGAGTATCGGGTCTCTCCTTTAACGTGTTATTAATGCGCCCAGAACACAATAGGTGTGATTGTCTTATCCGGACTTTCGGTTAAGAGAACCTAGTGGGGCATTTATATGTGATAGATATATCATATAGTATTTGGACCGATTTGATTAGAGTTCACGATATAATTCCGTAATCGAAAAGTCTTATCGAATCAATTGATGATCATATTTATGGATATATCTTAATCTAAAGGTGATCGCAATCAATCGCTTGAATCGATGACGTTTGACTTGACGGTTAAGGATTACACCGAGCCTGGTGATCCGAATTACCCCATCTTGGCATTGTCTTGGATTGAGTGAGTAGTCCGTGTTTATCACAGATACGAAATCCATTCCTTCCATTTATGGAAGTAGATAGACGCTTCCACTTATTTGTTAATCCTAGAAACCGATCGATCCATGGAGTTCATATTACACCGATTAGCTACCAAAGAGTTGTATGAATTAATTGATCACTAGTAGGGGTTAATGGTAAATAAGGATAAGAGGTTCTAAAAAGGGTTAACGGTAACTTCCCGATTTAGAATGAATAATCTATGGAGGATTAATCCATATGTAATGATTATATCAATGGACGCTTATTATCATTCTCGTGAGGAGATAAATATAATCTCATAATCGGAGGAGTGCGATCACGGATTTTGGTGGCATATTTACGTGATTGATTTATCGAATATAATTATTCTGTTTAGTAAGATAATTATTTATTTGATTTATCGGAGTCACGATTATTAGTCCATGGTCCCCGACGTGCCTCCAATATAGCATAGCTATTCTCGGACGTCGAATCCTGATAATATTAATTTAGTTCTTATTAGAATTTAATTAAAACGATATGTGAATTAATTGTTTAGTGGACTATTAAATTAGTTGGGCTGAATAATTAAATATGTGAAAAAGATATTTTTCATAATCTTGGCCCAAAAAGTGTGTTGTGGCCGAGATTATTGTGACTAGGTCACAAGGAATAAAATTCGGCCCAGGCAATGTCTTAGGCAACAAGGAATTAGTTTTTTTTGTGGATTAATTAGACATGTGCACAAAATATTTATTGGATAAATATTTATGGTAAGAAATAAAGATAAATATTATTCTAGATTTGTTCTAGAATATTATAGGATTATCTTTTATTTATTGGATTTATTTATTTGCAAAATAAAATCCTTGGAGGACAAGGATTACTCTCTTATATAAAAAGAGTTCTCCCAACTCATACAACACACATAAATTTCGACTTTCACCTCTTAGAGAGGAGAAAGACAATTTTTTCGGCCAAGGGGAAGTAAGGAGGAAAATCTTGGAGGTTTTCCGGATAGCATATCGGGAGGATTCGAGACGAGGATTTCCTTCTACCGGGAGTTGCTCGGATCACACGTACGGAAGATCGTGGTGCTCTTCACACAATCTTTTATTATTTCTTATTGCGGTTCTTCTACTTGGATTTTGAGATCCAAGAGGTATGTTCTACAACCCCCTTGTAGAGTAGATCTAGTTATTTTATTACGTGTAAATTATAGATCTAGATCCTTAAATCGCTTCCGTTGCGGATGGTATTACTAACAGGTGCCACGTGGGTAAGTTCAATTCATGACATCGTCATAAGCCCCCCCAGATCCAGCCGAGCTTCGTGAGGTCGGATCTGCTTGCATGTGGTGGCTTGACTTGGTTGTTCAATTTGTAGGTTATGAATTCGAATGGCCAGGTGGCAAAGCTAGCTGTGACGTCGTTACAGCTGTATCAGGAATCGAGGCGTCGTTGCCCACTAACACTAACTAAGGTCATTTTTTGAGGTAAGTGGGGGGGGGGGGTTATAACCCCGTTAGATCAATCGTTTCATCATAAAGTTGTCTATTAAACCAGAACGTTTTCTGTCAGTTGCCGATTGCCATTCTTCGTCTCTCAATCTTCAATTCTATTTTGCAAGTAAGTGTTTCTCCCTTCGCATTTTAGCTTTGTTGTTTGATTTCCCTTGTTCTTAGATATAAACCTTATTTCACCGGAACCGTAAGTCTGACTACGTGGAGATGGCTATTGCGGATGGCAGAGACGTTGGGTCTATTTTGGGTCAAGAAGACCTGGACGAGATATGTGAGCGGTATAGGGTTAACAAAGCAAGATTTGCCTCAATGTTTCCTTCAGAACTGCATTTGTTTGCTTCATACCCACCGGAAGGTTTCTGTACTGTTCACCGGGGATATTTTGATGTGGGTCTGAGGGTGCCTTTTTGCCCGGCGCTTCTCGCCGTACTCCGGCATTACGAACTCGGGATTTCCCAGATAGCCTCCAATGGTATCAGGGCCATCATTGGGTTTTTTATCTGGTGCCGGCTGCTGAACCTAAAGTTTAGCGTAAAGAAGTTTATGTACTTCTACCACCGTGTGGGGGTAAAGGACCATCCTTACCGGTATTATTTTTCCAGGAGGCAGGGCCGGTCATCCGACATTCCCATACTCCCCAAAGGCAAGGATTCGTTCAAATGATGGAAAGAGAAATTCTTCTATATACGTCACGAAGATCACCCTGAGCTGAGTGTGTGGAACATGGCCAATTTGGACAAAGATGACCGTCCGGAGCTACCGGACACGTTGGTGGAGAAGATCTGGGAGTCTGGGTACTCTGTCGAGTGGCAGAATATGTATGACGAGCTGATCAAAGCTGCTCGGTTAGAGGATGCAGGGCCTATCCCTTACGTGGAATTTACTAAAACCGAGTGAAAGTCCTGTAGGCCCTTTTCCTTTGTAATTTAGCTTTGTTGTTGTTCTTATGCTTTTGTCTGGCTAATGTTTTGTTCATATTTGTAGTGCCCGATTTCGCCGACCTACTAGCCGGGTCAGAGGGGGAAGTGGCGGTTCATCAGCCCGAGCCGACACCGTCCGTCCGGATCGTGCCCGTGGAGGATCCTGTTGTGGATGCGGCGGATACATCTTCGTCCACTCCCCCCCAGGAGCAGGTCGCTCTGAAAGATGCTGAGGAGGTGACGGAGAAAAGCCTGTCTCGAGGGAAGAAAGGGCGGCCGAGGCCGATCCCACACGAAAGTCGTCCCTCGAAGAAAGGCAAGTCCAAAGCTTCGGAGGGAGCTCAGAAGAAAGCTGTGTCCGAGCAGCAGCGGATCGCCAACATGTCTGATGAGGAATTGGTGATTATTGGCTGTAAGACTGTGGAACTGGTAAGTGATATGTTCTTACTCTTTTTCGTTTCAAAGCCGAGCTTGTGACTGCTTTAACCTTTTTTTCTCTGATTGTTCAGGGGGCCACAATCGGTGAGGAAGTTTTCAAGAGGTTGGGAAAAGCCTCGGGGGACTTGGCTACCTAAAAGAGTAAGATTGCCGAGCTGAGGCAGACACGAGAAGAGCTAAAGGCAGCTGCTCAGCTTAGGGATGCATAGATGAAGGCTCTGCAAGCTCAACTCTTAGCTCAAGATGAAGAGCTGAAGTCCTTGGCGAGCGAGCTTGCTGAGGAGAAGAGGATGAAAGAGAAGGAGGTCACCAACCTCTAAGCGCGAGTGGCCGATCTGGAAGCCATGATCCCGGTTCAGTGCGCCGAGGCTATCCAGGGGCATAAGGCTTCGGGGGACTTTGCTGCGGCCCTAAGGATGTTGCTAATCCCCATCATGAACCATGGGTACACGCAGGGGATAGACGAGGCAAGGATTCAGTATCCTTCCCTTGTTGTAGATGATCTTCCTAAGAATATTATTACAAACATGGGATGAGCCAGGTTTATGATGAGCGGGTGAGGGACTTTAAGGCTGGGGTGGATATTGTTTCCAAATATGCTGCTCAGCCTACTTCTGGAGCTAGCTCGGCCCCTTCGTCCGAGCCTTAGAAGAGTTAACCCCCCCGAATCTTAAAGTTTCTAGGAGTTTATTTTTAAAGAATTTGTACTATGTACTTTGGCATTTGCTTAGAAAAGAAATTTCCGAGTTATCTTTTGTTTTTGTTTATTGTTAACGTATGTTTTCATTGTTGATGGTGTGGGTGCGCCCCCCAGTATGCCATCCATTATTCTAAGTTTTAGGATGGCATATTTGTTTAGATTGAGTATAGGGCCGAGCCCATCATGTGGGTTTGGACACGTGTAGACTTGACCTGTTTAGCTCGTGGGGGGAAGACTGGATTGCATCAGCCTGTAGCAAAGCTTTTAAGACAAATGCTGCCCGAAATGCCTCTCTGAGTTTTCAGGATGGCACACTCATGTCTGTATGTAAGGCCGAGCTCTATTCGTGAGCTCAGGCAATTATGAGTTAGGTACTAGAATTTTTACAAGTAAGAATAGCTTTAGTTCTATGTTAGCTTACGACCAGCAGGACTAAGTCTGACCGACTTTAGGACAAACTGAGTCAGGTTAGATGAATTTTACGTAACTGCATGACGAGCAGGGCCAAATCAGACTGACTTCTCGCGTGGAGTTTTAAGGATGAGCAGGGCCAGGCTAGTGCTGACTTCTCATTTAAAAGCACGGTAGGTAGGGCCAAGTTGGACTGACTTCTCGCGTGGAGTTTTTAGGACGAGCAGGGCCAGGGTAGTGCTGACTTCGTGCTTTTACTGACTTCTCGCGTGGAGTTTTAAGTACGAGCAGGGCCAGACTAGTGCTGACTTCTCGTTTAAAAGCACGGCGAGCAGGGCCAAGTTGGACTGACTTCTCGCGTGGAGTTTTAAGTACGAGCAGGGCTAGGCTAGTGCTGACTTCTCCTTTAAAAACACAGCGTGCAGGGCCAAGTCGGACTGACTTATCGCGTGAAGTTTTACCGTGGGGTATACTGGTTAGATGGTCCTTATGGACTTATAAAATGAGGCAAAGAAGCAAGTAAACGATAAAAAGTAAAATTTATTCAATGAAGCAGAAGTATCCAAGACAGATAGTGAAAACAGACAAATAAAACTAAAGTGCAGAAATGAGAAATAGTCTAGAGAAAGCAATAAATGATAAAGACTTTCCGAACCGATCAAGCCAAAACGACTCATTTTTCCTTGATAGTGGACGCGTATCAACTTCGACCGACCTCCAGATCTCCTTTGATCTCAACCGAACTGCGGGCGGTCGGGAACTTTAAGCTGATGTGGGCTAGGGAGATCACGGCCTGAAGATCGTTCAGAGCAGGCCTTCCTAAGATTATGTTGTATGCTGACGACGATTTGACCACGACGTAGTTGACCATTAGAGTCCTTCCCGCTGATTCTTTCCCGAACATTGTCGCGAGCCGCACCATCCCCACGGGATGAACAAAAGGACCAGCAAATCCGAACAAAGGTCTTTGAAAGCAGAGTCACTCGACTCCTTAAGGTTCATTGCCTGGTGTCGCAAAGTATAAGACGTTAACGGCGCTGCCAGTGTCAAAGCACACCCTCTTTAGCAGATTCTTGTTCACCACAACTTCTATGACCAGACCTTCATTGTTCGGGACCAGGGGAGTGGGTCCCTAGGCCCATAGCTTACTTCCTGAAAAGGGATCTGATTTCCTATGTTCGCCTGTACGCCCCCTGGTCGGGCGTTAAGGCTGCCGACCTCGAATGCACTTCCAGGGCCTCTGATGTGTCCCTATTGGGTGTTCAGTCTAACCAGTAGTGTACCGGGTCAACTGTAGCCTAGTTGGTGAGTCAAGGTCGTATCCCACAAGGAGTGCGTTGGTTAACCACCGATTAAGTTCATATTTTCGATCCAAGTCGCAATTTGTGTAAATGATAAGTAGCACGTAAAATAGATAAACTCAATGTAAAATGGAACTAACCAAGATAATGCATTGATCCAATGGACTTTCCTTGACTATGATATAGTTGGCTACCTACCTTCCTTCCTAAAATGTTCAAGAGTGTGAACCGGTGTGTTCCTCGACTAGCAACTCCCCTTCTTTCGAATGAATGAGATCACTCTATGCCTCCTCCTTGACTTAGGCACCCTAAGTCTAATGATTCAACATGATATACACTTGAACACAAACCGAAGCTACCTTCGGATAAGAAACCGAATTCCACTTAAGGTCGGTTTTACCTTCCGATTCTTCTACCCTTTTCCGACACTCAATATACCCTTTTGGTCTCTACCAAGTGTGTATATGCAAGCTAGGGTTAATTACTTCCTAGATTACTAGCAACAATACCAAGTAGAAGAAGGTCCAACACTACAAGAAACTTAAATGTAAAACTACCAACTCATTCGCCAACGAAAGAATCCATTTTCACATCACATTATCTTGGCTAGCTATGAAACTAGCCACTCATGGTTATGAACTCCAACATGTCAAGGTTAGAATGCATAACAATAAGAACAATTAAATCAAAGTAAAGGCTAAGAATTATACCGATCACAAGCCAACAACTTGAAAAAGAAAAACTTGCATTCACCTTCAAAAGCTCCAACGGAGATAGTGTATCCCAAAAGCTACAAACCTTTCCAACTAGAATTCATCCAAAGAATCAAACAAGTATTCTTAATGTTTACACTTGCAATTAATGAGCTAAAGTTATGATGATTTTGGCTAGATGAGCCTTGAAAGTGGAAGTGCCTTCAAGATAGGGAAAAAGTTGTATTTTTTCAGCCCCCCTTCGAAATGAAGTCAAGAATAAGTTTTAAAACTTGAAATTTGGGCTTCTCGGCGTCCGCCAACTGTGCACTCGGCGTACGCCGACTTCTGACAGGTAGTTGGGTGAATCAGAATCATTAAATGCGGCTCAGGCTCTCAACTGTCAAATTCCGGCGTCCACCGCCTGTGCACTCGGTGTGCGCCGACTTTTACTCTTAGCTTGATTCTTTAACTTCTCCAACAAGAAACCTCCCTAAAGCTCGATAGACTATTCCAAGCTCTTCTGAAACTCACATCTAACCTGGGTATCTACAAAACGAAGCCAAAAATGATACTCCGCATAATTCTGATAACAAAATTTGGCATAAAAGCCTAAAGATATGGGGTTAGCTAATTAAAACTTATTTACACTTTTTGATCTATTTCACCACATAATTGCATGAATTTGATATAAAAGCGCCACTAAAAGCTTAAGAATTGGGATAAAATGCATCATTCGGTTGCCTTACATCCACCACTCCCCATTTAGCTTTTGGTCGTCCTCGAGCAAATAAGCGACAATACAACTCATGCAAAGCGATTATCAAGAACAAGTGTCAACAGAATGATGCAATCGAATGACGGTCACGATAACATGGTAGTCATAGTCTACAAGAATAGAGTGGTGCGCGTGTGCTTGTATAATTCCAATCTCTCACCGAACAATTCATCATGAAATTGAATTCTTACAAAAGCATCTTGGTATAGTCTAGACACACAAACGTGGACTCACTCTCCACGACTAAGGCAATAGGAGTCTAGGAATAAGTAAAGTAGTTGGCAAAAGGGCTTGTAATGTCAAGGCCAGGGTGGTGGCTAACCGAAGGGTAATAAAGGGAAATCAAAGAGAATAGAGCAAGATAGCAAGAATATACACCTTCATCTCCCAATCAATTAGTGCTCTGATCAGTTGTACCCCATGTCAACATCATCGAAAGATTGTATACTTGAAATTTCAAAATTCGCCTTCATTGACTTGCCATTTATTTAACAGTATCTACGATTCAATTTAACTGTCTTTTCAATTCGAAATTTTGGGTTTTTTTTTTTTAAAAGGAAAACTTTGTAAGGTGGGGAAACACCAACTCGGGCCGACTAAAATTGCCCAACCACTACTCCGCATTATGACCACCCACACAATCCATAGATACTTGCTATACTTGCGGGAGGCCAAGGGAATGTAGAGCAAAATTGGGTTAATGGTCGGATTATCATGAGGTTAAATACGATGGCTAGTTTCGAGTGGGGTCACGCCACTCTACAAAAGCTGAGGTGGGGACAGAAAGGTAATTTATGTACATGTAGGCCATTTGGCTATGGTCGAGTCAAAGTAATGCCAAAAATCGTCATCCCTATTACGATTCCAATGCCTATATTCATTTCAAGTGAGTGACAAACTTATGTTCTAGACTCTATCATGACGATTGTTTGAAAGATTTCACAACGATTTGCACTGCAAGAAAATTAAAATCATACATGCATATGGTTTCACACTACCCTTTAAGATTAGACTTACATGTTCTCGCGTATCACTAAACTCAGAGATATTCGGTGTTTTGCCGGCGTACGCCAAGCTGGTCACTCAAGCACCGAAAATGCTGAAAATCAAGAGGCTTGAAGATCAAAGCGGCGTAGACCGGAAAAATGCGAATACCAAGTAAAATAAGGATACTTGCATGCATGGGGACAGTAATCACGCACGGCATTTCAAAAGAAGGAGCTAAGCATAAATGACAATAACAAATTAACATGCAATACCAAAAAGAGAACAAATAACGTGCCCATGAAGTTCAACAACGTACGGGGAATGAAAAGGTCGTGCTCACTAAGAGCATTATTACACATCATTTGAGAGGCAAAGAAAATAGTGCAACCAAACAGAAAGCAACATGAATAGGCAAAGCTTAGATATCACTCCTCATCAGAAATATCATTGGGAAACTCATCCACCCCGCTGGAGGAATCGTCAATCGGATCGACAGGTAGCAAACCACCCATCGCGTTCTTGCTCGGGAACATCTCATCCTGTGGGTCTGTGGGGACGCGAGCACAAAGCTGGGTAATCAACCAAGGAAATGGAAGTGCAATCTTAGCATGAGCCCAAAGAGAAGTAGCAAACTGGACAATCAAAGAATAGATGAGGCGACCCAGTTCACCGGGACATCAGTCCGAATAGCATACAACAGTAGAATCTCCTCCTGAGTTATCTTGGTGACGTCGGCAGAAAGGAATACGCGGAAATTGATGAAATGTTTCACAGTGTGCATCTCCTTCGAGAGATCACAAATAGTCGGCTCACGCGGCATGCTACCCCACTGAGGGAAAAGTAGGTCATGGCCTCAGAAGCTTTACGGCAGAAACAAACGGGATCGTGGAGGATCCAGACGACCTCATAGTGCATGGCCTGATTCCGATTGAAATACCCAAGATTGAAAGTATTATTAATCATTTGAGGGTAAAAAAGAACGCTTACCCCGTGAATTTTCAAAGGATTGGTTTGATTCCCGTGAATGATAGTAGCCGTGAGCATGGAGTTGAACTCTCTGACATGAGTGATATTGGCATGGCCACGAGGAGGTTCAGAGAAACGCTGCCAGAGTTGGTAGCCAATGCGCAACTCCATAGGGGGTGAAATCTTACGATGATTGAGTCCTTTTTCAAGGAGAGGAGGAGCATTACCAAAGTAATCAGTGTGACAAAGAACTGCGGTGGCGGCAACGGTGGCACCGCGAAGAGGGTAATTTTTGTCATAACGGGGTGGTGATTGGGAAAGAGAAGATGCAGAAGACATGATGGAGAAGAAAGGAATTTGGGAAAGAGAAAATTGGGTTCTAGTGAATAGGGTGGTAGATGAATGATAGAGCAAATAGGGTATTGATAAAGTTATGAGGGGAAAGGCACATAAAAAGGTTGAAAATACCGCCCCTAGGAAGATTCGGCGTACGCCGGTTTTCCGGGGTTGGAGTGCCACAGTCAAAAACAGTCTGTGCCCTAGATTCCTGAACAGGTTCTGAATGGTGCAGAAAAGTGTGATGTGTTAGTCATGTCAGGAATATCGGCGTACGCCGACCGACTGGATTCGGAAAATCGGCGTGCACCGAATATCGCTGCATTCTCTCAAAAAGTGTAATTCTATGCGTCTCATGTATCTAAGAGTACCAAAGCCGATTGTCGCAGCATTCCCTCAAAAAGTGTAATTCTATGCGTCTCATGTATCTTAGAGTACCAAACACTAAGCAAGGAGCTAGGCACAAGTATGGCAATCAAAGATAACAACCAAATCTCAAACAAACAACTGATCATTCCCACAAGACAATATCATACAAAAGCACATCATAAGTGCATACAACTAGGTCCACAAAATAAAAAGAGAAATAGTCTTAATTCCAAATTAAACAACCAAATAACAAACATAGAAATTTTTTATAAATCCTCACAATTCACTCAAGAGTCAACAAATGGATCAAAGGAGCTATCATCATCATCCTCCATGCCCTTAGCCATCATGGCCACAAAAGAATTTGGGCTCATCCCCAGAATTGTAGGATCACCAAGACTGGCACCCACGTAATCAGCAGCAGTAGATGCGATGGGGTCCATATCGCCTCGTGCACCAGCAACAGATGTAACCACAGTACTATCCAAACTAGTGACCAAAAATCCCACGCTCAATGGTCATGTGCCGAACGGTGCCTGAAGAGGCTCAGAACGTGCTAGCTTAGAACTTGTACCTGTATTAGTAAAATCAAACGCACCATCAAAAGGGTTTGTCGTAGGGGTTGACCAGGTGTGTGGGGTATGAATAGGTATAGCTAGGACCCAAGGAGGTAGGGTATAAGGTAACTCTTGACATGAAGGAAAATTCTCTGGACGGAGCCTAGGGTTTGGGCACATAGAGAAAAGCAAAGCTTGCTGACTACAAAGACCAGATCAAATATCATTTGCCCACAAAAGGTTTCTCTCTGCTAGCTGAGTCTGATTAGCACTCATAGCTACCCGACCACCTCATAGAATTGCTATCTCAGAATCTAGGTGGTAGAGCATGCCCATCATAGACGAGTCACCCATGGGTACAGAAGGGTCGGTGGGAATGGCTCCGGTGGGATCACCTTCAAGTTCAGGGGTATCCTTGATATTGGGACCAATCTTAATGTGACAAGGTGGAAGCAATACATCACCGGGAAACTCTAGAACATGCTGATCAGTACATCAGGTGGAAATAAGATGAGGAAATGGAGCAAGTTGAGTCTTATTTGTTTGATGAGCAAAGTCGAAGATCTTCTTAAAGATTATCTCACCTACGTTGACAAACATGTTATTAAAAACGGCATAGGTAAGACATGCATCGGCAGCATTGCAAGTATGAACATGGCTGGATTGTTGAACATTAAAGTTCAAGAAATGTTTCATGACTTTCACATCTTTAGAAGCATTGCCAAAGTTAAAACGACCTTGCACCCAAGAACCAGAGGGACAAAGGAAACGTCTAGCCTCTTCGTCTTTCTCAAAAGTCTTAGTGCCCGGATCAAGCTCCCAAACTTGCTCATATAAGGGTGTGTCAGGTGTTGGAGGTAAACCATAGAAAGAATTAATGGCTTCCGGTGAAAACGGGATATCGACACCTCTAACAGAGACAAAACCTACCTTAGGATGTTCCTCATCAACTACGATGGTGGAAAGCATAGAATAAAATTCAGCAACCAAAGTAGAATTAAAGTGCTTAGTACATTTGATGACTAAGTTTTCCTAGTGGTTTCTAGCAATGATATCCTTAACCTTTTGACTAACTGTGGTAAAATCAATGGCCCTTTCTATCATGAATGAACGATCACGAAAATAGGTTCGAAAAGCCTTGGTGGCAGCGTCAGGTGCGAAATTAGAAAACTTGCAGGTTTTCTCAACCTTGGTTAGTACGCGATTGGGGATGACAATGATTCCGGTGGACAAAGGAGTGGGTGACTGATGGGAGTCAACTTTACTGTACTTTGGTGTGCAGTTTAACCTCCGGTTATCACTATTATGGCATGTTTTGGGTAGAATTAGTCCTAATTAAGAGTAATATCGTGAGTTATACGCACGGGGAGTTAAACTGTCACATAGATAGAAAACTCCGCCCTTTTAACGATATTTATCTCTTTTTCGAGCACTTTTGTCTTGCGGAATTACGTATGGTGTTTGTTCGTATATGTTATTGCAAGACTTAGGTGACTCGAGGACCCGGAAGGCGATGTTTTGGAATGAGGATCATGGTCGTGGCACGAACGTAGCATGAAAGTAGAGAAAAATCAAGTTTGGAGTGAAATCAAGGCAAACGGGCGTTTGCTATTCACAAACTGGCATTTGCGGCAAAGCTCAGGTAAAATGGCGTTTGGCCAGTCCAGACGGGAATTTGGCAATTTGGAATTTGATACAGAAAGTTGGCTTAGATGACGGACGAGCGTCCAAATGACCTCCAGACGGGTGTTTGGTTGGGTTCAGCCCGAAGTCAAGAAAGCTCAGATAAGCCGAACGAGCATCCAAGGAATACCAGACGCTCGTTCATTGAAGAATCATCAAGATCGCCAGGCAGACGAGCGTTCATCATGAGGCAAACGCTCGTTCGGCCCCGACAGCAGCAGATTGCAACCCTACACTATAAATACGCAGCTCATTCAGCACTTTTATATCTCTGGCCGACTTTAGACACGTTGTGGGCGATCTTGGTGCGGTTTTAGTGTAGGTTGATCATACTTTGATCCACTTATTCCATAGATTAATCCCGTTGATTCTAAACACTTTTATAGATTAGTTTTTCCATTACACTTCTAAAAATTCGACTTTTAGGTTACCTTCTACTTGGATATTTTCTGGATTAGATTTCTGTCAATTTTGATGGTAATGTTTTCTCTTCTATTTATGGTCTTTAGTTTAATTTCTGCTTTTAATTCCGTTTCTAGCATAATCATGAGTAGCTAATTCGTTGTCTACCCGAATTATGTGAATGTGAGTGAAAACCCTAAGGGGGATGAGATAAGGACTTGTGTAGTGCGTAATTTAATCTAAAACTTATTATAACATCGTTGAACTAGTTTGATCACCTGGTTCACTATCACACACACACATCGAACTTATAAATGTATTTTGCGGTGAGATATGGGAAAAAGGGTTTTGGGATCGTTGCGTAGATTGAACCTAGTTGTTAGGACCATTTCCAATACAGAGGTTTGTCATCGTTGTTCGAGCAACTCTAGACCTTAATCATGTTAGGATAATCGTTTTTCTAAAGGGAGAGTCGGTTAGCTTCACATAAGGTGATTAGATCGAGTTGTTCAGTCTAGTCACCAAAATTAGGGGTTGGCACCCGTGGATGTCGTTAAACTACATAGGATAGGTAGGTCGGTTAAGACACGCTCACGGTCAAGTCTTTCCTAAGGGGTAAAAGTAGCTCGTGGGATCATAGTTCGGCTAGACCCTTTAATCCTTAGTTAAACACCGGTAGTATAATCTTTATTTCTGCACTAGTATAAGACCTTTCAACCTTTGATTGACCTGAACTAAGTTCTACGTCAGCTTTGGTACTTAGACATTACTCCCTGTGGATTCGACCTTGTGACCACTATACTCCAGTTGACCCGATACTCTGTCGGTGAAAGTTAGTGGTTAAGTATTTTGCTATCAAGAATATTGGCGCCGTTGCCGGGGAGTAACGTCTAATATCTTTTAATTGGGCTTAGGTCATTTTTATTTCGTTTTCTTGTTGTTTCTGGTTTTACAGTGAATGACTCGAAGTTCAAAAGAACCTCTCGTTGAGCCGATTGAAGAGATTGAAGCTTTTGCACGCCATAAAAACAGTCAACGCCGAGGAGAAATCCTGATTGCTAGTCTGAACCCTCTGTTTGAAGAAGAAGAGATAGTGGAAGTGCCTTCAATATTGTTTTTCATATCATAGACCAATATTTGCGAGTCTATTTCATTTTTGCTTTAGTTATGTCTCAATGGTCCCCACATGTGCGCCATGTTGTTATTAATTTAAGAAATTATGTAAGATAAACCGAAGATAGAAGCTAAGGCGAAAAAAGACAATATGAAGGTCTATTCATGTTATGCTTAGTTGTGACTCATCGATTTTGTCAATTTATATTGTAGACCGTAGGGGAAAATCCACGATCATCCCGGATCATCCCGGATACTGTGTATACATTTATTTATTTTTTGTAAACCGTATGTGTTTATTTTATGTCGATAATTTAAATATATGAATTTTTAAAAGATGAGACCACATAAATTAGTCAAACACTGTCACATTAAAATTAAGCCTGAAATTTTCCTGTAATATTATAATGACGGTGAAGACTTCTTCAGTCAGATACAATTGATTGGCCATCATCTGGTTAACCTACCCGGATATATTATTGTTATTGAGATATAATTGTATTTGTATTGAATCCTATGAATATTATGTTACAAATTAACTAGCTAACGAGTGGCTAGGGGAATCATCAAATTTTACGATGATTGATCATCGTCATTAGTGTCTGACTTTAGGGATAAATATTCGTGTGTATTATTGTTATTATTATTATTTTCTTGAAAATTGATGACGAGTATTATCAATTTGTTTGATTTATATCTTAAAACATATCTATTTCTTATGGCCATATATTTTTTATAATGAAAATCCCTATTTAATAATTGTGGAAACCCTTTAAAAACAAAATTTGTGTGAAAATTTAGAATACGCGTCGCGCCAGGACCGCTTCTGTACGACAGAAAAATAAAATAATTCTAAAAAAGAAAAAGAAAATAAATCTGGGCAAAAGATAAAATAAATGAGATAAATACTTTCGGAAAAAGAAAAAAAAAAAATAGATAGAAGATAACCCAGTTTCCTCAACCCCATCCTCCATACCTCTTTACGGTACCTCAAAAATTTTCAGGCTTTAACAACGACAAAGAAGGACATTAATCCTCGATTTCCTTCATCGTATACTGAAAAGTATTTACTTTTTGGTATTTTTTTTAGTCTTGTATAGTAGAATCTCAACTATCTTTGTGCAGATGGATCCATTTGATGTGATATCTTTAATCAGTGAGCTGCTTAAAGGTGTTTACAAAAACCCATGTTATTTTTATCTTCCTTTTAGTACATTTCCCTTTGTTTTTAGTCGATTCGTGTTCTTTTGAGATCTATGATGTGTTGTACGGAGGAAGTTAGCTAATGATTTGTTTGACCGCCGTTTTGGGTGTTTTTTTTTTTGGTTGAATTTTATTGATTAATTTTTTGTTCCCTAATTTTTGATTTGAGCTAAATCATTGATTAATGCTGATGTATGGCTTTGATTTAATCGATTATTTCTATCTGCATAATTGATGTAATATTTTCTTGCATAATGATGCTTTAAATGCATATGTATACTTACCTTCTTTGAGCTTGAAATACTTCAGTTTTAAGTACTTGGATTTAGTTATGAAAAATTGAGCTGCTGGATATGCATTTTAGATCTCCTTTGATATGCTAATATAATTGTATTGAACATCCCGTATCGACGATTTATACAAGAAACTTGTGTATGACTTTTTTGCATTATAGTGTTCAGAACTTCATATATAACTACAATCTTTTTGTCCGCGTTTTAGCTCAAAAAGTTTGCCCCTAAATAAGTCGTTTTAGGATATCAAGATAAGATTTTTGAGGTTTTTTACTCATTGTAATCTTAATGTTTTATCCATTTAACCAATCATTGTATAAATGATAGTCGAAGGGTATTTATGACCTTCATCTACTTTCTTGATATGTGTAAAAACCTCTAAAACGACTATTATTTAGGGACGGTTGGAGGTAGTATGTAGTCTTGATTGGCTATCTTTGTTTGTTAAAAATGAAACTTATCTTTTCCTCTTGGCTTGTTTTCATTCACAGGATCATGTTAAATTCTTACCATGGAAGTTACCCGGAACTTTTTTCCTATGATGTTGAGTTCTTGAATGTTTTGGAACATGGATGAAAGTCGAGTTTCTGACAATGAATTTTGTTTTGCAGGTTTTGGCTGACATAATTTGTCGTATCACATCGTGTCGAGTTTCTTTTGAAGTTTTTTTAATTTGTTTTTTCATTGTTGAAAGCCCTTTGCTCTTATCTGAAATTAGAGGGAATTAAAGAATGAACTTGTCCAGGAAAGAGGGGGAAAAGTTTTCTCCAGCCAAGACATCTTTGAACCCTAATGCTGCTGAATTTGTTCCGTTTTCACTCAAATCAGTGTCCGGAAACCGTAACATTGTAGAAACATCCATCGGTTCAGCTACCTCTACCTCTGTAACATTAGGAAAATCAGTTCTTGATAGGACTGAATCTACTGCCTCAGATGAAGAGGCCCTCCAGTACTGGTGTCATCAGCTTCCTGATGACATCACTCCTGACTTTAAGGCCATTGAGAATGACAGTGATTCTCATGGAGTAAAGAATCTCTCCCTCTCGAGTTTGTCCTTAACTGATATCAACGAATCTCCCCGTTTCCCTGCGTTATCTGGTAACGGATTTGTGAGAACAGATCAAACGGCATTGTCTCCATACCACACTGATGGTAAAAACTTCAATGAACGGTTGAGATATCCTGTTTCATCCCATGGTGATGATGTATTTTCTAGCGGTTTTCACGACCAATATTTATCTCATCTGAGAGATGAAGCTCCTAATGCTGAGAAGTCATTACGTGATTTCACGACTGACATGATGAATGATAAAAAATATTCGGGAAGTGCAGATATTAACCCTCTTGAGTATTTGGCTTCAGAGTTTCCCGGTTTTGCAGCTGAAAGCCTTGCAGATGTTTACTTTGCAAATGCTGGAGACTTGAACCTGACTATCGAAATGCTCACTCAGCTCGAGGTACACTTTTTGAAAATGTTTTGAGCTTTAAAGAAGTTAAACTGCTCTATTGTAAATGAATTACATGCTCATATTTTAATTTCTCTTGTTAGAAGTCTATATTTAATCCCCTAAAAAAAAAAAAAAAGTCTATATTTAATGATGGACTTGTATTAAGTAATAATGCAGGAAAATAATGACACTTTTAAAATAAAAAAAATCCTTGATTTTTACCACTTGGGATATTGTTATGACATTGTAATTCTTTTCTTTTTCCCCTGGATGCTTACTTTATTTTTTTATACATTTACGAAACGAAATGATTTTTTTCTTAGAAAGTAGCAATCTTGGTGTATATCTTTAATGTTCAGCATGAAGAATGAACCTTTCCTGATGCATGTATAGATGTAAAAATGGCGTTGAATGGGTTCTTGAGATACGTGGGACGTGTATTTCGTCATATATTTGTTCAAGTTTGTTTCTTTTATATTTTCTTATTTAGAGAAAGGGATGTAGACACTTTTGATCCCTTTTGTTTTACGGAATTTGCATTTCAATCCTCATTGTTCCATCTTTGCACTTTAACATTTTCAGTCCAAAGTGATGCATGTCAAACAACTAGTATAGAAGGTACATTAGACTCCAACCAATAGAAACTTGGCGCGTGGTAAAAATGGATTGAAAATGTAAAAATTGCATAGATGAGGGATTAAAGTGTAAAGATGAAACACTGGGGTTAGAAGTGCAATATTGTGAAACTAGAGGGACCAAAAGTGTTTTTATCTCTTTAAAGCAACATTTCATGAGCCTTTGTCTTCTTTCAGCTTCAGGTTGACGGTGGCTCGAGTCAAAACACGAGTACAAAAGCTTTCTCAGCTCCTAATCTGACTGCCATGGATTTCCCTGCACTTTCCTCAACAGATGGTCAATACCCCAAGTTTTCTGGAGGAGCAATAGATTTTGCTTCAGCAGTTCGAAAAACGACTCCTCAAAATTCTGCCATGTGGAAGTATGGACAAAATGGTTCTGCAAATGCCAATGTCGGATCCAGTAAAAATCCCCGTATATTAGCCAACTCTTACAGTAGTGATCATGTAAATGGACTATATGGCAGTAGATTGCAAACTCGAGGAACTAGCCGTGCAACCCCTATCTGGCTCCAAACTGGTGAAGCAGTCGGTAATATTCTTGAAGCAATACATTGACTTGTTCAAATCTTTTTGCATTATGTATGATTTTAACTTTCTTGAAATGACAGCAAATGTGTATTCTGAAATGCGTGAAGAAGCTCGTGATCATGCACGTTTACGCAATGCTTACTTTGAACAGGTATTTAACAATTTTAGGCTTTGACATGAACCATTCTGCATATGCATTATGTTTTTTTCTGCAATATCTGCTGCTTAAACGCATTGTCCATCAAAATCCATAGTACCTTCTCCCCCCACCCCACCCCACCCTCCTGCCCCTGCCCTGGATTTCAATCTTGTATGATTGTGACTAGGCGCGTCAAGCATACCTTGTGGGGAACAAGGCATTAGCTAAGGAATTGAGTGCTAAAGGTCAGCTATACAATGAACACATGAAGGCTGCTCATGGAAAAGCTCAAGATTCGATTTATCGTCACAGGTTAGCTCTCAAATATATGCTCATGCATATATATATATATATATATATATATATATATATATATATATATATATATATATATCACTTGCAGTAGAATATGTAAATGATGATAAATCTGTATTTTACTGATACGGACCCTTTGGATTCGCCTAAAATGCAAATGCATCAGAGAACTAATTTTATACGTTTTCGTGTGTTTGATACGTGTAGAAATGCCGAGATTCAAGGTAATAGGGGTTCACAAGAGAAGATGATAGACCTACATGGACTACATGTAAGTGAAGCCCTACAAGTGCTTAGGCGCGAGCTTTCTGTGTTAAGGGATGCCGCCAGGTCAGCTGATCAACGGCTGCAGGTTTATATATGCGTCGGAACCGGACACCACACTAAAGGTTCCCGTACTCCTGCACGGCTTCCGGTTGCTATCCAACGGTACTTACTCGAAGAAGAAGGGCTTGAATACTCCGAGCCACAACCCGGGCTCCTTCGGGTTGTCGTATACTAGCAAAAGCTTAGGGCACATACTATACCCCAAGTGAAAAATCAATCAGAAAAAAAAGACAAGAACTTGTGTTGTAAATGGGAAGGGGTTAGATTTAGCTTTAGAATTTATGCAATTTTTGTAAAATTATGTCCAGTATTTTTATTTTATTTTTGGGGTAACAAATTGAAGTATTTTGGAGAAATTTTCTCCCTGCCTACCTTTAGACTTTCCTTTAAAATGGTTTAAAATCGCAGTTTCGGGGAGAAATTTTTATAGGGATTAGAGAAATTTTCATCCGGATCGATGTCACTTAGTCCGATCATTGTATGATGGTCGCGGGGGACACCGGACTCGTAAATTTTAACTTGTTTATGACATAATTGTTTTTTTTCATAAAGTCGATTCTCTTTTTTGAAATAAACCAACATATATTATTAAAGCAAATCTGTCAAAGTAGCAGAGATTACAATATTCGGGGAAAGAACATCCAAGAAATAAGCCTTTCGGAAGCAACATCATGTCTAGCTAGAAGGTTCGTTGACAGGAAGTGAAAGAAGCCGAAGCTAAGAGACAGTCACGAGCTAGGCAACCCTAAACGAATGCCGAAGCTAAGTGAAAGTCGACTCTCTTATCGTATCAAGATTATACGAATGCGGATTTGAATTTTAACCACCTTTCGTATCAAATTGAACTATTCAAGCTAATGGTCGAACCGAATTCGAATTGCTCACGCTTGATCCTTTACACCCATATTATGGACTATCAAGTAATTTTTTTATACACTTTTGGAATGTGAATTTGATTAATTTTGTTTATTTTGGAGTATAAACTTTGCACAATAAGTAAAGTTAATAATGGTATCCTTCTTTATTACAAAAAAAGAAAACTAGCTTAACCCTTTGACTCTTTTAGTAAGGCTTAATAAGTCCATGAATGTTGATTCTTTCCAACTTGATGTTCATTTAAATATCGAATATATGCATTGAAAAAGTGACACATGAAAAATGGAAAAAAAAAAAAAATGAAAAAAGAAAGAATAATAAGCACTCGTTCTATATACCAGGGATATATATTTTATAAAATTGGGTTCTGAATCATCAAATCATACTTCATACCCGATCTAGTGCTAAGTTAAAAAAACGTAATACAATACTAACCGTGACACTATATGACTAAGGGTAATGATAGATCTACTCCCTCAAGTCTACACCATTTTTACTCTCAACATAATCTTGTGGTTGTGATTTTTTCAATTTTTTTAAATTTCTTTTACAAGTGAAAAACATATGGTGAGATGATGATGGTGTAAAAATGGTGTAGACTTAAAGGAGTAGCTCTATCACTCCCCATATGACTAATTCAAAATTTGATTATAATCATTTTTTTTTATCATACTCTATAATCACTTCTTTAAAAATAAATACATGCTCACAATTGACCTTTTGTAAATCAATTTTTAAAATGTTAAAGTATTGTGTTATTGCAATAGTATTGTACTCTCTTCGTTCGTATTTAACTGTTGCAATTGTTAAAAATACACATATTAAGGAGAGTAGTTAACATGCCTATTCTATTCCCAATAAGGCCAGCCGAGGAAAGGAAAAAAGAAAGTCTCTTTAACGTCGAGCACCTCTCCCGCAGGTCGAGTCTACGTGAAAAGATCTACAGGCTGTGGGTGAATCGTTTGATACAGTCTACATAGAAGAGTAATACTTTACGATGGTAAAATACTTAGACTCAGTATGCCTAGCATTGAATAGAGGTCGGGCATCGACCGACAAAGAATCACTTTAACATCAAAACGACAATAACACTCTTTGAATATAATTAATATAATATTGTTTTCAATCTCCAACCCTTTAATAAATAAGGATAAATATAAAAAGATAAAATAATAATGTTTTGAAAATATGACTACGACAGGTAAAAAGAAAATTTAATTTTTTATAATTACGACAATTAAATAGGAACGGAATGATTATCAGCATAAGTATGATGTGATGTTTCCAATAATTTCTAAAATTATTGTTGATAGGAACAAAATGTCAAAATAATCGAATCTGAATTCAATGCCATCATTAAACGAATACTACAGTAAAATTTGAAATGGTTTTGCTGGAAAATTTTTAGGTGACGCACTCTCACGTAAAGACATACTACGCGCAAGACAATCAAAACATACGAGGATCGAGTGCATAATTGTTTGTGTGGTGTGTGATTCTAATCATGCTACCGAGATTGTCGCTTACGTGAAGATGTATTTACGTGAGTGCGACGCACTCACCTAAAAATTTCCCGGTTTTGCTAGTGTCTTACTTTGTCTTTTTTCATGTTTTCTTTCCCTCTATTCAGGTCTTTACTATTCCGTCTTTGTTGGTTCAGATCTGAAGCCGCCACCTTTTCTTCCGCCGGTGGTGGTGGCGATTTTGGCTGGAAAACACCTCTCTATCTCTGCTAAAAGTTGATTTTTCATGCGGCGGTTGAAAAGGAGGGACTTTTCTGGAGATGATCTGTTGTTTCTAGGCATCGCGCTGCAATTTTGGACCACGTCCGATTCCGATCAGGCAATTTGTTGTTGTCCGATGGAAGCTCTTCCTTGGCGGTTGTGCTGTGGGTGGTTCTTAACGCTGCTTTTCAGCCTTGGAGATTCATGCATGTCTATGGGAAGAGATCTTTGATGTCGGATCTTGGCTTATCTGCCTTCTGGAGGATGATTGTGGTAGACTGTGAACTGGCGACGGCGGTAATCATTTTGTCAGCGGTGGCGGCGCTGGTGTCCTCAGCGGTGGTGATAGAAGGTGTTTGTGTTGTTTTTTATTTTCTTGTGTCTGTATTGTGTTTTGGATCAAGTCGGTATTAGTCGGTCTTTCCGGATCTATTAGGTTTTTAGTTATGTTATGAACTAATGTGACTATTGTATTTTCTTACCAAATCAAGTCCTCTCTTTCTTTGTGTTAACGAAATCCTTTCGTTTCGCGTAAAAAAAAAATAAAAAATAAAAAATAAAAAAATACAAGGATGTGAAGTTCCACGTAGACATAAATATTTTATTAAACCGGATTAGTCATTTTAGGTCAAGCGAGCACGACAGTCTAAACAGTTAACCGGATCGTTTTATGCTCACTTAATGTTGTCAGACCCGGGGTTGGGGCGTACAAATGATGTATACGGGTAATGTTATTGTCACAACCATTCAGACACAACCTATTTTTACACCCTTAATTAATTATCACAAGTTTACATTATGATTAATTGAGTAAAAGTGTATTGTGACACTTGTTGTGTATTTAGACACAACATATTTTTACGCCCTTGATAAATATCACGAGTTTACATCATAATCAATTGGGTAAAATTGTATTAAAATACTCGTTGTGTTTGAGTTATTGTGACACTAGTATTACCCTATCTACACAAATACTTCATATTCATGTGTACCAATCATTTATGACAAAAGAAAGAAGAAAAATATGTTACTAGTTCTCAAAAAAAAAAAAAAAAACTAAATTTGGCCCCCTATCTTTACCGAAAAGGAATGATTTAACCATCTTCTTTGGTTTTGGTTTGACCAGTCCTTGATCTTTTAATTTTTTTTTTGCAACATTGGTCGATTTAACGGATAGTGAACAAAAAAAATTAATGCAAAAGTTAACGGAATTATTATGCGCGTATTTCACGTGCCATTTGCTTATGAATCAACTATTATTTTAATCAATTATATATCAATCCCACCAGAATTTTTTTTTATCCCAATTCCTTCTGCAAATAGCGTATGTATATCTATCAAAATACAAGCTTCCCACACATTTTTTCCTCCCGTCGCGCTCAGCTGCTCGAATTTCAAAAATTTCCCCAATTTCGTCTTCTTAACATCACTGCTCTAAATCTATTTTGCAAACTTCCATTAATTAATCACCAAATTATTTTTCCCGATTTTAGTCTAAGAACCCTAATTTCCCAATTTTGAATTTCCCTACTTCTCCTCCTTCATTCGACTTTTTTTTCCAGAGATTACACAATGGCTGAAAATTCGACCAACTTGAACAGCTCATTGCCAAGCAATAATGATTTGGGAAAACGATTTCGTAAATAATTATAGCAATGATTTTAAGAATATGAAATTGAAGAGAAATCCCTAAATTCGAGCCCTTGAGGAAACTCCATTGAGGGCAGATAAGCACGACGGGAGGAAAAATAGGTGTGTGAAGCTTGTGTTTTGATATATATACATACGGTATTTGCAGGAGAAATTGAGATAATTGTGTTTTTTTGCTGGGATTGATATAATTTATTAAAATAATATTTTTTTTCGTAAGCAAACGACGCGTGAAAGGCAAGTATAAGAATTCCGTTAATTTTTCCATTAACTTTTTGTTGACTATTTGTTAAATGGCCAAAGTTGCAAAAGAATTAAAAGATGAGGGACTGGTCAAACCAAAACCAAAGAAGAGGGTTAAGTTACTCATTTTTTGTAAAGATAGGGGACTAAACTTGCTATTTACTCAAAATATGTTCACGGTTCACTTTATTACGGTTTTAAATATTATCAAAATCAATGTAAACATTTTTAGTTTGTACTTTGTATTAGAAAAAACCAAAATGGATTATATTGAATTCAGTTTTGTTTGGTTTAATTTTTTCGGTTTAGATGTTGTAAACAAATATAGTACTACCTCCGTTCCAAAATATAAGTCCGGTTAGGTTTTTTTTTTTTTTTTTTTTTTTTTTTTTTTTTCCATAATGTAAGTCCATTTAAATAATCAATGATGCATTTATTACGTTTGTCTCTTGTTTCCCCTCATTTATTATCTGCCACCCTCTTTTCACTACTATACACTAATAACAGTCAAAAGTCATTTTAGACTTTTTCATCAAAATTATGACATATTGTCAATTTAACAAACTTTCTTAATCTGTGTGAAAAAACCCTAAATGGACATACAGTTTGGGACGGAGGTAGTATAATTTAGTTGAGCCCTCCGGCACACAATTATGATTATTATAATTTAGTTTGGTTCGGTATTCTCTCGTTTCGATGTAATATTTAAGAAAAATTAATATGGTTTATTGATGATGATGTCGAAAATATCATCTTGCCCCGGTGGCGGCAATGGATTCCGGCGGTGGTGCTTTTTAAGAGAAGAGGAAATGGGCAATTTGACTTTGTCATCTATTTTATAGATTATGATCCGGCCCTTTAAATGGGTTACATGCTCCCCTATTTATAGGGGGAGCCACCGACTAAAGTCGGTTTATTTACAATCGAGGACATACAGTATAATAGATATTTATCTACAGCAGCGGACTCGTAGTGGAGCCGATAGGGCGCGCTCCTGATGGCCTCGCTGACCTTTGTATCTGTTATATCATTGTTTTGTTGAACTTAAGGTAGCTCTTCCTCTAAATGTTATGGTCGAGGTCGCTAGCGGACCCGTTTGTCGAATGAGATCGCGTGTCGGCCCCCTAATCCTTTCTGTCGTTGCATAGGGTTGGGGCTTGGAATGGATCCGAAGGCTCGCGGTTCTAATTTGGCATGTGAGTTTGCAGGCTATAATGGCCGGTGGCCTCATCCACTAATTTCGGTGGTCGGCCAGACCCGAATAAGGATACGCGGACTGAAATCTCGCTCGAGGGCGAGCCCCCTACAAGACTAAAAGCTCTCAAGCCACCAAAGGCTAAATCGATTCACGACGCAAAAACCACAAAGTCAGAATCAATTCGTGCACAAGCCACAAGAAGAGAAGTTCATCAACTACACGTAAGCAACGAAAAGACCTACTCTGAGTACGGCACTTACACAAAGCTAACAGGCGATCCGCCACAATAGCAAGCCATCACAGTATTTCAAGGCAACAGATCCGCAAACAAACTTTACTCCCTGCCTACATTTCAAGAAAATGATTAAGGCACGGAGTAGGGGGCCATTGATGTTCCTAAATCGTACTTCGGTCCGCGGATCCTTATTCGGGTCTGGCCGACCACCGACATTAGTGGATGAGGCCACCGGCCATTACAGCCCGCAAACTCACAGGCCAAATTAGGACCGCGAGCCTTCGGATCCATTCCAAGCCCTCAAACCTATGCGACGACAGAAAGGATAAAGGGGCCGACACGCGATCTCATTCGACAAACGGGTCCGCCAACGACCTCGACCATAATATTTAGAGGAAGAGCTACCTCAAGTTCAACAAAACAATGATATAACAGATACAAAGGTCAGCGAGGCCATCAGGAGCACGACCTATCGGCTCCACTACGAGTCTGCTGCTGTAGATAAATATCTATTATACTGTATGTCCTCGATTGTAAATAAACCGACTTCAGTCGGTGGCTCCCCCTATAAATAGGGGAGCATGTAACCCATTTAAAGGGCCGGATCATAATCTATAAAATAGATGGCAAAGCCAAGTTGCCCCCTTCATCTTCTCTTAAAAAGCACCACCGCCGGAATCCATTGCCGCCACCGAGCACCACGGGCTAACACCACTTTTACACACTTTTATAGCCAGATATCCAACATACAAACACCGCTAAAAGCAAGATGATAATTTCGACATCATCAATTAAGTACTCCCTCCGTCCCGTAATATAAGTTCCTATAAGTTTTACACGCAATTTAAGAATGTTAATAAATAAGTTGCTTTTTAAAATTTCAATATTAAATATTGTATTGGTTTTTGAAAGTGACCTATAGTATTGCATTGTTTAATCTGAAAGTGAAAAACAATACATTTAATATTGAATTGGGATGTGAAAATGACTTATATTTTAAGACACCACAAAAAAGTTATAAAAACATTGTGGGACGGAGGGAGTACTATACTGTAATTGACAAGGGAAACTTGAATTTATATGCCTGTAAAGTTAAATATATCAATATTATTCCCCGCATGAAATGGTTTGGGAAATATGCTTCCTGCCCATTTGCGTGAGACATGCTCAAAATGTCTTTTTTTTTTTGTTTTGTTTTGTTTCTGTTGTTGTTGTTTTTTAGGATAAAATAACAACAAATAAAATAAATAATAAAATGATAATAAGATTATATTTGTTTTTGTTGTTGATATTTTATTAATCAATTTTATTAATAATTTTATTTTATTTGTTGATGGTGAAATGATTGGTGAAAGAAATTATAATAAAATAATATAATTAATAAAATAATGATAATAACATAGTAAAGTGAATAAAATATTGAGTTGAATCCTGAATCCAAACCCCAAACCAAACAAATGCGGGGGGTTCAGGGCCCTAGGCCAGTTTTACATACCGGTCCTTATTAATTTTGAATACATTTTTCTCTCTAAAAAATAGATAAATGGTATAGAAAATATTACATTCATTATAAATTTACAAACAACCATCACAAATTTTACACATTATTTTTAAACATCATTATTCAAGTATATTTAGAAACAAAATCACTAATCAAAGTAAATATCAACTGGAAATCGGTATATATAATTAGTGTTTGTTAACGCAACAGAAGGCGCCGTGAACAAGCTCGTGTTCGGCTCGTTAGTGTTCGTGATCGTTTGGCTTAACGAGCCGAGCTCGAACATGATTGTAGGCTCGTCTGCTTGACGAACGAACACGAGCTTGGTTCGCGAACGTTCGATTATGTTCGCGAACGTGCTTATATAAATACATCAATTCTGATGAATAATCGACTCAAAAGAGAATAATTCATTCATTCATCTAATGTAGAACATAGATTGAATTTATATAATATTTAGATATTCTTATAGTAATTTTTGTTGTGTAATATATGTAATTTTAATGTATAACTTGTTATTTTTACATTTGCGCTTTATGTTTTATATCTTAACGAACCGAACTCGAGCCGAATTCGAGCCAAACTCGAGCCAAAATACCAAAAATATGTGTAACGAGCCGAGCTCGAACATTTCATCTTTTAAACGAGTCGAGCTCGAACATAATTTTTTGTTCGTTTAACAAACGAACGAGCTCATGAGCTAAACGAGCTACAGTTCGAACCACCAATACTCGGTTCGGCTCGGCTCGTTAACAGCTATATATATAATCCAAAATCTATAACTAAATAAAAATCTATAACCAATATCAACTCTGATTATACCACAGGAACAAATTCTTGAATCCGCCCCGGTTTATGTTTCTCAATAAAAAAAATGTTGTATGATGTTATAAACAATCATCAAAAAATAAAAAATTTCAAACATAATAAAGTCAAATTTCCCTTTAATATTTTCAGCCCCTCCTACTAAAAAAAAAAAAAAACAACAATAACAAAAACAAAACAAAACACACAAACACACACACACACACAAAAAAAAAAAAAAAAGGCATTTTGAGCACGTCTCACGCAAATGGGCAGGAAGCATATTTTCCAAACAATTTCATATGGGGAATAGTATTGATATATTTAACTTTACAGGCGTATAAATTCAAGTTTCCCATTGACAAAGTCGTCAAATTAAAGTGTTACTAATTCAGCATGTATCAGTCTATCAATAACTTCAACTGTAGGATGGTGGGACACAATGGACATATTCTCACCTTTTAATGAATAATTAAACAATTCAAATTATGTAATCAACAAATATGAAAATGACTCTTTGGTATGCAATTACATAGAATGATAGACATTACACATAAAAAAATAAAAACAAAAATATCCAAAGTTTCATCTTATATCTAATTAAAGTAAAGAGTTTTTAGTGAGATCAAGTAAAATCTGTTTTTGACATCACTGATAATTGAGTTTTAAATAGTCAATTCTGTGGTTTAGAATCTATTTTCTAACAATTGATTATGATTAACCACCAATCATCAATGATGTCAAAAACAGATTTTACTTGATCTCGATTAACCACCAATTACTAAATTAACTCTAGAATAAACTCTCAGTCGGTTAATTGTTTTAGTGTAGTATCATACGAAAAACGTGTGGTGCGGTGGTGGCACAAAAGCATCCAAAATCAAAAAGACACCACAACAAATAGAAAAATTTTATAAGAATTGCCAGATGTATGAAGGTTATGCAAGGTAAGATATTTTTACTACCTTTCATTTCTAACATCTCACACACGCCAAAAGTGTATTATGTGAAAGAGAGTTAAAATGAATGGCTCTAAAGTATGCCACTTGGTACAACCTTCCTACAACCGTTGCACCATAAAATCACTCAAACAAATATACTTGTACAACATCTGAAAAATTAAATATATAATCAATATTCGATTTTCTTAAGTTCGAATTCGAAAATTCAAATTCTATAAATTTGAAATTAAATCCGAAATGTGATGTCGTCGAATAGATAGTCTCCCTATAGTCCCGTCTTAGCATAGGCACAGTCAAACTATACAAAGAAATTTTCAAAGATACATTTTTCTCCAATCACTCCCTTCTCCCTCTTCCCTCCCCTTATATATACCATCATCAACCATACCCAAAGGATTATCTCATAAAAAGCTTAAAAACTATCACTTATTTGAATAAACTTAAACCGTACATTATCAATGGCTGCTTTACAGAGATCTTCGAATACATTCCGGCGAGAAGGTTCTTCGGGCATGGTTTGGGACGAAAAGCTACTAAGCAAATTCGAAGAGCTCGTGAGATCGGAACAAAACTCAGATTATAATTACAGAGATACTTTAAAGCATTCACACAGTGTTGGTGTCTCCGGCGCCGACCATAACGAAGTTGTTACTCCGGCTTACATGATTCGTAGCCGTTCGGCGGCACCACCCAAGCAGCAGCAGCTTCCGCCAAAGTCAGGTCGCTGGAAGTTGGGTAATGTTTTCCGGAAGCCTCCGGTTCCGGCTTCAAAGTGAAGCCATAGCCATAGTGATTTTGTGTTCTTGGTTTTTCTTCCTGATATATAGATGATGCTTATTTCATATTGAATTAAACTATGTATAAGTTGGAATGATATTTTTTAATTATATAATATCAATATATACAGTATGGTTTGTATTATAAATTAAAATTGAGAAAAATAGTGTTTAATCAATTTCTTCATGAGAATATTAAGTTTTAATCCACTTTTCGCCTTAGATATAAATTTTAATCCAGTTTGTAAATTTTTTTTTTTGATTTAAGGACAAAACATTTTCCTTCAGACTATTTTACCCTTTCCTTTAATCCCTAATATCCGTTCTACAATACTCTGTTCATTAAATCAAACTCATCCAAAAAGCCGGCATAGCTCCACCGGCGACATTGACGGCAACTTTCAACATCTATGGATGAGAATTTGAAGCCAATTTCACGAGAACGAAATCTAGGGCTATGATATACCGAGATTTGAAGAATCTCAGTTGGTGGTCGAGTAACCGGCTTTTTGAGCTCGATTTTCGCCGCTTTAATAGCCGTTGGTTCATCAATATGGTTCAAATCACACAAATCTTCATCTTCATCTTCGTCTCTCTGTTAAAAAGGCCTTCAAAAACCCCTTTTAAATCTGGGTTTAGCTCTTTTTATCATATCGTTTTTCGGGCTAGTGGGTTCTTCCTGTAGCAAGCGGTTTATCAGCAACTTGATTGTGTGGATGTATTTGTTGCTGTTGTTTCTATTGATTAGTGGGATGCTTGGTTTTACGGTTTTCGCGATAAGAGATAATGACAAAGATTGAAAATTAATTGCTACCATATCTTTGGATACTGCTAATAATGATGATTGATTTTCATTTGATATTATTTGATTCTGTCTTTATTATTCACTTGTTGGCCAAGTATATTGTCCTATAAATATTGTAATCATCTTTCAGTATTATCAATACAATCAATTATCGTTTCTCTATTATTCTATCATGATACCATATTTAGAGTAAAAATGAATCATTTCTTGTATATTGATATGAATACAAGGATTGTACTAATATATAGTAGAGATGAGAATATAGCGTAATTAATGCTAATAATTACAATTGATTACAAAGATATTCTAGCATGTTCTGGAGGATCGAGCCGAGTCAGGGCTCGCTAATTACTTGTTCCAACAGTAATGTCCGTCAATCTCATAGTTTGGATTCATTACATGAAAGTCTGCAGTTTGAATTTTCTTCACGTGCAACATGATCACGTGTGTGTGTGTGTGCGCGCGCGCGCAGATCATGAAAGACCAAACACATTGAGATAAGAAAATGTGTATCTCAATGATAAAGACCAAACACATTGAGATCGTTTTTATCTCAATGATTTATTTTCTTATTTGCTGTTGCTGCAAATTGCAAGATATTTAGTTGTATTTTGGACCTATATTTCTTTTGGTCTCGGTACTCCGTTGTTCAAACTTTGGCAGCCATTCTTGCAAATTTGACTAATTCGAAGGTATCTACTTTTGCTAATGTTACTGTTCATAGCATTTCAAGTTCTGAAAATTCTGGAAATCTGCGTATTGAGTCTGATAATTCGCGTATTGAGTCTGGACTGTTCCTCTGACAACTGGGGTTGAGAGGAATCCCAAGGCAGGCATTGAAACTTCCATGGTAGATATTGAAGCGGCCGTTGTCAACTCTTTTGATAACCATGGAGCTGAAACTAAAAGTTCTGTTGAGAACACAAATCATGGTAAGTCTGCTGTGGTTGATAATATTGGTGATCCCACAGTTTAAGGGTTGGTTTAAGGATGCATCTATGATGTTTTAAAGAAGATTGATTGTGTTGTTCACTTGGTTCATATCATTAAGCTTTCTAATACACTAGTTTTGGAGGGTGTTACTGTGTTACCGTGTTACTATTAATATCACTATGGGTTGTGAGATTTTCAGCCATATATGCGCCAAGAATAAGGCTGAAAATCAGATTTTTTGGAGCAGAAAACCAAGTGTTCCAGGGTTGAAAAACTTCAAATACTTTTATATACTTCATGTTGTTGTATTTTCTACTTTGTTCAAATATACAGAAAGATGCAATGTTGCAACGTTCTTTTTTTCAAAAAAAATCGGTTGTAGTGTGCTTCAAACCCCCTCCCTTACATCGGGAAGTATACTAATGATGATATTTCAGTCATTAATGGATAAGAAATGCAATGTATATTTATTTTCTGTGGTAATTAGCACTGAAAAGTGTTTTAAGAAGTTGAAGAGGAAAACAGAATTGGTTGTGTTACTGTGATGATAAGGTGTTACTGTGTTACTGTTAATATCGCTATGTATTCTTCGTAAAAGGTGTTATTACTGGCGTATGGTGTCTTTATTTGATTTTAATCTTTCCTTGCATTCTACTATTTGTTGTGGTGTGGTTTTGGCCTAAGTGATTGAAGGTTGTGGATTCAAATGGTGAGGCAATGTTGGTGTTTTTTTGCCTTTAGAAAAATGGAGGAGCCTAGATTCTCTATTGATGAGGCCGAGCTGCTGCTATTTAATGCATTTTCTGCTTCATACATCTTTCATGAAGTTTGATGTGGTGCGGGTTTGAACGATAAAGGTCTATAAACGGTAAAACAGACTGCTTTGGTCTTCAACAACTTGAAGAATGTTTTAGTTCTCTTGATAGGCTTTTTTATTATATCCAATATTATTAGGCTTTTATTCTCTTGCTTCCCCGGGAGTTGCATCTCCATAATGCTTTGATAGGTTGTTTCATTACGATATGAAGCATTTTTTGATAGATTGTTGTATTACGCAATGTTAATGGTGATATTTTATCTGTTAATAAAATGCGTTACTGTGTTAGTGTAAACGCTGCGATAAAATTCGGCTTTCAAATACTACGTCGAAAAGGTATTAAATGAGGTCTCAAAATGAAGATAAAAAAAATCTGAACTTTGGTGAAACAATTTTGATGATCGGTGTTCTAAATCAAAAGTTACGGTCGTTTATAAGAAAAACGCTCATGTTAATGCAAATATTTTTCCGGCTTTCAAAATTTACATCGGAAGGGTATCGTATTTGGGCTCAAATTAAGGGGAAAAAATATGAATTTTGGTGAAAAATTTCGATGATCGGAGTTCTAAATCAAAAGTTACGGGTGTTTGAAAAAAAAAAACAAATAAAACACTACAGCTGAAAGAAGAGGCGCGCTGCTTTTACTCAATTTCCGGACGGCGATGTTATAATAAGGGTAATTTTGTCCGCTTGATTTTTTTTTGTCCTTTTTGCAACTAAAAAAAGAAGTGTGTCCTATTTATTCATTTTGTAATTTTTTTATGCTTTTCCCTCAATCCCCCTTTCTTTATTTGAGCAAACCCATCAAAATTATTAGTAAGTTAAATCAAAATTACAGACATCAATAACTTGATTTGAGAGTGATGTACCACATTCCACGATGCCTATAAAATCAAAAGACTCCGCTAGACGCAAACAATCATTAACTAAACAGCCAAGAGAGATTAAATCATCAGCATGCAACTGAAGGCGTTGAACACAAGAAAGGGAATCAGACTCCAAACATATATGACGATACCCCCACTCGCGGGCCAAAAGGAGGCCCCTGTAAATAGCACTAAGCTCCGCAGAGTCGACGTCTAAACACCTATTCAACCCGCCCGAGCAAGCATGCAGAATCTGACCATCCGACCCACGAATCATGGCCCCATAAGCACAGGCATCCACAGAAAGCGACGCATCAACATTGATCTTAACTCGATTACCAACAGGCGGCTGCCAACTGGTAGGCCAAACGAACTAACCGGCTCATATAGGGGAGATTGTAAGAGACCCGCATATTCCCGAGCGTCACACACCGCAGTCGAAATGAGTCGACCAATATCCACAGCCTGTCCACCAAAAATCCATGCACACCGTGCTTTCAATATATACCAAAAAGTAGTAACCAGATGTGCCAATTGAGACTCATCACCCGTAGAGAAGAGGTACACCAACAATGGTCGGAAGTCCGGGCACCTCTGGAGGCCCTCTTCAAGGGATCTATCCTTTATCCTTCCCCACACAGCTCTAGGGATCATGCAATAAAACAAAGCATGACGAAGATTCTCCAAACGGGACCCGCATAACTCACAAGTACCGCTACCCATGTCCCATCGGCGTAACGAGTCTCAATCAATAAACAATCATGCAGACACCTCGCCAAGAAGTGTGCTATACGTGGCCGGAAGGGCAAAGACCAAATCTGCCGTTAGGGGAATATGTTTTAATCGTGTCTTGTGCATCTACTTGCCATAAGGACAAATTTACTTTTTATGGTGTGTGTATATATATATATATATATATATATATATATATATATATATATATATATACACATTACCTCCGTCCTATAAAAAGTGTCCACTTTATGTGGTGCACACGGATTAAGAAAATAAATAATGTGTTGTATTTTAAGTATTAATGGACATATATACCCTTATCACACAATAAATGCTCTTTTGGAATATGAAACGGATATATAATCATTATATTATGAAATGAGTATGTTTGAAAAAAGTGTATTAAATGATGTGTTGGTTTTCTAAATGGACACTTTTTATGGGACAATTCATTTTAAAAAATTGGACAATTTTTGTGCGACGGATGTAGTATATATTTATTTATTTATTGCTTAAAGCCCCGGCGTTCGAAACCAACTGATCCGAATAATTCGGAGGGCCCGGATCGTATATGCAAAATCTGACTCTTACTTGGAGATAAAGCTTAGTCAAGAGCTCTTTTACCTAATTTCCCAAATGTAACCTACCAGCGCCTGATGGATGTCCGTAGGGGCGTAAGCGGTTCAGTAGGGTTAATAGCCATATCGAAACCAAAATGAAAATTTTTGTTGACTGAAATTTAAAATCGAAACCGAACAGTTCCCTTTTTTTACAACAGAATTGTACCGAACCGAAATATACGGTTTGGTTAACCAAAAATTAAAATAAATTTAAATATTCTATTCGGTTATAGACAGTTGGTTTTGATTCAATTTTTTTAATTTGGTTATAAATTGTTCGGAGAACGGTTTGGTTATATGCAATTTTTCATAAACAATTATAATATTTTGGTTACGGAAACTAGTTATACAAGTTGATTATAAACGATCTGTTACTATTATCTATTCACTTTGGTAAATGATTCGGTTATTTATTAGGTTCGGTTTTCGTTTCGGTTACAAATAATTTGTAGAGTTAACTATAACCGAACCAAAATTTTTGTTTTTCTATATAATGCTAACCAAAACCAAACCCAAAAGGTGATACCATTGATGAGTGACATTGGATGTAATGTACCAGCTCATCCGACGAACCATTTCACAACTGAGTGGTTTGCAGCTACGACATAGATCTCGGTCCTCCGTCTGTGCTTGTATTCGGGTTGAGGACAAAATCCCTAATTTCCCTGATTCCGTCCATAAAGACGGATACGAATTGAAGAAATCGAAATTCCGTCCATAATCCGCATATACAAATATCAATTTTACATTCAATATATTCGTTGCAACGTTTTGCACAACAAACTAATCAATGATGTTGTGCATGTAGTGGACATTTTGTACACATAATTTTATGCATGTATCACTACCGATTGCAACGATTTTTGACTCAAATGAAATGAAAATTTTGATGAAGAAACCTTCACTCATTCCAAAATGTTTCGCTTCATGATTCTTACTTAAAAGACCGTTGTTGTTTTTCCTTTTTAATTTTTTCGGAAAAAATGTTACTTGACTATAAGGGTGAAATTTTAAAATACAACCGTTGTAGGAAGGTTTTATCAAGTGGCATACATTACAACCACTCATTTCTAACCTCTCACACACGATAAAAGTGTATTATGTGAAAGAGAGTAAAAATGAGAGGCTCTAATGTATGCCACTTGGTATAACCTTCCTACAACCGTTGCACCATAAAATCTCTCACTACAAGGCCGTCACCGAGAGAGGGCAGCTAGGCAACGACCTAGAGCCTCAAAAGGCTAAGGGTCCTTACTTTAGTAAATTAGTAGTGTATTTTAGTTTATTTTTTATTTTTACTTGAGCTAAAAAAAAAAATCAGTAATTAATTCAAAAAAAATCAGTAAAACTTACGGATGGTGTTAGATCCACTACATTAAGTGTGTAGTGGACGTATCACTAAACAATCTTGGCCATTCATTTCAAAAGATACATTTTAATTATTGGAGGATGTGGAAGTAGTGTATATACACTACACAATATGTGTAGTGCACATATCATTTTCCAAAACTTAAAGTCATACCCAATTATAATTATTAAAAAGCCTAATCAACTTATATTCCAAAAATAATTATTACAAAAATGGCCTAAAGACTTGTTACACACCACACACATTAATTACAAGTCAACACAACTAACTTGCAGGGTACAACTGTTAACGTACTCACATAATGAAGGAAACGACCCAAAGATGGAAACTAGTGGTTCCTAACGAGACACGTACTATGACCCGTAGATTGATCAAAGTCATATAACTTACATTATGTATTGTTCCGATCGGCCCGTAGATTGATCGAAAACATATAGTTTACATCTTGTATGATTCCGATCAATCTATGAATCACTTCACTCTAAATACACCTGCAAAAACTTTCCAAATTCAACTCACCACCTACAGGTTTACCCTTTTTTTTTCTTTTTTTTTTTTTTTTTTTTTTTTATCTGCTACAGGTTTACCCTCTAAATTCCAAATCCCCAAATTCCATGTAGCTTATGATTATTGAATCAAAATAATATACTCCCTCCGTCCCGTAATATAAGTCTTTTTGGTTTTTTAATAGTGTCATAAAATATAAGTCCTTCTCACAAAACAATACAATATTAAATGCATTGTTTTCACTTTCACACTAAACAATGTAATATTATTAGCTAGTCCTAAAAAACAATACAATATTTTGCATTGAAATATTAAAAAACAACTCATTCATTATGTTTTCTTAAACTATGTGAAATGACCAAAAAGCCTTATATTATGGGACAGAGGGAGTAATACACTATAACCTCGATATATAAATATTCGATAAATTAATAACATCGTCAAATAAATAATTTTCTTTGGTCCCAACTTAGACAAAAGAGTTTAAAATAATGTTCGATAAACGAATAACCTCCCTAAACGAATATTTTTTTATGGTCTTGAGAGTATTTATTTATCGAGTTTATACCATTAGTATAATAAGAGTGAATAGTATGATTAATTATTGAATTAAATACTCCAATAAGTATATATAGTAAGAGTGAAAAGGGAATAGAAATAATATTTGCGTCCAAATAAAGAATAAAAGTACAAAGAAAAGGGTAATACTGCTATAACAATCATTTAGAAATAGGAATAACATAACACATTTTATATATTCATCATGACTTAGGACTCGTTAATCATGTTATGAACTTATAATAATCAATGGTAAAAAAAGAAAAAAAAAATTTGAGCCCAACCCAAAGGGCCTCACTGCTATGCCTCTAGAGCTTTCCCGAGGAAGTAAATCGAGAGCTATCCCTCGATGATCATTTTGGGATGGTCGCATGCTCACCTTTCATTTTTGCTGAGAGAAATCGATATTGAGTTTCACACCCACCTCAAAGGCAAATGTTGCATTAGAATACCCCTGTTTTTTTATCAGTAAATTATGCCTTGAGTCTCTCGTTGTGTTTTAGTACATAGTTGTGACAGTAAAATTACCCTTTAAGTTTATGTTCTTTTTCACATCGGTTGATTCTGACCTAATATCAGATGCAATGTTGAATGTATTCATAACTCAATTATAGTAAGAAAGACTTTCTGATCAGTATTGCTATGAAAAAATACACTTGAAATTCTGATTCAGATTATGTCAGAATAATCATCGTTTTCTGACTCGATTTTGGTCGTAACATGCCGCAAGAAAAGTCAGTCCATATGATAGGGCAATGCCGTGTCTTTTAGGATGTTTATATAGAGAAATTGTAAAATCAGGCAACTGTAGCGTCTGACATTTATTTTTAGGTGTGACAGTTTCTGACATTTTTTTTCAGGTTCACCGTCCAAATTTGGACGAAACCGTCCAAATTCAATCAAAACCGTCCAAATTTGGATTTTTTTTCGTCCAAATCCATTCACTGACCAAAATAGACGGATCCATCCAAATTTAGACGGTGTCGCCCAAATTTAGACGGTGGCCAAAGAAAATGGAGGGTTTTAATGAGAATTGGACGGTTTGAGTCTTGCAGTAGAGAAGCTTTTAGTTGATTGAACTCTTGGAGCCCAGAAATCAATATCCATTTCTTCTACTTCAAAATTTCTTGATTAAACAGATATATTGTCAGCTCCTTCCCCAGAAAATGGAGCAAATGTAATTATGAAAAGAAAAAAACCCACTTCAAAACTACAAAAAAAAAAAAAAAAAAAAACACAAAACTTCAAGATAGATTTATGAGAGAAGGATCAGAATGGCTGGTTGATCTTTGGGTTTGGGTGATGTTGTTTTGTGCTCAAATAATGTTGATGTTAAACTACAGATGAAAACTCAAACTCTCCTCCATCAGGAAGCTGTTCAAAAGATTTATTTGAAGCTGGGCAGATGCAGCTTTCAATCCGTCCAATTCTCATGAAACCGTCCATTTTCTTTGGCCACCGTCCAAATTTGGGCGACACCGTCCAATTTTGGATGGATCCGTCCATTTTGGCTAGTGAATGGATTTGGACGAAAAAAAATCCAAATTTGGACGGTTTTGACTGAATTTGGACGATATCCTCCAAATTTGGACGGCGAACCTGAAAAAAAATGTCAGAAACTGTCACACCTAAAAATAAATGTCAGACGCTACAGTTGCCTGATTTTACAATTTCTCTGTTTATATATCCACCATTTCTTCGAAATGCCCCGGGAACAAGCTCAACCACTGATATCCACTATAAATCATATATATCTCCAAGTGTTCGACATTAGCCAAAATCAAATTAAAGTTGGCAAAAAAAAAAAGAAAAAAAAGAAAAGGGATTTCTCATTAATTCAGTCTACATCATTATTTTGTCAATAACATTCTTCAACCTATTCCTACTTCACGGGCCGTCTCTGTGAAATCACAGGCCTAGGCCAAAATAAATTAGGGCCCTCGACCCTATAAGAAATATATATATATATTACAACTAGTTTTGAGGTATATTATGTATATGAGCATTATAAATAATGCAATGGAATTTTATTAGATTTTCTTTCATTAAATTCGATTATAAATTTAGGTCTTACTGGTTTTTTTTAGCTAGAGTAAAACGTAAAAATTGACCTAGAATACACTTATATTGTAAACGGAGGCCCTAAAATTTTAAGTTTTGGTGGGGGCTCTAGGCCGCGGCCTTGTGGCCTACCCCCAGGGACGGCTCTGCTACTTCATCTTCTTGTTGTTGAAGCAAAAGATGCACTTAATCCAGGTGATGAACTAGATCCCACTTCATGTCTTATATCCGCTAATGGGAATTTCATCTTGGGATTCTTCACAATCCCATCTACTAACTTCACTTACCTCAGAATATTGTATAGTCTCGACAGGAATGTATGTATGGGTTGCAAATCGTGATATACCAATGATTGGAAATGTAGTACTAATGATAGATGCCTCAGGTACACTGAAAGTCGTAGATAGAAGTTGTACTACTTTGTTCAATGTTTTTAATCGAGTTGATACTGCTACTACCGGCAACAACAAAACAAGAGCTGTGTTGCAAGATTCAGGCAATTTTCTTGTTTATGATTCAACCGATAATCGAACATTATGGCAGAGTTTCGATCATCCGACTGACACACAGGTTCCTGGTATGAAACTCGGGTATAATCTCACAACCAAGCAGAATCGGACACTGACCACATGGTTAACTGATCAGGTTCCGGCATCAGGTGCTTTCACAATGAGGTTAGAACAATATCAGAATTCACCGCAGTTAATAATTTACCGGCGTGGTGAGGTTTATTGGGCTAGTGGTCCATGGAACAAGAATAATGGATCTTTTGAATTATTAGGCTCATTGATTAGCTTTCCTTCCCCGTTTTCACACAACTTGAGTTTTTATTTCTGATGCTTCGGGCATGTATTTCACTTTTCGTAAAATAAAATCTCCTTCACCGACGTTGTTTTTATCTCCCAAGGGGCGATTTGTTAGTGGGGCGAATAATTTCAATGCTACACCGAGCTTCTGTTATGGATATCAGAGTAACGATGGATGCGTGGTTTCTACAATATTATTGCCTAACTGTCGATGCCAAAGAGATAGCTTCCGTTTGAAATTCGGAAGATGGGATGATTCGTCTCATAATTATGATGTAAATTCGAGCATTAGCTTCGGTGATTGTATGGAAAGATGTTGGAAAAACTGCAGTTGCGTGGGATTTAACACGGTCAATGATTGTGGAACGGGATGCATCACTTACACAAGTGATACACCGTTTCGAGTTGATGAATCTGGCCAGGCAACTCAAAAGTATGTTCTAGTTTCACAAAAACCTCCCAAAAATAAGTTTCCAAAGGCCTAAAACCTTATCATATATAACCCTTGTCTGTCTTGTAATATAAGTCTTTTTACTTTTTAGGTCTGAGATGAGTATATTTGTTTGATTATTTCTGCAGAAAAAACATGGATTTGGATACTTGTTTCCGTAGCGATTGTGCTTACATTTGTATTAGCAGCCTTTTTGTGCTATATGAGAATACGAAGGCACCGGCTTGAAGGTAATGAAAATGTCATACACAAACACAATCACGTATCAAATTTTACATACGCGATAACATATACCTTCGTACTATGGACTAAAAAAATCTTAATATTGGTGTTGCAGAGGAGGAAAAGAAGAGAACTGACTTCATATATCAATTGACGGGTTCAAATAGCTTCAATTATGGTGATGAATTTGAAATGGGTATAAAAGGTTCTCAGGAGGTGAAGATCTTTAGTTTGAAAGCTATTTTGGCTATAACAGATAATTTTTCAAATGAAAATAAACTCGGACAAGGGGGTTATGGACCGGTTTACAAAATAAGTTTCTACGGTGTTCAATCAAAAACTTCATATACTTCCTAATCTCATGTCTAATTTTTTTTATTAATCTTGCAGGGAAAATTATTTGACGGCCGAGAAATAGCAGTTAAAAGGCTATCAAAAACATCAGGACAAGGAGTTGAGCAGTTCAAAAGTGAACTTATATTGATCTCTAAACTCCAAAATACAAATTTTATTCAACTTTATGGATGTTGCATTCACCAAGAAGAGAAGATGTTGATATACGAGCTCATGCCCAACAAAAGCCTAGATTGCTTCCTCTTTGGTAACTATAATTTTCAAATTCATACACATTTAATCCTTTATTAATACGTTAATGTTATCCTGTAACTATTTTATCAGCTGAAGATAAAAAGGGAAAAATAGGTTGGCGGATGCGATTCAATATTATTGAAGGTGTTGCACAAGGATTGTTGTACCTCCATAAGTACTCAAGAATGAAAGTAATACACAGAGACTTAAAAGTAAGTAATGTACTTTTGGATGACAGTATGAATCCAAAGATTGCTGATTTCGGAATGGCCAGAATTTTCCAACAGAATATGACAGAAGGAACAACCGAAAGGGTTGTTGGAACAAAATAAGTATTGTGAAATATTTGAATACTTTGTAATCAAAATTACTCGTCATTGCCATCTATTTATGTTTGTGAAAAAAGATCCTTAAAGAGATAGGAATAATTTCAAAAACAAATGTGCGGTGAATACATGACTCCTGAGTATGCTATGGAAGGAATTTTCTCATTTAAGACAGATGTATTCAGCTACAAGAAAATAAGAAAATTACGACGCGCGTTTTACGACTTGCTTTTTCTGCACGTCGTAATTTCCAACATTTATGGCGTTTTAAATTTTGCACGCCATTAATTGGGGAAATATATCTTACTTACAACGTGCTTTTCTTGCACGTAGTGTTTTTAAAATTATTTACGGCGTACATATGTTTACACGCCATACTTCGACAAGCGGGAATAATGCGCGCTCATATATCATTCTCATCAAAAGAATGATTAAATTATTCCGTAAAACCTCAAACACTCTCCTCCTCCTCCTCCTCCTCCTCCTCCTGCCGCTTTCCCCTTGAAAACCCTAGCTACAATCAAAATCAACCCTCCACCACAACCATCATCGAGAGCTCTTTACTCACAAATCTACAAAATCGAGACTGAACAAACGTTCTGGTACAATTTTCCTTCTTCCTTCTTTCTAATATTATGTTCAGTATGTTATGGCTATGGCAGCAGAACTTTCTGAAGTTCCTTAACGGTGGGTGAAACTTGGAACCGGACAATACCCCTTCCAAGAAGCCTAAGCACTACACCGAAGGAGCCTCTCTAGATGGCGGTTCCACTCGTAACCATGAAGAAGGATTGATTCCAATGGAGGACAACCATCTAAACAATCGGTGGGTAAATAAACCAGCTACTTCAAAGATTTGATATTAATTTTTGATTTTCTTTGAGGAATCTGGAATTCATTGTCTATTCCTTCCTCCCCTGTTTTAACATTTTTTTCCGTATTTTAAGTTGTTTTTGGGATTATTGAATGTTTTATTTGAAAGTGGCATTAAACAGTTTATTTTACGGTTAAGAAGCTAATCCAATTGACTTTTGTGTATGATTTGTTGTTGAACTATGAAGTTATGTATATATAAATGATTAAAATTTTAGAGTAATGAGGAAGCCGAGGGATGCAACATTGACACTTGCAGAGGCATTTTTCCAGTAAACACATGTATATTTTGGAGCATATTTGGTTTCTGTGTAGATTCTGATACTTCAGTCTGAATTTCTTGCTTTGCCAACTGTTGTTGCAAGAACAATATATCTTTAGGTTCTTGAACAAACAATGGTATAACTTTGGGATTTATCTCATGTCTTTCAATTAGAAGATTTAGATAAGGATTACCTGTGGCCAAATTCTCTTTCTAAGAGGACTATCTTCAATATCTCAAATGATAATATGTGGTTAGTGTTAGGACAATATCATACATCATTGGACAAACTACAAATACTACCTGATGTGTTATGGTTCATGTGCGAAGAGTTTCAAGTGCTCGTAGATTCAAGTTGTCAAAATTTCACAGCATTATTAGTTTTATAAATCTATGTTTCTCATCTAAAATGTGATTGCAGATTGAAGGTATCCATGGAATCATGACACCCTACAAAAGTGCACTCTGAAATGTCAATCTAGCTGGACCAACACTGTTTATTACATCTGCTAAATGTGCGATTCCTCCGTTTTGAAGGATACAGGTCATGGACTAATGATTTCACCTTTGATGCAATTGCAGAGTTATATATATTATGAGACTTTAATGGTATGAAGGCCAATAAAATTAGTTCTAAAGGTCTAGGCTGTTTTGTTTGTTATTCTTGTTTTACCTACATATCAAGTTTCTTTTGAAATACGTTGCACTTGCTGTTTGATGCGCATCAAGGGAACTCATTCTCAATGTGAAAATTCCAGATGTTATGTTATCCTTTTTTATTTTACAGGATAATGTGAGCTCTTCGGAAGACATTTCTGCAAAAACAAAAAGTGTGATAGAATTGAAAATGCTCCGATTGTTAGATTTGCAACGTCGTCTACGGAGGTAAAGAATATTTAATAATGTGGTTCAAAGTCTTGATTATGTTGCCCGCATGTTTTCTTTTAATCTTCTTATTGTTGTTTACATATTGTCTGCAATGCACTCACTTGTATTTTAGTTCTTTAAATTTGTCATGTTCTATCTGAATCATTTTCCTTTTGGGTACAGTCAAATTCTGGAAGATTGTTTCAATCCAACAGCTCCTGCCATTGACGGTGATAAATCCATACAGAAAGCTAGAATAGGTAGGAGGTCAAAACAACTTGAGAGGTATTAACGGAAAATGAAGGAATAGCGGATGAAGAGAACTCATGAGAGGTAGAAAGTCTTCTTCAGTGAAGTAGAAGTTCATAGGTTTGTATTGTCATTTGAATAGTGTTTTAGTATTCTACCATTTCATTTTTGGCCTAGAGTGTTATTCATTCGGGTTCTTCAAAACTGCTCTTCAGGGAAAGACTGAAATATGCATTCAAAATGAAGAGGGAACGCTGGAAAGCTTTCAATAAATATGTTAGGGAGTTTCACAAGAGGAAGGAAAGGATACATCGTGAGAAGATCGACATGATTCAGCGCGAAAAGATTAACCTGTTAAAAATCAATGATGTAGAGGGTATCTTAGAATTGTCCAGGTGCTGTAATGCCGCCTTTATTTTGTCTCTATCTTTCCAATGTTTCATCATCTCATGGCTAATTTTTCCTTGTTTTGACAGGATGCAAAATCAGATCGTGTGAAGCAGCTCCTGAAAGAGACTGAAAAGTATCTATCAAAGCTAAGTTCAAAGCTACAGGATGCAAAGTCCGTGGCTGGAAGATTTGAGAGTGATATGGATAAGACTCGAATGCCTAACTTTCTGGAGAATAATGAGATGACTTTGGACAATGAAGATGAAGCTGACCAAGCAAAAGTTATTATCATTTGCGTCCTTCATGAAATATCAGTGGTTAGCAATATATATATTTTTCTTGTTCCTTTCTTATTGCTTTTAATCTGTTTTACTGAATTATTTGGAAAGCAAAGAAAGCAATCAAATGGAGAAATGAAAGAACATGCTTTTATGGAGAAAGCAAAGAAGATGCGTCATGCCTTCGGTATGGATACTTATCAGTAAACAATGCTGCATCAATAAGAAAAGAAGTTTCCAACTTTCCATGGATGTACTGCTTAGATCCTTTTTTTTTAGACGCACTGCTTATATTCTTTGTTATGCACACTTATTGTATTTTTGGATAATTTTATAAGATAATAATATTGATTCAATTTTATTTTTAATTGTCGATGTTTATTTACAGTTATTAGAGAATATATGTAAAATTGGAACCAAAGCTGGGCACCGTTGCAAATGTATAGGTTTATGGCATTCATGACACGATTTTTTTAATATTTTAGATGAATTAATTTACGACGTGCCTTTGTGCGTTGTAAGTATCATTACGACGTGCATTTTGTACGTCGCAAGGCAATATATTATTTTTGCGTCAGTCATTTTACAACGTCCTATTTCATGTCGTAACTAAAACTTACGACACGCACTTATGCACGTCGTAAAAAAATTGAGTTTTACTACGTGGGTTTATACGACGTGCGGATCTGACGTCATAAAAAACAAATTACGACGCCGCATTCGCGTCGTCGTAATTTCACGCTTTTTCTTGTCCTTGAGATTGTAAGCGGTAAAAAGAATTCAAGCATTTACAATCTTGACAGATCCCTCAACCTCGTAGGATACGTAAGTTTATTTAAAGTTTTACCTTAAATAAAACAACATTCAAGCGTTATTAACTTTTACGTTGTTGTCAATTATATGAATCATCACTTTTTTAATGGCGTTTCATCTCGTACGACTCTAATAAGTTGGTTTTCTATTTCAGGCATGGGAGCTCTGGAAAGAGGTGCAACATTAGAGTTAAAGGATGAAACATTTGGTGAATCTTGTGATGTAAAACAACTACTCAGAGCCATTCATGTTGCTCTTTTATGTGTGCAAGATAATGCAGATGACAGACCAACCATGTCAGATGTTATTTCCATGTTTAATAAAGCAGATTTACCAAATCCAGTACAACCATCATTTTATACGGGCAGACAACAAGTTGCAGTTTGGTCGTCTGAAACAAAGTCAACAGAGCATTTATTAGACAAAAATACCCCGATTTCTGAAAATGGTTTGACTCTCACAGTAATGGAAGCAAGATAGCATTGATACATAATTATGTGTTAATAATATTTTCTTAAGAAATGCATGGTTAGTATGTTGGTTAGTTTTTAATATGTTGATTGAAAAATAGATGTTTACTCTGTACGTTCACTTGGGCCCTTTAGAAACAAGATTTTACTTTAAGTTTATAATATTTGAAGCCATTTTTGTAGCATTTTTATTGTTTTTGTGCCAATGGCATCTCCTAAGCATTATGCATGTTGTTGCCGGGCGCGATCACAGGAGCAGACCCAAAACCAAGATGGGTTAATGATCTCACCAAGATCTGAGAATTAAAAAATGTAAAAATATCATTGATTCCACGACATCATTTTTACTATTAAATAGCATGTAGAATAAATCAATGCAAGTCATCACGAATAACCGTTTCATAAGAAGAATGAATATTTCGAACCCAGAAGGTTGCATAATGTGAATTTGGTCCTTTCGGTAATAAAAGGCAAAATTTGAAGATGAGTGAATGTCAAATGATAGTTAGAGATGTTATATTTTAAGTATAGATAGGAGTTTTATTTAAATAAAAGGTTTATGATTTGTTATTTTGTTTTATATTTATCTTAGGATTTGATAGTAATTTTATCTTTAATTTATTTATTTTGAATTGAGTTTTATCTAATTTTTCTCATATGTTATTCATTCAAATAAAATAAAAAATCGCTTAAGAGGTGTTTTGATCATAGTTATCAAACCCGACCCTTCAAATATTAATTCCTTGTCGTAAATAAATTTCGTCAAATGGTGAATCCTCATTCTTGATATATTCAGCTTGAGATGATTCATTATCCGAAAGTACACAATCAATATGTAAAACACATATGATATAGCCTTGAAACAAAGTCAAATTCTCTCATATGCATTATCTAAGAAATGTTTGAGAAAATTTCGTAGGAAATCGAAGAGCATGAAAAAGTTGGACGAAATGCTTCTGAACTCATAAAAGTAGGCTTGGGGGCCGTTTCCACACGTTAAAATCGGATTTTGGTAATTACAAAGGATAATTCTTTTCGAGTTACTCCATTTACATCATAGACCTATGTTGATGAAATTCCCAATTGCAAGAGGTTGCATGTAAGAATGTGTAGCTTCTAGTGCTTTCAGGGTCAGCTGTGATTTTAATTTTTTATTCTTATTTTAATATCCTTTTTAATAGATTATCATTGAAATTATAAAATGCAACATCGAAAAATGCTATTTTTAATCCGGATTATCAAACCACAAAATTTTTCTCACAACCATAATTTTGTCAAAACATAAAATGCAACAATAATAAAATATAAAACATTCAAAGCTAGTTACAACTACCTCCATTTTTATTTGTTAATTTGGAAAACATTACAAATAAACAAATTATATATAAGAGGGGTATAATGTACCTTATAATATTACTAATAATATCAATCATAATTCCCTTCCAAAACCAAAACAAAAAATATCAAAGCATAATAATAGTAGTTGGTCCGACCGACACTTCATTCTTTACTTTAATGGAAAATATATTACTTAAAAAAAAGGTAGATGTACGAATACAAGGGGAATGCTACACATAAATGCATTTGATAATATAAACGAGAAGCAAAGGAACAAAGCAGGTGGCTCAGTTTCCTCTAAGGATTGTCGGTGTAGAATCTGAGAATGCCCATCTGCAATTGTGATCCTGCTAGTATCCAAAACCCTTTTATTTGAATCAATTTTCAGAATCTGGGGGTGGAATTAGTAGAAGTTTTTGTACTATAGAGAGTTAAAATGGAGGCAAATGCTGGTTTGGTAGCTGGATCACATAAGAGGAACGAGCTAGTTCGGATTCGCAATGATTCTACTGAGAGTGCGGTATGTTGTGTTGGATCTTTTATATTTTTCAGTTACTTTTTTTTGATTGATTGGATCTGAGTTGTAGTGGGTGTAAAGTCAACTAGGATTTCAGCTTTTACAAGACTGGATTTTTATCCCGAAATTAGCTTCGATTTTATGTTAATTTTAGTTTCTCGACTCATAATTGTGAAATATTATAAATTTCATGGAGTACTGTACCGATCTGATATTGGGAATACTTCCTACTGGAGCTAAATTAAGGGTTTTATTTTATTCGGGTTCTATTTATTTGAAACAAGGATTTGAAAACAAATGGGGTTGGTATATTTGATTTCTGCTTGCTCTTAAATGGAGCTATCTAGCTAGCTTTTGAAATATACAGTCTTTATAATTTTGTTGGTGGGTGCATTTCTCGGTTTACAAGTCAATTATGGATTCAAAGGAAGCTTGCTTTTCAGCTGTATCTATAAACTACAGCTAAACTTATGATGCTAGTAAACTTGGATTTGAGCCGTGGCAGATCCAAAAAAAATGCTCACTCTTGTGGATCCATCTATTTTTTTTTGTATCTCCAAACTTAATATCAATCACACCTAGTAAAAAAATCACAGTGGGTGCGTAAAAAATTTCACTGGGGGCAAGCCCCACTGGTGTGAGAAGGGTGCGTCCGCCTCTGATTTAATGTAGATTTATGACTTGGAGATGGGGAATTGGCGATATGAAGGTGATCAAGTTGTAGACGAAAGACTAGAGTTTCAATTGTTTTAGATTCCCATATTGAAATATTTCTTCTATGTTTGACTTATTTTGAGTGTTTTTGTTTTCGTTCTCTTGATGTAATCAGTCTAATTTACTTGGTAACTTTGTGTGTGGAGAAAGTGGATTCAGTGTTGGTGATGCTCGATTTATATCTGTAACGTTTTTTGCCAGAGAATCCTGCTCTTTATATAGTATTTCAACAAAGACGTTCTTTGGTTTTCTTGATTTCAATTATTGTGATGATTTGTATTAGGTTTATAGTCACTAATGATCGACTATATGTGTGATTCTTTTGGCTTACCATTTTTTGACATGCTAATCACTGTAATTGTCTATGTTGAGATCGTTTCTTATTTTTGCATTCCTTGTGATTAATGCAGCCAAAGCCCCTGAAGAATCTGAACGGTCAGATATGTCAGATTTGTGGAGATGGTGTTGGAGTCACAGCTGATGGTGATCTGTTTGTGGCTTGCAATGAATGCGCTTTTCCCGTGTGTCGTCCCTGTTATGATTACGAGAGAAAAGACGGGAATCAAGCTTGTCCTCAATGCAAAACTAGATATAAAAGGCACAAAGGTCGGTTCTTGATCATAAGTTGTTTGATTCTCTCTGCCTAATGTGATAGTATTGTTGTTTTTGGTATCGCTTTTTTTTCTGTTGGAACGGACTTGATCATTTTGTGCTCATATTAGGGTGTCCAAGAGTGGATGACGATGATGACGAGGATGATGTTGATGACCTCGATAATGAGTTTACTTATTCGCGGGAACATAAGGATAGACGCGCATGGCAAGGAGAAGGTGCTGACTTATCTTCTTCCTCAAGAAACGGATCTCACCGGCCTATCCCTCTTCTCACCAATGGACAATCCGTAAGCAATATAAACAATGTTTTGCTTCCTGAGTGTCCCATTATTTTTTAATCCTTCCTTAAAATGGCAAATTTTAATTCAATCAAACCACTTTGTATTACGATGTATCATAGGTCTCGGGTGAATTTCATAGTGCTACCCCAGAAACTAGATCAGTGAGAAGTACATCTGGACCTTTAGGTCCCGGAGAAAAAGCCCTCCCTTACCTCGATCCTAGGCAGCCAGGTGAGTTTACGGGTGTACATTAAGTACTCAAATTTCCTTATTTCTTCGGCTTGGAATATCAAATTGATAAAGATGCCGTTTTTGTGCAGTTCCCGTAAGGACTGTTGATCCGTCTAAGGATTTAAATTCTTATGGGCTTGGAAGTGTTGATTGGAAAGAAAGGGTGGAGGGTTGGAAGCTTAAACAGGATAAAAATATTGCGCACTCAACCACTCGATATAGTGAAGGAAAGGGAGATATGGAAGGGACAGGATCAAATGGAGAAGAATTGCAAATGTGAGTACCTTAACTTGAAATTCGGCATGCATTCATTCACTCTTTAAGAAATATAATAATAATCGAAGATGGTTGCTAGTCCTGCTCAGCTATTATGTGCTGTTTTCTTCATTTTTGGGTGATTTTTACGATGTTTGTGTGTGTTAAAAGACTGTTGTGAGTCCCTTTAGATTCAATGTTTTGTATAGATTTTTCAAAGTTGTGAAAGTGTATTGAGGGTGAACCACAGTAGATTGTTGCATACGAAGCACAAAATTTCAAATGCTGGAGGGGACATTGTATATTGAAAAACGGATAAAGACACTTTTAATTCTTTTTATTTCACGTTTTTTTCACTTCTATTTTCATCTTTACACAACAGGATATTAAGAAACAAGTTTGTTTAAAAGTATGATTTCTCAATGTTTGAAAATCTATTTCTTTACAGGGCTGATGATGCACGTCAACCATTGAGCCGTATAGTACCCATCTCGTCATCCCATCTTACTCCATACCGTGTAGTCATCGTACTTCGGTTGATCATCTTGGGCTTTTTCTTGCAATACCGTGTCACTCATCCTGTGAAGAATGCTTATCCATTGTGGCTGGTATCCGTAATTTGTGAAATTTGGTTTGCATTATCCTGGCTTTTGGATCAATTTCCAAAGTGGTACCCCATAAACAGAGAAACGTATCTTGATCGTCTGGCTTTGAGGTGAGTCGAATCAGCTAAACTTTATATATCTTGACACTTTCGGTCCCATATCTTTTTCCGTAATGACACTTTTCACTCTTAATTATACATTTTTGTTACCATTTTAGGGCACTTGACAGATCCGACCTGCAGACTAACGTCTGACCCGATCATTGGATCCTTTAAGTGTTTTAAAAATGTAACAGAAATGTATAGTTAGGGGTGAAAGCTGTTGTTATGAAAAGATGAATGCTAGTTCAGGAACAATAGAAAAAGATTGGGGTGTAAAAGTATCTTTTTCCTTATTCATATGCAACCAATAGCATGGTGACACGTGGGGCATACTGTAACGGTTTACCTTCTAACATTAATCAACTAAGTGCTTCCATTCAGTGTCCTAAAAGTGTAGAAAAAATGTATAGTTAGGGCCTTAGGGGTGAAAAGTGTAACTCACAACCTCTCTTGTCTGATTTGTTTTATTTTCAGATTCGATAGGGAAGGGGAGCCGTCACAGTTAAGCCCTGTTGATGTGTTTGTCAGTACCGTGGATCCTATGAAAGAGCCTCCCCTCATTACGGCCAACACCGTGTTATCGATCCTTGCTGTGGAATATCCTGTAGATAAAGTCTCCTGTTACGTATCTGATGACGGTTCAGCAATGCTAACGTTTGAAGCACTCTCAGAAACCGCTGAATTCGCAAGAAAATGGGTACCCTTTTGCAAAAAGTTCAATATTGAACCTAGAGCCCCCGAATTCTATTTTGCTCAGAAAATCGATTACCTTAAGGACAAGATTCAACCTTCATTTGTGAAAGAGCGCCGATCGATGAAGGTAAAGTACTGATAAAGTGGTGTTTAAGGTGAACTTCATTTCTATGTTTTCCGTTTTAGGATTAATCATTTGTTCGAAATTTTCTTCCGCAGAGAGAGTATGAAGAATTTAAAGTAAGGATCAATGCTTTAGTTGCGAAGGCACAAAAAATGCCTGAAGAAGGCTGGACAATGCAAGATGGAACTCCTTGGCCAGGAAACAACCCTAGAGATCATCCCGGGATGATCCAGGTATTTGCTGATATTTCAACATTTTGTATTTTAGGTTTTGCACATTTTTTGGGATAACATTTTTAGTCCCTTTCGCTTCACAAAGTCACACTTCTATCCCCAATGTTTCATTTTTTAGCATTATAACCCCTCATTTAGTTTCAGTCCAAAGTGACACATGTGCCAAACAACCAACATAGAAGGTCCGACACGTGGCAAAAATGGACTGAAAAGTTGTAAAAAAAAGCTTGGACGAGGGGTTAAAATACAAAGATGAAACGTTGGGGATAGAAGTGTAAGAGTCATGAAACAAAAGGGACCAAAAGTGTCTTTATCCCTTTTTCTTCATTACAAGGGATAAACTAGTTTTCTGGGGTGCTGTAACTCGTTTGTTTGATTATAATGTATAAAAAAACAGGTGTTTTTAGGGCACAGTGGTGGCCTTGATACGGATGGAAATGAGCTTCCGCGTCTGGTTTATGTCTCCCGTGAGAAACGTCCAGGATTCCAGCATCACAAGAAAGCCGGAGCCATGAATGCTTTGGTATGTCTTTGCCCCTCAATATTACCTTCTGTTGGAGCCATCTGTGTAAAGAGACATATCGAAACGGTTTTCAAGCTTGATTGATGTTGCCTTTTTTAGAATTTGGGATATTGTAATATTTTTTTATGGATGTTTTGCAGATAAGAGTATCTGCGGTCCTTACCAACGGCGCCTATCTATTGAACGTCGATTGTGATCACTATTTCAACAATAGCAAAGCTCTTAAAGAAGCCATGTGCTTTATGATGGATCCTGCTCTTGGGAAGAAAACATGTTATGTTCAGTTTCCTCAGCGTTTTGACGGCATTGATTTGCACGATCGATACGCTAACAGAAACATAGTGTTTTTCGATGTAAGCATTTTGATCAAACAATGATTGTACTAATGGGATTCACATGTGGGGTGTCAATCTCGATGATAAAAATTCAATCTTTCTTGTAGATTAACTTGAAGGGGCTTGATGGGATTCAAGGCCCGATGTACGTGGGAACAGGATGTTGTTTTAACAGACAAGCTTTATATGGGTATGATCCTGTCTTAAGTGAGGAAGATTTAGAACCGAATATTATCGTTAAAAGCTGTTGCGGCGGATCAAGGAAGAAAAGTCGAAGTGGTAAGAAGAGTTACATTGATGAGAAGAGAGCAATGAAACGGACCGAATCCACGGTTCCTATCTTCAACACGGATGACATCGAGGATGGTGTAGAAGGTATGCACGTTTTTGTGGCAAATATGCAATTTTCTAAAAGCTTTACCAGAATGAGAAAACAAAACACCAGAAATGAACAAAAGCCACTAGAAACTGTTTTGTTTTATGTATTTCGTATTTATATTTTGGTCCTTATAGTTTCATTATGTACATATTGGTCCCTAAGTTTTTCGTTTCTCGTTTTGTAACTGTTGGGGGGTTCGTTCTACAGGGTATGAAGATGAGAAGACACTTCTTATGTCTCAAAAGAGTTTAGAGAAACGGTTTGGACAATCTCCGGTTTTTATCGCTGCAACCTTTCATGAACAAGGAGGCATTCCTCCATCAACTAATCCAGCTACTCTCTTGAAAGAAGCCATCCATGTTATCAGCTGTGGATACGAAGACAAAACCGAGTGGGGCAAAGAGGTAAATTCCAATTTTTTTTGACATAATCATATTCAATTTTGATTTTTGATTGAACCCATATTGACTATACGGTTCTTTACACACGTGATCAGATTGGATGGATTTACGGTTCAGTCACAGAGGATATCTTGACTGGTTTCAAAATGCATGCACGCGGATGGATTTCGATATATTGTATGCCTCCACGTCCTGCATTCAAGGGTTCTGCGCCTATCAATCTTTCAGATCGTTTGAACCAGGTTCTTCGATGGGCTTTGGGATCCGTTGAGATTCTTTTGAGCAGGCATTGTCCTATATGGTATGGCTACACCGGAAAGTTGATGCTTTTGGAACGTTTGGCTTATATCAATACTATCGTCTATCCTATTACTTCTATTCCGTTGCTGGCGTACTGCATTCTTCCGTCTATTTGTCTTCTAACAAACAAATTCATCATTCCTGAGGTAAATATGAAGTTTGATTTTTTTTCTCATTTTTCGAAGTTGCACTGTTTCTATGCTTTGCGGTTTCTTTTTTGTTCCCTTTTGGTGTGTTCCTGTTGGATCAATAATACGATGCACATATACTTGAGGCTAATTTGCAGTTCTTGAAAGTTGGATACGGGATCTGGATATACACCCGGATACCTGAAATGAAGAATGATGCTGAAAATTGTAGAAAACCTGCCATTACAATGTCCAAAATGAAGAAAGAAACACTAAATTCGGTCTAATCCACGATTTTTAATAACTATAGTGTAGTCATTATAGTTTTATTATGTACAATTTGGTAGTTTTATTTTTAATGTTTACGTGTATCCCTTCTGCACCCGTATCATATATTTTCAGATATCCCGCACCTGCATATCTTGTATCCACGTATCCGTATCCATGCAACCTTTATCCCTCTCCCTCCATTTGCATTTGGGTAGCTTAGATTATATATTTGAACTTGTGTGTTAAAATAGGATCACTCGAGGGATCAATGCACCGACTACACATTAGTACTGTTTCCTTGTTCGTTTTTGCAAAAGAATATATATATGAACAAACTTTTTGCAGATAAGCAACTATGCAAGTATGTGGTTTATTCTTCTCTTCGTCTCCATTTTCTCCACCGGTATCCTCGAGCTTCGATGGAGTGGTGTAAGCATCGAGGATTGGTGGAGAAACGAGCAATTCTGGGTGATTGGCGGGACCTCAGCCCATCTTTTCGCCGTTTTCCAAGGTCTCCTAAAAGTTCTTGCTGGAATTGATACGAATTTCACCGTCACATCAAAAGCATCAGACGAAGACGGTGAATTCACGGAGCTTTACGTATTCAAATGGACGTCTCTCCTCATCCCACCAACCACTGTCCTTATCCTCAACATGGTCGGTATAGTAGCCGGTGTCTCGTACGCCATCAACAGCGGTTATCAGTCGTGGGGCCCGCTTTTCGGGAAACTGTTCTTCGCGTTATGGGTCGTTGTCCATTTGTATCCGTTTCTCAAAGGTTTGTTGGGGCGTCAAAACCGTACACCGACTATTGTTATCGTGTGGTCGATCCTTCTTGCATCGATATTCTCACTCCTTTGGGTACGTATCGATCCGTTTACGGATGCTGCTACAAAAGCTGCTGCAAATGCTCAATGTGGGATCAATTGTTAAGAGAATCGTTTTGAAGGGAATTTGTTAAAGAAATGTGCAGTTCTTGAAATTGTTATTTTGTATTTAATTTTTTTGGTTATATTAATATGGAAAGAAATTGAAAAAAGAATGGCTAATGTTAAAAGGCCTGGATGATTAATGTTTTTCTTTGTGCAGTATTGTTTTGTGGTGATTAACTTATGATGAAGTTTAATGATCAAATCATTATGTTTTAACATATGATTTAATCATGTTTGTAACATCCTTGAATTTTATATAATATGATATTATGGGGAAAATTTACACTATTTTGTGATATTGTGGTGTTGGAACATGATTTATGCAAGATTTGTTTTGTTTACCGTTATAAGGGTTCCATATTTTGAAAGTCGATTTTAGATTCTTGAATGATGGGATAATTTTTTTTTTTTTTTTTTTTTTCATCAATGCTGGCCCAGTCGAGGCTCGTCCATGCCCAATCCTGATGGACAAACCTTCGATTTGCCTTACGCTCTATAATCCACCCGTCTTCCCTAGTCCCTGAAAGCCCTCCCGGTGGCCTTGCCCTCTTTCTCTCAACTCGAGTCACTGGTACGCAAGTCACTCGAACGAAGCTACATAACCCACTCGAATGCCACTCCGGCAGCGATACACCGGGGAATTCCCACTGCTTTGCTTTCAGTTTGCCTCTAACCATCAAATGAAATGTGAATAACCGTCCTCCTCTCTTTGACTCTCTCTTTGAAATCTTTGAAAGAAGAGGCTCTTGCGGTTCTGTCGATGCTTGAAACAACGCTGTCTTTTTCATATTACTATATTTCTAAAGTAAATAATTTGATATGAGGAACTACTGACGGTTGAAGAGTATGACTCGATGGTGCTTTGTTCAACAGGTTCTTGAAGCAGTTGGATCTGGTAAGAATCATTATGTTTTGCCTCGCTTCAGTCTCATTCTCTATTTTGTGGAATGGGGAAAGCCTTGAAGATTTTACCCTGCAAAGAGGGTTGCGTAGGAGACCAATCTTCCTAACCGTGTGTGGGCCGGGCTTAGAGTGCGTGAAACTCATCACTACCTCATAAGGGCTTTGAGACCATAGCACGTTACACATAAGCGCTTTCTTTGAAATGTTGTCACACAGCCCACCTAGAAGAGCCGCTCGCTCTTTAGTGTTGTCGCACAAGACAAGCACTTAGCCCGCCTACTGACATAATAATCAACCTTCTAAAAGGACAATTATATATACATGACTTTCGAAAGGTTGAATTTATGTGTTGTTATATTAAATAGCAACCTAAGCTCAAATCAACATCTACCATACCTTCCACGTCGAGTCGAATCAAATATTTATATATTGAATTGAGAAACCATTGAAAACAGTGATACCTGAACTCGGAACGAGTTCGTTGGAGCATGAAAAAAATTGCTCTATATCAACTCAAATAAATTTTAATAATGCTCATGTTTAGCTCGATTATGCTCGATAAAATTTTAAGCACTTTAAAGCTCGAACTAGAGCTCGAATAGATTGAAATTTTTTTGAGTTAATAATGTTCGATAATGTTCAGGAATATTTCGAGTGAAGTTTTCAAGTAATCGAGATCGGCTAGTTAACTTTGATGAACTGCTCGAGTTCGGCCTGAGTTCGGTTAAATCATATTTTCATGAGGATTTCACTAGCCGAGTGTCGAGCTGTTCGTGAGCGGCTCGGCTCGGCTCGTCTTACACGCTCATAAAAGGGCGTGTATCTGTGTGTCAAGGTATACCGTCATCTTATTACCAAAGGACGACAGCGGTGAATACTTGAGCAATTAACAGAGAAGAGAAAAGGAAAAAAGGGGTGATTTTTGGGATAAAATCAGCGTTTTTAGCCTTAATTCGACAACGAGTATAATGGAAGCTGTGACAGAGGGAGTGAATAAGCTGAATATTTCTTCCGAAAATCAGAGGAGGAACCGGATTCAAGTTTCCAACACTAAAAAATCCCTCTTTTTCTATGTCAATCTCGCCAAGGTTTGTCCTGTTTTTTACAGCTCTTTTTTTAGTAAAATTTTAATTGATTTTGGAGTATTGTTTTTTAATTTTTGATTTCACTTTGTCAAGTGGTGGTTAATTAATTGCATTGGGTTAAATCAATTGGATTTTCTGAGACAATTGAACCTATGTTTGCCCTAGAAGGAGCGCTTTATCTGTTATTGAGTGGAAATAGATAGGGTTTTTATTTGGGTCTGTATTTTTGCTTTGAGTTTATGAAGGACTCTTGTTCTCTGGGCTGTTTCTATATCCAGAAATGGAGTTTCTTTTTGCATTGGAGCAAATTTTTGTTGGATGTTCTGAAACAATTGAAACCTATCTTAACCCTAGAAGAAGCACAATCTGTTATTGAGTGGAAAAATATACTCCGTAGTTGTTTTTATTTTATTTCTTTTATTTTTTTGCTTTGAGTTTGCTATGAAATCTTGTTTTCTGGCCTGTTTCAATGTCCAAATATAAAGATTTTTGATGTGCATTTACAGAGTGGGTTATATGTCCTTGAATAGAGTTCTTCAATGATTTCCATATTTGAAGATACTATTCACCATGACTGTTACACCATTTGATTATGGGATTTATGATTATGTGCAGAGGTACTTGCAAGAATACAATGAGGTGGAACTCTCTGCTCTCGGAATGGGTATGGTGTCTACTCGTCTCCGAAATCCATTTTATCATGCATGCATCGATGTTGCTAGTTCTTGATTATATGATTCACCTGTTTAGCCTAGTGAAATGTTGTGGAGGTGCTTCATTATAATTTGTGATTTTTGTTTTTGTAAATAGTTATGTCTCATTAAGGCCAAGGCGCCTAGTCATCGCATAGGCTTGCCTCGGCGATCGTGGAAAAGTTGAAAAATAGTAGCAATTGACTAGTATAGGGTAGAGTATGTCGTGACGACTGAATGATATCAATTAAAGACATGCACCAATTCAGACATGAGTACTAAGTAGTCAAAAGTTTCATCATGTGCACACACACACCCCTTTTTGTGCAGCATCTTGCATTCTTGCCTTGGCGACCCTCGTCTTATATATAGTTTGTTCTGATACCATGAAAAGGCTAGTCTTATGTATAGTGTTTGCGTTATCTTCCCCATTTTCCGTTTCTTCTTGCTCCTAAACTAGTTGGCTTCTTCATATTGTTGATTTACTAAATCTTATTCTGATCAGATGGTGCTTGTTGTTTTTAGATTGATATGTATGGGCAAAAAAGAAACATTACTTGGGTAGATTATACACGAATTGTTTTTTGCTTGTTCATTAGTGGTTTGCGCTCCCTCTTTTGCCCCCCTATGCCCCAGCCCCCCCCCCCAAAAAAAAAAAAGCACTTTTGTTTACACTGAAGGCAAGCATTTTCCATCACATATGACAAACAATTGTTTCTTGGCTTTAGTATATGCTCCTGCTACATCTAACACAATTATATGAAACTGAAATTATTTATAGAGCTGCATATGCTCCCGATTTTGCTTCAAGTCCTTTTTCGGTTTGTACTCTACTTCAGAATACTAACTTATATACATGCCTGCAGCAATTGCTACTTTGGTCAGTGTTGCTGAAATTCTGAAGAACAATGGATTAGCTGTTGAAAAAAGTGAGGGTCTCATTCTTGTTTAGTCCCTCCCCTGCCCAATCTTTTGTTTGATTCTAATTTTTCCTTTACTTTTTCTAACACTTGTAGAGATCAGGACACTGACTGTAGATATGAGGGACGATCCTGGAGCACGGCCTGTGCCAAAGGCAAAGGTAAGTTTCAGTTAGATTTTGTATGTAGTCGAATTTCGTGCTTCTCCATTAAAGGCTCTGTCACCTCCATTCAAGTTCTCGTGGTTATCAATAGCAAATCTATGTTGAAGGTGCAATGTGCAAATACCGATTGTTGAAAAACATAGGATACAGTTGCTGGGGTGCACATGTAAATTTTGTAAATTTAGGGGTCTGGTTATATGTACTTATTTGTCAGTTTTTTTTTTTTTGTGTTGGGGGTGTGCTAAGCTAAAAGCCATTTTCACTTTGCCCCTTAAACCCAACATAGCTGCCCCATATCCCACCCAACATAATCATGAGTATCAAGATTACCCTACCTTCTATAAGTCTCCATAAAAGTACCCTCCCTTCCAACCTTAATCTCTAGTCAGCGCCATCCCCATGATGTTCAATCTCTAAACTTCCATAGTTGCTTCGTTTTTTGGTAACAAGAAAGAAAGTTATTGCTTCTATTCTACCTCTTATCATCACAAACACATAAAAGAAGTGCTGGATGAATGATAAACCACTGTTTGTGCTCCCAACACCATCCAGGGTCCTTCAGAAGTAGGCACCATAATACCCACATCTGCAACATTCTTCCTAATTCCACATGTCCAACTGCCGGCTATAGCAGCAGTTGAGTGCCTAAACCCTCTGCTACCCATAACTCTGTTCACTGTCCAGGTGAATCCGTAATGAGTGTCGTAAGTTTCAAAATTGAAGATTTGGCTTGATACATGTAGTATAGGACGCGGATACACTATATATTCCAGCAGTTATGTATCTGCACATCAGAGGTGACAATGGTCCTTTGATCTCTGTAGCACTGAGTGAAACCTGCATAAATTCTTGAAAAAATATGCCTAAAAAGTTGAGAATCTTTCAAATATGCTCTGTTTTAACAACATTGGGATGCTTAGGTTACATTTCACTACGATGTCACTACGGAAAAGCTATGAAATCAGTGAGCATACACAGTCCTATGTTATTATCAAATCAAAGACTATTTTAAAGAATCTAAACATTTCAGGCCTATTTTTCTTGTTTACCATATTTGATTTGGTCTGACCATACCCTATTCTGTTTAGGTGGATTGTTACCAAACCTATTTTTGGGCACTACAGTGACATTCGACCTCTGAAAAGTTGAATGTAGGGTCCATATTCGACTTTTCATAGGTTGAATATCCACACTCGACCTCTGAAATGTCGAACCTACGCTTGAAGTGAGGCAGTGGTGCCTTTGATTAGACCTTATTTTAAGACATTAAATAGTTTTTATAACAACTAATGAGCCATTTTTTGTAGGCTGATAATGTGTTTCTTTCTGTACATGGGATTTTTATTTAAAACATCTAAATGAGGTTTTTTTTTTTTTTTCTTACATTAAATAATTTGTGATTTTCCCTGTTGTTTGTGTAGATTGAAATTGTTTTGGGGAAAACTGATAACTTTGATGAGCTAATGGCTGCTGAAGCAGAGGAAAGGGAACTTGCACCAAAGGAGGAGCAAAACTAGATTTTATGATTCCTGGAAATCGTTTTGTGTTTTTTTCGAGCTCGTGTATGTTCTTTATTTCATTCGAAAATAGACACGTAACAACACTCTTTAAGAATATCTGTAATCCTTAACATTTAGTGTTTTTTGGGTGACGTTAATCTGGGATTTTCATGTCGAAACTGGAGTTGTGGTTGATGCACAAGTTTTTAACATTTACAGCGATTTCTGTGAGCATGTTATTTGTTTATTTATTTATTTTTAAACTGTTTTATGGAAAGAGATTCAGTATGTTTAGATTGAGCTTCTTGTTTGAGCTTGCAAGTGAATGCTTTTCGTGATATGTTTGTGTTTGAGCTCGAGCGTTCTGGTTAAATTGCGGGAGTAAAATTCACTCTGATGGGTTAGGTGTTTTACGAACATCTTCGTTCGATTGTGCGTTGTAAGAACTTCAACATTCAGTTCGGTTAAGTTGAATCAGTTTGGATTAGATAGATCTCTTCGTAGCATTGTTCTCATCGTAAGCATCAAAGAAACCATGAAGAATTCCAACTCACACAAAGGGTTTAAGGTAATGCTACTGTCACAATTACTCAGACACAATAATGACACAACACGTTTTTACATTATTGATTATGAAGTATGACCATTGATCACAAGGTAAACCGATCATACTCAAGGGAGGATATGCATGTTGTGTCACTCGTGGTTGAGTGGTTGTGACCGTAGTATTACAGATAGGGGCGAGCGAAAAACCCAATAAACATAAATCAACCAAAAACCCAACCTGAAGATTGATTGTGAGGATCGGCCTTTTCAAAGTCGATTTGTACATGACTTTGTAAAGTGATATGTATTTCAAATCTTTGGTAGGTAAAGCATTAATCGTAGGAGTTCGCTTGTAAGAAACTATCCCACGAGAATTTAAGTGGGAGAGGGGTTTGTGCCAACACCGCATGTCTCAGCTCAGTGCTAAGTATGTTCTTGCCTACAACCCTTCTATTTTCGACACGTGTATAAGGGCATGAGTGTCTGAAGGTCATTCCATTAATTTTCTTAGAGGAATGGGGATAACGATCTATACTCTCCTCACCAATCACATCGTACACATTTAAGAACTAATTTTCAGCTAATTTTTTATTAATTGCATGCATACCGAGAAGCGTCAAATTTGTTTTTGAGTGGGAATATCCAAATGAATCATGAGTGATCATAAACAAAATGCACATAATATGAATATCCTTGAGTAGTTTTTACGGGAGTTGTACCCCAAATGTTTGTATGTATTAAACCCGACACAATTTTAGCATGAGAATCAGATAAAGCATAGGGTTGAGCATGACCCTTACGAAGTTGACAAGGATCAGATAAAGCATAGGGTTCAACAACATACTTTTATAATATATATGTCATTGATTATGATCTAACATACACTGTTAATCTATATCTCACGTGTACAATTAACTGATTAAGTATGATGTGTCACTTGTCTATTGTGTTGTGTTAGTTGTATTTCTGGCCATAAAATGCTTGAGTTACGTTTTTACAATGATGCACGGATAATATTAACTATGATGAAATTAATACTCTTTATCAAGACCACTTGGTGTAGCCAATATCTACTCAAATTTGCAGATAGGATATCCAGCTGATGCTAGCTTATCTTCAAATGACTTCATCTGCAAGAGGTAACCAACCGCGGATTTCGACCTTCTAAACGTTTTGGTAAATGCATCTTTGTATTCAAGCATTTTGGCCTTAGATTGACTGTCAAACAGAGTCTCAAGAATCTGTCATATTTCTTGAGCTGTGATGCAACCTACTACATCCAAAAGGGCTTGTTAAGTTTATCAACTTAACAACCAACCCATAAGTAATTGATCTATAGTGTTCCAAGTTCCAATAGGGTATCTAATTGGTTTAGTCCCAACAAATTGGTCATCTACACATGGCACACTCACACAATGCCATCTATCACATATTATCACAACATTTCATGTTACATCTTTAATACTTCAAACAAATTCAACTGTGTAATGATTATATATATATATATGATGATTATGATGATGATGATGATGGGCATTAAATGTTACACCAAAACCGAAAGCTTTTATATATATATGGGCAGACGTAGGATCTCGGGTTAGGGGGGCAATAAAATTTTTAAAGGTAAATAAAAAATTTAAAGAAGGGCAAACGATATGCTTTGTACATATATTAATGTAATTTTTCCGGATTAAGGGAGGCAGTTGCTTACCTTTGGTTGTATGTAACTCCGCCACTGTATGCAGGGGTGGATCCACCCTATTGGTTCGGATCCGAAAAATACACTATTATGTATGTTGTATATTTTTTTTACCCTCCTAAAAATTTACACTCGCCTACAGCGATGTCATCTCTCTCACCTGATCTCAAGGATCACTGCGATCAGACTGTATATATATATATATATATATATATATATATATATATATATGATGATGATGATGATGATGGGGGCATTAAATGTTACACCAAAACCGAAAGCAAAAGATATGAAGCATCATTATCGAGGGAATAAGCAAAACAATATTACTCCACAAAAGGGAGGAATCACTTTTTCAATATTTCCCCACTGTTTGCAGGCTTATCTTCAAATTTCTATGATGATATATAAATCAATTAAAACTTTGCTCTATATTGGTAACTATGCACATGGTTTTACCTTACTAATTTTTATTTTTTTTTTCGAGAGAGGTTTTACTTTTATTATGACAGGATATCCATTATTGATGCATGATTCAAACTAGTTTCAACGAAAAAAAAAAACCTATTATCAATATAGTTCTACAATGTTATGTCTCTATATTTGTAAACAATATATATGTCTCATCTATTTATCATCTACATATGTGGAGTGATATAATGAAGTGATAGTAACAAAAAAATAAAAATAAAAATTGTTACTGGCCGTAATATCCCACGTTGAAAAAGTGGATATGTATTATTAAGATATAAGATTCAGACATAATGAATTTGGTAACTTGAGTTAATCATTTTAGGCCAAACGAGGATGATGAGACTAAGTAGTTACTGGATCTATTATAGTTCAAGTAGCACCGCTACGCCTTAGTTACTAGATCCATTATAGCTCAAGTAGCGGCGCTATGCCTGGGTTATAGGGCGTTAAATGTGGCAGCGGAGCCGACTTCAGATGAAACAAAGTGTTACACCGTGAGAGACAATGATGGTCACCTTTAGAATCCTTTGATAGGGTAATGACAAGGACGCCAGTTCCTTAAGGTGGTAGAATGTAATATCCATGTTGGAAAAGTGAGAGAAGCATTATTCAGATATTATGTTGAGAAATAATGAATTTTATAACCTGGCATAACCATATTAGTCCTAACTAGCATGATGAACCTGTGCAGTTACTGGATCCGTTATAGCTCAAGTAAAGCCGTTACGCTTGAGTTTTGGGGGACCTAAATAGTTACTAGATCAATTATACCTCAAATAATGCCGCTAGGCCTAAGTTTTAGGACGTTACATTAAAAAAATGTAACTGACACCACCACTCTAAAACAACAACTACGAGGCCTGAGTTTTGTGGTGTTATACTGACACAATGACATTATAGTGATATAATGAAGTGATATACTAACATTTTTTTATTTATTACCGACACAGCCACTCTACCAGAAGAATTTCATAATATAATGTGAGAATGAGGTCTTTCATGGGAAGTTATTGTATGGTGTCTCCACACGGTGCGGAGACACCGTGTGGTAGACTCCAAACCACACAGTTTTATTCTGTATTTAAACCGTGTGGTTCTGATCGTTTCACCCGTCACTTCACCTCATAATCCCTCACCACACAATAACTGTTAGAGATAATGACAGAATATTTTAGATATAGAAAATTAGGAAAATAATTGATTGTAATCAATCTCATTATAGTTATTATTATGTTCACATTATGACTATTAGTATAAATAGCCTACTATTGTATTCAATCAAAGCAACGCAATACGATATCTTTTTCTATTACTCTGTTATGGTATCGGAGCTCTGAGACTAACGTCGTTTAGATCCTGAGCAAACTTTCAAGAATCCGTTCGGGTGGGGGTTTGTTACACTAATCTATACGAATTCTCACCCCTTCGTTCTTACGTTTTTTTCTCCTTTATTTCTCTTTTCTTCTCGAATTTCTTTTTCCTGCTTGTTCTTCGGCCGGTCATTTTTCTATCTGTCAACCCACCTCTAAAAATCAGCACTTTAATTTCTTTTTACCACTATCTTTGCTTTATTATTTCACAAGTCCCACCTCCTCATCTCTACTATGGTTTTTTTTTTTTTTTTTTTTTTTCTTCAAAATTCATACATCCACATGCATATTAATGAGATTCGCGGACATGGTAATCTATTGCACCACCAACAGCCGCCGGCTTTTCTTTCCCGTCCACCCTCCCTCCCGCCACCCCTCTTCTATTATTATTGTTATTATTATATTAATATCAAAATAAAAATAAATAAATTTAAAAAAAATAAAAAATAAAAAAATTACATCATTATTATTGTCGATCCACCTCACAACACCTGGATTCATTTTGTTTAACGGTGATGGTCTCCCAATCAATTTCTTTTCTAAGCCACTTTCTTTCTCGTGCACAAATTCAATTGTTTCTTGTTTATCGGGCAATTGGACTTTTACTCACTGATTTCTTTCTATCTTTTTTATTTTATTTTAGGGTATATCCCTCAATTTATTGTTTTTTTAAGGGTAAATCCCTCCTCGTATGTTTTTTTTAGGGTATATCCCTCCGTGTATTTTTTTGTTAGGGTCTATCCCACCAGCTTTTATTCAAGCAATATCAAGTTGAAAAGAAGTTGATGCTGATTGATATGCAGAGTTGTCGCAGACACCCAGGACTCAAGTCATTCATTGCGAGCCAATCACCATGTTCGTTGCACTACCATGTGATTGTGAGGGCGTGTTAGAGATAATGACAGAATATTTTAGATATAGAAAATTAGGAAAATAATTGATTGTAATCAATCTCATTATAGTTATTATTATGTTCACATTATGACTATTAGTATAAATAGCCTACTATTGTATTCAATCAAAGCAACGCAATACGATATCTTTTTCTATTACTCTGTTAATAACTTCCCGTCTTTCATTACTTGGCATGAGACTCCTCATTAGAAAAATGTCATAAATACGAAATATCATTGTCATATCATGTTGTGACATTTTTCCGTGCCAGAGTGGTGGTAAAAATGACATTACTCAAAAATATGTTTAAAAAATCTCGCATTTGGGTTCCCATATTTACCATGGTTCAAAATCTCGGCCGGCTCCGACTCGGTGCATACCGGTATAAAGTTACGAATTCATCTCGTACCAGATTTGAATCGTATTCATAACGGCAAAAAGAATCGGCCGATTTCATCGGATATAATGCAATGAGACAATAACTCGGCCGAGTTTCACCGACTCGTATCCGAGTTGTCCAGAAAATGAGAAAGAGGGAAAATTGAAAACCAGATTTGACAGAGAAGGTCAAAAAAGAAGGAAACAACAAAAGCAAATCAACGAAAATACAAATCACAACCCGTGACTGTCAGGAATCCATACCATAGCCTCTCATACAATGATACATACCTTCAATAATTTCATCCATCCTCTTTATAAACAAAAAAAAAAAAAAGTCAGTAAAGGAAGGAGAGCTCAAAACACAGTTGTAATCCACACTTGCATAGTTAATCCAGATCCCAGACTATTGTCGCTTTCAAGTTTCAACTTTCAAGCCTGTTGCCACCGCCGGAGGAGAATAAATCACTTTAGGTATTAATTAATGTTTCCAATCCCACATTCCCACCCGTAAAGCAGATGCCATTTTTTTTTTTAAAGGCGTATTTATCTACAACGGAAATGATAAAGAATTGAAATGCTGAGTCATAATGTGTGTGTGTGGGGGGTTGTTTAATGGTATATCACACTGTATTAAAATATATCATCAAAATTTATTTTAGTGTTATAACTCGTAAATTAATATCCCATGTACTTATCAACTAATATCCAATTTTTAGTAATTAAAATTAATACATTTTTTAATTAAATTTTCTCAATTTCTGACAAATAAACAAAACCAAAACCATAAACGCCCCTATTAAAACAACAACCAAACCTCGATAACCGTAACGCGACAACGTATATTTTGTTGTATTTAATCAGAAAAAATGATCTTGATAATTGCTTTCGGATATTTTGATGTTGTGTTTACTTATTCATATATATATATTTTTTTTTGAATTTTTCAGATTTTTTAAAGCATTTTATACGGAGAAAACCCGTCTCGCCTGAAACGATACCGGTACGCGACGATCCATGTGACTCAGTGGTCTTCGAGTCGGTGACCGAGACGGAGATTTTGAACCATGATATTTACCCATCACATCATCAAACTTCAAACAAAACATCATTCTCATAAAATTTACTTTCCATAGTCATTTCTTCTTCTTCTTCTTCTTCTTCTTCTTCAATCAATAATAAAAGAGCCAAAAGAAATGGTAAAAAAAAGCCATGAGAAAGCTGATGAAAAACACAAGAAGACTTCCTTCTATGCAATCTTTCAACCTGGTTTCAACTCTGAAACACTGGTACATATATGTACTTCAGTTTGTGCACATTTTATTCTATATAAATTTCATAAAACATATTTATTTCTTATTATTAATGTAATTTATTTGAACATCTTCTATATATATATATAATTTGCAGAAGATCCCACCAGGTTTGGTGAAACAAGGGATCAACCAACAAGCAACACTCAGGAGTAAATGTTTTAAAGAAGGTCATTGTTGGGTTGTTGATTTATATGAATTTGGGAAAGACAAAGTTTTCTTTTCAAATGGTTGGGAGAAATTTGTACAAGATCATGATCTTCATGAAGGTGATTTCATATTGTTTAAATATTATGGAGCAGGCATGATTTTCACTGTAAGAATATTTCAGAAGAATGGTTTGGAAAAGGGTTTTTGTTCAAATGTCAAAACATCAAATAATCAAGGAGAAGAAACCAGTTCTTCCAAAAGGCCAAATAATCACATAGTGTCTTTTGATCATGCTACTCCAGGTTTTTTATATGATTTTTTTATTATTATTGTGGGACCCCGATTTTTCGGGTTTTTTTTTTCAACAACAAATGATACAAAATGATTTTATGTAATTGGTTATGTTAATCTAGGTCTCACGTATAAAAGTACGGTGTGTCACTTGTCTGTTGTGTTGTGTTGCGTTAATTGTATATATTTTCGGATATAAAATGCTTGAGTTACGTTTTTACTATGATATACGGATACTTTTATTTGATTATATGTTTCGTATCCGATACGTATGTGACATAGATACGTATTAGATACTATACACGTCTGTTGAAACTGGACACGAGATTCGGATAATATTCATATACATAATTAACTTGGATATGGAAATGATGAACAATACCAAAAAATTGAGGACCAAAATTTAAAAGAACCACTAAAATGTGTCAGGTTTTATGCATTTTAATATTTATTATTCATTTTTTTTAATATATTTTTAATTTACAATTTGGTCTTTTTATTTTCAGTATTTACCATTATGCCCTTATATCCATATCATATATTATTTGAAAATCACATGTATGTGTATTTCGTATCCACATATGTTGTACTGGTGTATCTGTATATATCCGTGGAACCTAGCATTTATTTATTTATTTATGTTGATTTATTGCTGATTTTTATTAAATAGGGATGATTCCACCTAGAAGTAGAAGGGACTATGCTATAATTGAGGAAAAGATCAAATCCTTCTCTTCTCCAAATCCCTTCTTCTGGAGACTTCTAAAAGACTACAATGTTAATACTACCTGCACACTGGTATGTATATATGGTGCCTAATTGACTCTTAGATTATAGTATGAAAATAAAAAACATGACGGGACATCGTTTTATAAGGGAGGATTTATTTGAATCACGTTAGAATCGATTTTTTGAAAGTTGAATTTGAGTCAAGAATCGACTTTCTGCCCATAGGTGTACTGTAAGAATTGACCTACGGATAGTCGGTTTTTAACTCCGGAATCGGCTTTTAAAAGGTTGATCCTGTGCACCACACTAAAACCGACCTTTTGAAAGTCGATTTTGAGTCAATAATCGACTTTCCATAGGTGTATTGTGAGACTGAGAATCGATCTCCGGAAAGTAGTTTTTTGGCTACAAAATTGACTTTCAAAATGTTGATCATGTGTGACGTATGGTAAGTGAGGTGACTTTTTAAAAGTTGATTTTGAGTCAAAAATGGACTTTTCGTAGATGTATTGTGAAAATCGACCTCTGAAAAGTCGATTTTTAACTCCAGAATCGATTTTCAAAAGGTTGATGTTGTGCACCACACTAGAACCAACCTTTTGAAAGTCGATTTAGAGCCAAGAATCGACTTCCCGTTGGTGCATTGTCAGATTGACCTTTGGAAAGTCGGTTTTTGGCTCTAGAATCAACTTTCCAAATGTTGATTATGTGTGGTGTATGGATAGTGTGGTCGACTTTTTGAAAGTTGATTTTGAGTCAAGAATCGACTCCCATTAGGGATGTATTATGAGAATCGACATCCGGAAGTCTGTTTCTAACTACAAAATCGACTTTCAAAATGTTGATTTTGTGCACCACACTAGAATCGACATTTTGAAAGTCGATTTTGAACCGAAAATCGACTTTCCGTAGGTGCATCGTGAGTGACATTTTCAAAGTTGGTTTTTGGCTCCAGAATCAACTTTCAAAAGGCTGATTATGTGTAGTGTACGGTAAGTGTGGTTGACCATTTGAAAGTTGATTTTGAGTCGAGAATCGACTCCCCGTCGGTATATTGTGTGAATCGATTTTTGGAAAGTTGGTTTTTTTTTCTCCAGAATCAACTTTAAAATATTAATTATAGATGATGTAGGATAAATGTGATATACTTGTATAATCGTCGTGATGCAAATAAAGACTCCCTCTTGTAAAATGGGCTACTTTTTCTCATTGTATATAAGTCGTGGGATATTATGGCAGAGCATACCAAAGTTGGTGACAAATACTATGTTGTCTGAGGAAACAAGAAAAGTCACCCTCAAGAACAAAGAAGGGAGATATTGGGAAGTGTTGAAGATCAGGAGATCCAACGGTCAGGATTTCTTCAGTGCGACTGGATGGAGAAGCTTTGTGGTAGAGAATTGTCTCAAGGTTGGTGATGTCTGCATATTTGAACAAGTGGGTGAAACAGAATTTCAAGTTCATATATTCTGAGTTCATGTCCCAGCAAAAATGTTACTTAATTAGGCTACTTTCACTTTGAGTGTGATGATATTTAGCACTGATACTTTTATTATGTTATTGGTATGACTATTCTTTTTGTTGGCAAAGTTATGATATTTGATTTGCTACCTTTATTGTGCCGGATGGATCCGAGTTTATGTGATATAATTGAAAAAAATCAGAATACGTGTGAAACGTAAACTAAACTGGAGTGGTGTTGATTGATCAAAATGTTACATGATGCTCTTCCTTTATATAGGAGAGAAATTGATTATTCAAACAATAATAAAATAAAGATAAACTCCTATCAAAATCTAAAAACAAATTATAAATCTTTTATTTAAACTAGACTTTATCTATAACAATTTTATCTTTTGACATTCTTTCATATCTCTTCATTTTGTCTTCTATCACCCTCCTCAAACGGCGTAGGGTTTGGAGGCCGAGTTTGTCTTGGCATGATTTGGAGGCATCTCCACTCCGGTGCTTTTACGGAGTCCATAGTTGTGGTATTTTGGAGGCGTCTCCACTCCGACTGATTCTTTCTGAATCATGGTTGTGATTTTGGAGACATTTCCACTCCGTGATTCTGTCGAGTCTATAGTTGTTGTATTTTTAGAGGCGTCTCCACCTCGGATGATCTTTCAGGCGCCCATAGTTGTGATTTTTTTGTTGGAGGATCTCCACTCCAGGTTGTCTTCCCGGTCATAATTATGATATTTTGTTGGAGGTTGAAAATGACTATGATATCGATCTCCAATTGACGGCTGTTGTTGACTTTGCATAACACCTGGAAAAAGAGATAGAATAGACATCAAATAATAGAGATAGAATAGACACCAAATAGTATGTGTGTGTGTGTGTTTTTTTTTTGTTTTTTTTTAATTAAAAAAAAACACTTTGAGTCAAAAAAAATAAATAAAAATAATGCTAGTCTTTTCTCCATTCTCTCTTCTTTTTTTTTTTTTCTCTCCTATCTCTCCCCATTCCTTGTTCTTCTCTCTCAGCAAAAATCCTCCAACAATCTCAACCCAATCGGCCCTTTGTAAATCAAGCACACTCAATGCAAGCGCGGCATCATTTTTCTTCCTTAAGCTCTCATTTATTTTCCAAATATTTTGAATTTGCAGTATCCTCCTCATCTTCATCGTTGCGGTGCTGCTAATCGATGTTACGGCAGATTGATATGTTAGACTCCGTGCGCAATTAAAGTAAATAAACGAAAATTAAATCAACAATTTTATTTAATATATTTAAAAAACTATATTACAATAGTAATTGAAATAAAATACGATCAATACAAAACCGAGACGAAGTGGCTCTGTCGCCCTTAAGACAATTTTACTGGCCGGTGTATGCTCTTGTTACCAATTGTCTCCCGGATAACTCGGTTATCACTGTTCAAGTAGAGTACTTGGACTTGAACCACAAATAACTCGACAATGCCCGAATCTCTTCGACTCGTGAATGGACTTGAACTAAAAGATGTGTATGTGTATGACACAATTTATGAACTCTCTACTTTACGTGTGTGTGTCATTTTTTTTTCCCATTCATGTAGCTCGTTTATATAGCAGAGGACATGGAAAAAGCGATGGAAAATGAAACAACCTCACCTCGGTGAAAAAAAAAATTATGATTGCAAAACCGAACTCGATTGTGAACCTTCAAACCGAAAGTGCATTCGTGTATCGCAGGACACGCACAAGCCGGAGGATTTGCACCCCCACTGTGCCCGCGTGAAAGACGGTTGTATAATGTTGGTTTCTTATTCCAACTACTGTAAAACAATATCATATAAATATTGCTTCTTTTCCTTCTTCCAACCAATGTGGGAGAAAAGTTTCTTCCCATTTTTCCTTTTCATAACACACACTTAAGCTGGCAATAGCCTGACGTACGACATATCATCAATTTTCCAACAAACCGAAACTTTAGCGTTAATTTACCGTTCATTCACCGTTATCCGAATTGAATGATTCCAAATCTGAAATATATTCTCATTCACGTAGTTTTAAATTAATAAAACATTACATATATTCTATACAAGAATATATCCGAAATACGCTTACAAAGTCACTGAATAAAATGATTATAAAATCATTTTTAATTCATTTTAAATTCAATTCCACATTTTCTCCAACATGATATGCTTGGGCTAATATAAAAATTGATACGGAGAAGAAAAAAAATGTTGAAAGGCGGAAAACGGATCGGGATGGGGCGAGGGGTCACCAATGTATGATGAATGCAAAATGATATAGAAGGATGGAAATTGTTTGAGAATATGAGAGAGGATTGGACGATCATAGTGGAATTATCATTGCAAGTCACAATGAATGTGTTATTGATGTCAAATTGTAGCACAAACCAAATCTCAATCAAGTCAGTTAGCCACCAGATCCATAATCTGAGTATTGGCTAAGATTTTGGGGTCAATGCTTGTGGCAAAGGTATTAAGAAAAAAATGGAAATTTGGGGAAATCATTCACGGAGAAGACATCAAATGATGGTTGATATAGATTTCGCATGAATGAAGTTTCGGTGGACTTTTGTTTAATTAGTATAGAAGCTGTTCAAGAGATCAATGGTGGTCTAGAAGGAGTTTGGGTTTACGACAAGGATGAGAAGTAAAAAAAATCATTAGAAACGAAAGAAAATCAGACTATGATAATAGTTTGAAAGTGGAAAACGGATCGGACGAGGGTTCACCAATGTGCAGACGGAAGAAAACACTGATGTTTTTATTGAATGATTCTTCAAATGCTACAATGTTTACTCCTTTATATAGGAGATAAAATGTGATAAAACTGAATTCAAAATAATAAACTGAATTCAAAATAATTAAAACTAAAGATAATTTGTTATCTTATAGTAATTTATTTAAACTATAACATTATCTATAGCAATCATATCTATCATTTTGACATTTATCCATCAATTTGATTTTTTCTTCTAATACACTTCCTCAAACGAGGCCGAGTTTGGAGGTCGAGTTTGTTTTGCAGATATTTTGGAGGCGTCTCCATTCGGACGGTCTTCCGGAAGTCATAGTTGTGATTTTGGAGGCGTCTCCACCCTGGATGGTCTTCCGGGTCCATACATTGTGATTTTGGATGGCGTCTCCACTCTCGACTGATTCTTTTCTAATCATACCATGATTTTAGAGGCGTCCACTCCTACCAGTACGTCTCTTTTAATTTCTTCCTAATCCATTAGTTTGTTGTATTGAAAAAATTGATTGGTTGATTATGATTTCGGCCTCAAATTGGACTGTTGCACTTGATCTTCATTTCTAATCACACTAAAAAAATAGAGATGAAATAGATGCCAAAAGAAAATTACCGTTGCTATGACCAGATTTTTTTTTCTTCTCATACCAGCTAATAAAATATTTTTGACTCCAAAAAAATATGACCCACAAGGCTGCTGTTTTTTTTATTTTTTAAAGCAAACGGAAGCACCAATAATATGACACTAATGATTGAAAGGAAAAAATGAGAATAAGACGACGTGGTCAAAACCATATCTCTCTCTCTTTTTTTATTTTTTGACCCATAAAGACAAATTGCATAGATTACAACACATAAAAGAACATATGCAGTCCTAATAAAACAGATGCGAACGAAAAACACACGGCTAACGTAATATATATATGCGGCTAATCAAATATGATGATTGCAAGAAGGATAACTATGATTGCAAGAAAGATATTGTGCATGATTGTTTTTTTTTTTTTTTCCGAAAAAAGAGGATCGGGCGAGGGTTCACCAATATTAAAATTCGAACCCCGCCTCTTCGTCTGTGAAGAAAATCGAAATCGTCACAAAAACGTTAACTAAACTGGAGTGTTGTTTTGTTGATTGATCAAAATGTTACAGTTGTACTCCTTTATATAGGAGAGAAAGTGATTATTCAAACAATAATTATATAAAGATAAACTCCTATCAAAATCTAAAAACAAATTATAAATCTTTTATTTAAACTAGACTTTATCTATAACAATTTTATCTTTTGACATTCTTCCATATCTCTTCAATTTTTGTCTTCTATCAATAATCACTTCAATCTATTATCGTTTATGTCAAATTATTAAGAATCTAAAGAAAATATAAAAATAGAAGCATATCTGAATCAATAGCAGTGTTGATCTACTTCTGAATCGTAGGATCGATTTTCTAGATCTGCGTACTTTCTAGTGTTTTCCAGTGAACCAACTCTTTAGAAATCCCCCATAAAATAATAACTAATCAATCACTAGTCCAATTATTTCTCACAAGCCCTATATGGCCTAGCCTTTAGCTGGACAACCACGAATATAGAGATTCCGAATACAGGGTTTATATCCGATCCATAATTCGTACATGGGTTTTTGTTACTGCGGTAGTGGGTACAAAATTTAGTGTGTAAGTTGCTAACATTAGTTTCCATAGTGACTAGCTTCTCATGTATTGGAAACATGCAATTGAATTGCGAATAATCGTCTATGTGTTGTATATCAAGACTTACCATAACTGAACCCAGAACGCAGATTCGTGCTCAACTAGGTCGGATTCCCTAGGGAGGCTGTCATGGAACCGAATCAGCTACCCTGTGTGGTCCCCAGAAACAGTCTTCAAGTCATTATGGACCTGATCTAATCAGATCTAGCAGCGAAAACCGAAAATTTTGATCAAAAACGGAACATTAAATTGCATAAATTAAAAGGAAAATATCAACTTAACCCCTCAAACTATGCCTCCCACAAAATTTACACCCCTAAACTATCAGTTGCTCAATTTACCCCCTTAAAGTATAGTTTATAATCAATTTACAACCGTAAACTATTTTTGGTTTGATTTACCACCCAACACTATTATTTTTGATCGATTTTCCCCCTTTATTCAAATCTAACCTGCTTTAAATCTTATATCAAGGATAAATCAGTATTTTCCGTCTTTACCTCTTCCAACCCCGCCTTTTCACCTCCCCTCAACACATGGATGGTGTTCAAGGGAGGTGAAAAGACAGGTTGGAGAGGTAAAGACGGAAAAGACCAATCTGTCTATTATTTAATATTTAAATCAGGTTTATATTTCCAGGAATTTGGGTCTCTACCTTAACCTTAATCCTGTAAGGTCTTTGTCGCTATGTGGTTCATCAAACCACCAGAGTGAAGAACAAGCTCTGCTAGCATAATGATAGTAGCAAAGACATTATGTCTTGTCTAAATTGGGCCGAGTCTTGCTCGGTTTGCGGAGGTTGAAGCTTGAGTTCATCTCGATATGAGTTTTCTCTATTTATAATTAAAATTTGTACCTGCCAATACATACAGATGTATAGGTGGAAACATAATAATTAACGCCTTTTTCAGGCTTACTTGATTTATGACTTTGGATCCATGCTCAGCTTATTTGATTGGTCTTGAGTCCTTTCGAAGATAATAATGGAAGACAAGAGTGTGCCGGCCGGGTGTACAGAAAGAGCCTGAGGTATGAGCTTGCCATAATAAATAGAACTAAACTTTTCTCAATTTATATAGGTAGAGGCGTAGAGCCTGCTGAGTTTTCAATAAGATAAATAAAACTGTGTCCTGCTCAGACAATACTTGATCGAGACGTGTCCAGTCCGCCATAATATAAGTGATTGATGCTTGTCATCCGCTGTAATAGAGTCTACCGAGCTTGAGCCTCGCTCAACAATACAAACGGATCCTGCGCGGCCTCCTAGAAATACATGCATGACTGAGTCGGGCTCAACCCGAGCGAGAGATATGATTGATTTGTCACAATAAATGACTAAGATTCACCCAACAATTCGGTAGACAGAACCGAAGGCCTGTTTGGCTTGTCAAATAAAGGACCGAGGTTTACACAACTATCTGATAAGTAGTGCTGCGTTGTGCTCGTATAACAAGAAGTTGATCCTTGCTCAGTTCTACCTCAAATCAAGATGGTTGTTTACTTAGTTGTTGAGTCATTTGAAACATTTGCTTGAACATCATCTGTTGATATAGTAAATAAGTTAGGGACACGCCCAGGTTATATATGAACCGTATTTGTTCAGCTCATAATAGAAAACCGAAGTCTGTGCTGATAATAATCATAACAAAAGAATTTGAGATCTACTAATATGTTAGAAAGAGATTGAGACATTCCCAGCCTGTCCATAATAATAAAAAAGACTCAGACTTTCTCAGCTAGCCCAAGATGAGAAATATATGCTAATAAAGAAAGAGATCGAGGAAACAAGTAGTTTGATTCATGTTGTAAGTGACTTGAGAATGTCTAGGGAGGTCACTGGTTCGATTCTCCTCTGAAGCATGTTTGATACATGTTTGATACATTAATGTAACTAATTTTGTAATTTTCTCGGGCGGGTGTTATTAATGCAAGTTTTACACGTATTGTTTGATTCGTAATGGGCTTAGCTCCAACCCTATCATAAAGAATAGATGAATTGAGAATTATACATAATTAAGGGCCAAGTCAAACTCTATTTTAAACAATGATAAACAAGATATATATACACAAGGGCCAAGTCAAGAGTTAAAGAGATGTTGAGAACATCGATGATATAAATATTATCCACCGGATGTTTTTGTTTTCCAAACTGCAGAATCTTGCATTAAAGGGTCGGGTTATTCTTGTTATGGATGAAAGCATCGGCCAAAGACATATCGTTCGAAAATGTATGTAAAAATCCAAAATGCATATCCTTCATGAATCGAACGATGTATTGGTTCGCTAACATTAATTCGTGTTCGAAAATGATTATAAATATTTACTTTAAAAAATATCTAAAATTTTATATTATTATATATCTATATAAAAAAAACACACAAAGAAAAATAAAAAGTATGTTTTGTGTATACGTATGAATTTGGTTTTTGTTTCTAAATATGCTATAAAAGACTACTTTGTAGTTATGTTTTGAGGCTATCAATAAATTGAATTTTGTATTTACGGATGTTAAAAACACGATAAGTATGTTTAAAAAAAAAAACATCATCTAAAAGACCAAATTCGAAAACTTGATCACCTTAAACCCAATTATTGCCAGGGCCGGCCCTTATCAGGCCGGCCCTGATAAGGGCCAAGTCAAGAATTAAAGAGATGTTGAGAACATCGATGATATAAATAGGGGGCTTTTATTCGCACCACGCCAATTCTACCGCTGCACCACTTTATAGTTTGCACCACAGCTTAAAAGAAAAATCTACCTTTACACCACAATGATTTTATAACTTATTTAACTCTTTATTTACACCACAATTTCTACTTTTACACCACACTTTATAACTATTTCCACACCAATTTATGTTTATTACGAATTAGTCCCCCTATTTTTACCTACCTTATATCACACACCTCTACCTACAAACCCCAAAATTTCCCCCCATAAACACCTTCTTCTTCATTAAACCCATATCACAAACCTTGCATCTTCACATAGTATCACCATTTCACAAATCTTTCATCTTCATCATCATCATAAACCCACATCACTTTCTCAAAAAAAAAAATTCATCTTCTAATCTTCTTCTTCTCCATCTTCTTCATCAACACATTTGTTTCATCTTCATCAATTTCATCATCCTCGCTAATTTTTTTTCCTCATAATCATATCTACACCAAATCATTCAATAGCACAACCAAAAAAGCTTCTTTGGAGAGGTTATAACAATTTTCAATGGATGATGACAAGGAATCAAAATCACATCTTGGACAAAATAGGGTTTCCAACACCATGGATGAAGGTACTTTTGAAATCAATAACCTATTTGATGTTCTTTTCCTTAAATTAGCATTTCAAAATGCAATAATGTAAATGAAATGAGGATATTGAAGAAGGCGAGTCGGCGGATGGCGGGTGATTGTGAAAAATGGTTATCACAACCATGATTTGAACGAATAGACCTTTTTTGAACTTTTCAGACTGATAAACTCTTTTCAAGGCTCGTGATTTTTATCTTACAGGACCGGTGAAACCCTACCTCGGGCTTGTGTTCATGACCATTGGAAAACGTTATCATTGGATGGGCCGTCAAGAGATGATATCATTGATCCAACGCCACATATTGCTCGTTTTGTTGAAGTGTTTAACGATTCAGCCAATACACAACAAATGGAGATGGTCCAGCATTGGTAGAAGTGGTTGATCCGCTAAAACAACGCTTAGTCAGCCAAAAGTGAAGATAAATCTTGGGAGGCCGAAAGCGAAGGCAACAACTAAGCGTGGGATGGCAAATGACGGCGTTCAACAACAAGATTGCCTCATTGCATGAACACGTGGATGAGAAAAATCAAAATGAGGTGAAAGAAGAAAATAAAAGAAGTAAAAGATCAAGAACATGCAAAGCGAGCAATAAAGTGGAGGGCGGTATGATCGAGTGTTGATTCCACAAAAGTGGAGAATCTTATCATGAGGAGTATAGATATACCCGATCCATTTCAAAATTCATCAGAGTGTGTCATTGATGTAAAGGTGATGGTATTGTGGATATCAGTCACTCTTGTGGCAATCAGTTTGCTGAGAATGAGTAGCCTAAGATTAGCGAGATTTGTTTTGGAGCTTAAAGGAAATGAGGAACACTATGACAAATTGTTTAGGATGAAGGCTTGAGTGTTCAACTTTTAAAGGGAATCGATTTTAAAGGCAAAGGAAGATGCTCGGAGAAATTTTGGATGAAGACAACACCAATGAAGCCAGGTTATATCGGAAAAGTACAACGCCGTTGTGACTTGTTTTGTCCTCAATCTAACGGCGACAACATAACGTGTTTTCCAACAAAAGAAGCCGAACCCCTCATCCCTTGAATATCATACTTTTGTTCAAGAATCATCACTACAGCGTGTGTTATGATGAAAGATGATTGTCCACTACCTCCTGATGATCAATCCGTGGAAGTGGTCGCTCCAGCAGTCAGGTTGGCGTAAAAGATTGATGGATTTCGGATGTAGGCATTATCTTATGTGTCATTTTGCCAATTTCACTTTTGATCCACCATCCTTTTGAACTATGTTGTTGGTGGAAGTTCATTTTGTAAACAAAACTCACTTTTGTATTTTATCTTGTATGCCTTATTTTCATCTTTACATACAGCTTTCGTAAATGTTTGAGTATTCTAAAAGGGAAAAAGCAGAAGCCGACCTCAATGAGGTCGAAACTAGTAGTAACCACGACCACAGTGAATTCGAAAACAAATAGATTCGACCTATTGAGGTCGAAAACAACTCTGTATCGGGAAGCGACTTTTCAGTAAAGTCGTATCTCCTTACAATCGACACCCGAGGAGTCGAAATGGTTGTGGTGTAACAAAATCGAAAAAGGCAGTACAAGCGTTATGAGAGTCGAACCTATTAAAGCGACCTCATGGGGTCGAAAATAGATAAAGCTGACCTTGTAGTGGTCGAAAACAACTCTGTATGAAGATGCGACTTCGCATAAAGTCGGATCTCCTGACTACGACACTGAAGTAGGTCGAATGTTCTATATTCTGATTGTATTAAGTCGTTTATTAAAGAACATGAAATATTTGTGTCATGATCAAAGCCATGTTCAATCACGAATTAGTCAAAGCCATACAGGCGATCAAAGCCATGTTCAATGAGATAGTTAGTCGTCACAGGCTAAAGACAAGTTTAATACAAAATAGTCAAAGCATCTGAAATTTGTCACAAAATAAATTAAGGTCATATGTAGTTATCAAGCACAATCATTTTCTTTTGTCTTTCGGTTTCCTTCTCAATAGAATTGCCTTCCTTTCTGCTTTTGGCATCATCCTTACATTTGTCTCTTCCAACATCGGATGGTTCGCATATTTTAAAACCTGGGATTCACGGATTTACTCTTCTTTTTCCGTATCTATGTCATCGTTGAGCTTCCTTTTCCTTTTTTCCTTCTCAAAATTAGATTTGCTCTTTTTTTCGGCATCTGCAACAATTGTAAGACGCTTTTGCTTTGTCACACCCGATGATGTCTCACCAATCTCCATATCGCCAGTTCCGAAGCAAACCCCTTCTTTGAGTACGTCCACTACAAACTAGCAATGCTTGATACAACTCATTCTTTGTTGGCTTTAAGCCGCTTTTCAAGTATTCATCACCCAAGTCGATAGCTTTCCTCATCCAACGACCTATGCAAGTGAAATAAGTAAGATTTAAGCATTATTCGGAAAATTAATATATTACCGATGGTGTAGATCCATACTTGTTCGTATCCACCACTTTCAAAGACCGGCGAAGGCAATTCATGATTAAGTTTGATTATTGCGATGATGATTGGTACCATTCATCGTATTCACCAAATGCATTGCCCATTCTTCTTCCCGTGCGTGGTCAAACGATTATAAAATATTTCTTTATGAAAAATATCTAACGTTATTTTATATTATTATATATCTATAAAAAAAAAACACACAAAGAAAAATAAAAAGTATGTTTTGTGTATAATATTCTGGATGTTAAAAGCACGATAAGTATGTTTAAAAAAACATCATCTAAAAAGAGCAAAATTCAAAAACGATCACCTTAAACCCAATTATTGCGAGGGCCGTACTTATCGGTAGACACTGATAAAACAAGTCAAGAATTAAAGAGATGTTGAGAACATCGATGATATAAATATTATCCACCAGATGTTTTTGTTTTCCAAACTGCAGAATTTTTTTGAACTGTTTCGAAAAATAAAAATTGAAGAATAAGCCAATTGTTATTTTGTGTAGACTTTGCATGCATGGCATATATGCTATTCGGTACAATTTGTTCGGCTGGTGCAGGCCGTCCTCTTAATTTAACCCTCACATACGTACGATTAAAATGACAGAAAAAACAAAAATTGGGAAAACGTTCATAGCAAAATAATGATAAATGAAAGCTATAAATTATGGATCAACAACATAAGTAACAAAATCAAAAAATAAAGTATTTCAGCAAAAAGAAGTCCAAAGTTGTGAAAGGTGTAGCATTAATTCTTGTGGTCTTCACTCTTCAGCATTCTTTTGGTTATGCTATTTCTGACAAGTAAGCTTCTATACCTAGCTGGTCTTTATATATAGTGGCATACATTACATGCATGCACATATGGCAAAGTAGTTAGCATACATATACAAAATTATATATATTATACATAAGGGTATATGTATGTAGTTTATGAATGTCCAGCTTAGTTTTATGATATTCATATTATGTCGAACTACGGATTAGTCGGGAAAGTTGATCCGGGATTTGCTCAACTCACCCAAAATAAGAAATCCATGACTCATGCATAAAGAAAGAGACTGAGGATCTGTTCAACTCGTCAATAATAAGAACAAAAGGGAGGTTGGGTATCTGTTCAAACTCGACAATATAATAAAAAGAGAGACAATAATAAGTACAGAAGGGAGGCTGAGTATCTGTTCAAACTCGGCAACATAATAGAAAGAGAGTTAAGAAAATACGTAACCCTCTTACATTTATTTAGTAATAATCCATTGTGCACGTCATATGTCTTTAACAAAACAACCCAACATATCATTGTAGTATAGTTCTATATATCTAGAAAGCAGGGTCGTTCCTGTGTAATCAGAGGCCCTAGACCAAAAAATTAGGGCCTCGATCATGCGAAAAAAATAATATATCACAACTATTTTTTAGGTATACTATGTTGATTAGCGTTATAAAAAATTTATCGAAATTTGATTAAACTTTCTTTCACTGAATTCGGCTATAAATTTTATCTGTTTTTTTAGCTTGAGTTAAAAATTAAAATTAATCTAAAATACACTTCTATTAAATGAAAACGGGCCCCTGGCCCCTAAAATTCCAAGTTTCAGCAGATGCCCTAGACCACGGCTTTGTTGGCCTGCCCCAGGGACGGCGCTGCTAGAAATCATATCGTGAAGGGACAGCATGACACATCAGCCAACGTGGAAGCCACATCACCTTTTTATAGAACTCATGTACATAGTCAGTAAAATCCGCCATTGGAGGACTACTTCTAAAATAAAAATAAAAAACAAGTTACAAAACTATTTTTCCCACCGGAGCAAAACTAGTACTAAAATGCTAACTAGACTAACTTACGAAACTAATTTTGTTATTTTCCCGTGCGAGTGTTATTAACGCAATGAGCCCCTGTTTTAGACGTATTGTTTGATTTGTAAGCAGTTAACCCGGCTTAGCTCCAATCCTACCACAAATAAAGATGAATTGAGAATTATACAAGTGCGATGTGAATAGAAAAAAATCTCAAGAGAGGCGTCGAGTAGTAAATTCGAAAAGCGAGTGGAAGCGTCAATAGTGTTTTACATTTTTATCTATAAAAGCACATCGATTTTCTGATACCGATTAAGTCATATACCTTCTTCATTTTGCGGCTGGGTCCGTCCCTGATACAGTGTACACCTATTAAATTCACAAGATATACATAAGGCCAAGTCAAAGTCTATATTAAACACTGAGATATAAGCAAGATTGAGTTAGGAGTTTCTTTAAAAAAAAATTTGTTGCCTCTTTATGTTCATTGTTATATAATCAATTCAATACAATCACTTTTATATTTCTCTAGTACAGTATCAGAGTTGTTTTACTAACGTCTTTCCGATCGTGGTCAATCATGAAGAAAAATTCGTTTTGGTTGGAATTCGTTACTGTAATTTACATGAACCCTCACCCCCCTCACCCTTCACCCCCATCTTGAGTCTGTATTTATTTTATTACGATTTTTTTTTTTTTGATATGTTAATCACAAATTTTCTGAATAAATATTCATGAGGAAAAGTTCAGATGTTTGATCTCATCCTCAGGGAAATTAATGATTAATTGAATCAATTAAGGCTCCCCTCTCATACGTATAATTCATTCCACTTGCATAAATATGCAGCCTCTTTATGCTGTTTATTAAGCCACTCTTTCCAACTTATTTCCCACTTCTTCACACCACCATTTACGGTGGTGCTCCTCCTCTCCACCTCCAACCACCATCAAACACGGTGGAGGCACCGCCATCGAATGTCAGAATTCCTTTAATTATAAAAAGGTATCAAAACATCACCCCTTCCGCCTCCGGCGATCTTCTTTATCCGACTTGTCAATCCGGTTTTGTCGAAGAATTCGACGCCTCTACCCCTAGCCAACGACCTCTCAATCCCTTTCAGGATAACGATTCTTGTTTATTAAAAAGATAATTGTTGATTTTTTTTCCCTTTATTATTACAATAAATATCTGTGCCATTATCATCTATCAAACCCAGTACTACCTGGGTCTTCTTTCTAGTATTAATTCTTTTCTCTGACTTTCAAACACTTTACGTCAATTTTCTTATTTCTTTCTAATAATCAAATCAATTATCTCTCTCTTGACCATTTATTTCATCGGCATTTATAATTTCCCTCACTTGATTTGCTCTATTCAAATCTTTCAATTCTTCTTTTCTTGTATCTTTTTTAGGTATAATATTCCCTCCAAACTTTTTACTCTCTATAATTTCTTCTATGATCCTTACAAACTTTTTGTAAGTCATCAATTGCAGATTGTAGCAATATCAAGTTATGAAGAAGTTGATGTCGATTGATATGTAAAAGTTTTGTTGCAGGCATAATGTGAAGAAGACAACATTCATTTGTTACGAGCCAAGTTCATTACATTACCGTGGAATTGAGAGAGCGTGTTAGTGATAATGACAAGATTAAGTTGTTTAGATAATTATATTTGAATTTAAATTATGATAAAGTGGCTAGGATAAATTATTTGGTTTAAATAAATTTCTATTTGAATAGATCTTTATCATATATTAGTTTATAAATATTGTAATAATTTCATTATTATGAAGCAATCAATACTATTTTCTATTTCTCTGTTATGATATCGGAGCTCTCAGACTAACGTCTTTTCGGTCCTGAGCAGTTTTTACGGAAAAATATCCAGGTGGGGGTTCGTAATATTGATATAAACAAACTCTCACCCCCTCCCCTTTCACAATTCATCTCATTTTTTTTCTATGCTATTTCAATTATTATTCCAAATAAATTCATCATCAAAACAAACTATTAACATTTGTGGTCGCCATGGTCATCCTCATTGGATTCTATTTTATTTTAAATAAATCTCTTATTTGTGTGATTATCTCACATGCAAACCATCATCTTTCTCCGACTCTTTTTCTACTTTATTTTCTCCACCTCCACATGATGAGATTATATCAACTGTTTCACTCATTTCACCGGCTGCTATCATTTTCACTCGATATGCTCTATCTCAATCTATAAATTTTTCTATTTATTTAGGGTGTCAACTTATCTTAAGGATGACCATCCCTCCAAAATTTTCTTCTTTTCTATCACTTTTTTTATGACTCCTCAAAATTTTCGAGTCATCCAACTAAAATAAATGTTTTAGGGTATCCAATCATCTTAATGATGATATTTCCTCCAAATATTCCTTTCTATCACTTCTTTTTCTATGACTCGTCAAAATTTTTGAGTCATCAAATGCAGATTCAAGCAATAGCAGGTTAATGTGAAGCAGTTGTTGCCGATTGATATGAAGACGTTTGTTACAGATACCATGTGAAGAAAACAAGATTGATTTATTCCGAGCCAATCTCCATGTTCATTACATTATCATGAGATTGCGGGGGGCGTGTTAAAGATATTGACAAGATTGAGTTAGGAGTTTGTTTGAATAATTGTGTTTGAACTTATATTATGATAGAATTGTTTAGGATAGATTATTTGGTTTAAATAAAGTTCTGTTTGAATAGATCTCTTTTATTAAATAGTCTATAAATATTGTATTTATGTCCATCATTATAATGAATTCAATACAATCATTTTTATATTTCTCTATTATACATAAGGGCCAAGTCAAGAGTTAAAGAGATGTTGAGAACATCGATGATATAAATATTATTATCCACCTGATGTTTTTGTTTTTTAAACTGCAGAGATTTTTTTAACGTTTCGGAAAATAAAAATTGATGAATAAGCCGATTTTCTTTTGTGTAGACTTGGCATGCATGGCATATATGGTATTCGGTACAATTTGTTCGGCTGGAGCAGACCGTCCTCTTAATTTAACCCTCACATACGATTAAAATGACAGAAAAAACAAAAGTTGGGAAAACGTTCATAACAAAATAATGATAAATGAAAGCTATAAATTGTGGATCAACAAAATTAACAAAATCAAAAAATAAAGTGTTTCAGCAAAAAGAAATCCAAAGTTGTGAAAGGTGTAGCATTAATTCTTGTGGTTAATTAACAAGATGTCTAAGGTGGTCTTCAGCATTCTTTTGGTTATGCTATTTCTGGCTAGTAAGCTTCTATACCTAGCTAGTCTCTATATATATAGTGGCATACATTACATGCATGCACATATGGCAAAATAGTTAGCATACATATACAAATATATATATTATACATAAGTGTGTATGTATGTATGTATCAAGTTTATGAATGTCTAGCTTAGTTTACTGATATTCGTATTATGTTGCTTTTGCAGGTGGAGAGGGTGGTATTGCAGCTCCAATGATAATTCGGGCTCTAAAAAATGAAGAATATCATGTTTGCAGTGCTAGTTGCACCGATGATGGAGAGTGCATGGAGCGTGAATGCGGAGAATGTCTTGGTGAGACAGGGTGTGCAATTTTTGGCGAGAAGTGATATATACGATGTTAAGATTATTAACACTGCGTTCTTAAATTAATAAGAGCGTAATTTATGTGTTTTTTTTATTGTACGTGAAGGTTAAATTAAGAGCTACATCCCAAATGTATGAAATGGCGTTATCTATTTAAATATATTACAAGTATTTACTTCCTTGTGTTTTTGTTACGGTGGCAAGATACCTCTATTTATTGCTAGATCGTCTTCACGTTGTGAGTATGTTGTTAAATCACTTGCATTTGAGAGATTACTTGAACCTCTCATTTGAGAGGATCGTGGCTCTTTGTCAACGACTCTTCTTAATGATAGAGCCAAAAACTAGAAGGACGGAAGAAGTGCAATTCATTAGGTAAGTCTTTGACTCAATCAATGAGGCTATCGATTGGTGTGAAGGACACATTCGTGCGTCATTCCGTCTCCTTCAGATTTGAGTATATCTCTTATGACGGGTACACACTTGATCTTCTTCAGTCACCTTATTAACTATCCATGATGAATCCTGTAACGCCCCGCTCCCGGATACCGAGCTCTTATCCGGAAGAGAAACGTTCGGCGCATATAGCATTAAATGAATCTAAGATTATACGCAAACTCTCTACGTCGTCGTATCAAATAAAGCAAACGGAAGCTGAAAAGACTCGGATAAAAGCATAAATGCTACTAAGAATATATACAACCATTCTAAAGATAAAAAGAGGTAGCTTACAACATCGGAAAAACTTTACAACGTACGATGTCTCAAAGGAAAATACAACACTTGCCTTACAAGGACCTTAAAAGAAAAAAAACAACAGTTTGAAAATAAATACAAATTAGTCTAGTACGGCATCTACAAGGGAAACAAAGCAGAAACATCTTCAAGGAATCAACGTCATCAGAAGTCGTCATCTCACCCACAATGCATACAAAAGAAAATTCAAAGGAGGTAAGTACAAAGTACTTAGTAAAAGTGAGAAGCTAATGAATAACTAAGTTCTACAACGAAAAAGTTATTATTAGAATTATTAAGTTACCTTCATGAGACCGACTAAATCTAGGGTTCACTTCATGTCCATCAACATGTCATGACTATACGTATCTAGCTTAACTTATCTGGGTTACGTCAGCATTCAAGGGCACTACGCATGGCGTGCATCAGCTTGAAGTTATACTTGCTAACTAACGGTGAATAGTACCTGATAGTTCCGGGGTCTCCCCGGTATGTGTATACGTTCGATGAATTTCCTCCACTACCCTTCAGCCTTTTGAGCCAGTAGCGTTGTTCACCTTTATGAACGTATCACATCGCCGATATGAACCGGTGCCTTACCAAGAATAGCACGACATTTTATCTTTTTACTACCACGTATGTAGATTATTAATTGTTGTTAGCTAGCCACTTAAGTATTTTCAAGTAAGCTTCCTCACATCTACCACTCTCTTACATAGACCACTAGACACGGACAAGGCCTAGAAAATACACAGATATTGATGAATACTAATTCATCAAAGCACAAACCTTTCATGCTCTTCCGACGGTCCCGAACTTTAACTCATTGGAAGAGTACATTCGATGCCAAAACTCAACGCATCATAAACTCAATCGAGTCTTATTCATTTTCATTTAGTGTTATTAGATCAAGAATTAACATTTAAAACTCATCTCGTGGCTTAAAACCACAATTTTCCCAAATTGGGTTGAATGCGTGTGCATTCCACCTGCTGAAAGTAAATATGTCCGCCCTGTATCAGCAATGTGTGCGCATTGCACCTGCTGGGAACAAAAGAGACCATCCTGAAATAGCAATGCGTGCGCATTGCTAGCCAATGCGTACGCATTCCACCTGCAACTCCCTAAAACATGATTTTCTACTCTTAAACGATTTCCACCACAAACCAAACATGTTTAGCATCAAACTACTCAGAAAAACAACAGTGAAACTTGTTCTAAACATACCATAGCTTAACATAGATAGCAGCTACACATAAACATGATGTCTAACCACCAACCTATACCAAAACTTAACCTAAACATTATAAAACTATAATTATTCATTAGGAAGAGCCTCTTACCTTAATTAAGATCAAAACTGATCCAGAACCTTCAAGATGTTGCTGATCTTCTAAGCCTTCAACTCGAAACCTAATTGATCAACAAGTAACCTTAAAAACCCTATCTTTCTTGTAAAACCCGAAATTGTGAAACTGAAGATTACCTAGATTACTTGCTGTGAAACTATTTTTAGAACAATCTATGCTCCAAGATGATCGATTTGACTACTCATAACTGTGAAACAGAGCTACGGATTGAAAGATATGATTTTTCGAAATAACAAACCCAACAAAAACAAAAAACTTGGGCTAAACCGAAAACTTACGAAATTGGGAATAGTTGGTGTAGAAACGTTCGTCTCGATGAGACGATAATTTCCGTCTTCTGCGGTTTGTCCAAATTCCTGACGGATTAATAGCCGCGCGATTGAAGATTCCCTTCCTCCGCTCATGGCAACTTGCGTTGCCTTTCTTCACTGTTGCCGTCGTCCGTTCTCTCTCATTTTTGTCTTTTTTTTTATAATTTTTTTATTATATCTGAAACTGCGTGATGTGTATTGATTTAAGGAGGGGATGTATTGTCTCGGATTTTATAGCAAAGCAAAACAAACAAGTAATAAATAAATCCGATTTACCCCAAGTGCAGGGATCGTAGTATAGCGATTAAAACCGGAGTCGATCCACAGGAATCGAGGTTTATCTAGTTCTTAATAATTTTTCCAACCTTGTCACAACGATTATTATTACTAAAATTTACACAAAACAAAACTAAAACGAAAACAACAAAAATAAATCTGACGAAAGATCAAAGATCTAAAGCGGGAAAGATAATTACGAACCGAACTAACTAAGTTGTACCTATTTTATAACTAAAACTACAATAAACTTACTACGGTTACTACGATGAAAACGAAGCAAAAGCAAAGACAAACGATTTTTCTCAATTAATTTAACAACGAACAAGCAATGATCCACCGATTCCCGCAACCCTCAATTTCGACTCTAGATTATCTTGTGGTGATTTAACGAAAATTGTGATTCACCTATCGAAGGTATGAACTCCTAATCTCTTAGAAAAGTTCGCTTATCAATCTTTTATCTTTCGATTTTAAAGATTAATGCTTTCATAACAAAGGTGTGAAATCTCTCAATTTCGCAATCTAGATAATCAACCTAACAACTCTCGTTATTTTTAGGTTAAAAATCTAATCTTTACTACGGTGATCTAAGGTTTAACGATGATTCTCATCAAACGTTAAACATCAAACAGCAACCATCTCTCGATTTAAATTGCATAATCAATAAGAACATAATAAAGATACAAACTTTGATAAAAACTCACAAAACAATCCAAAAGTCGAAATCGAGATGTTGCTAAGAATCGGTTTCACAAGAACTTGTTCCAACGCGTCTTTTAGCCTCTCATCATCGTATGAATGCTTGAAATCATTTGATTACAATTGTTGATTCGGAGACCGTATTCTCCGGAAATAGTTATGACTTCAACAACAACGATCTCTCGATAACTGTCCAAGCATTACAACGATACTACGTCTACTATTTTATTTATGGCATAATGCCTATATATATATATATATATATATATATATATATATATATATATATATATATATATATATATATATATATACTATAAATAAAACAAAAGGAAAGACGAGAAAAGAAAAAGAAGGAAAATTGATATATATATATATATATATATATATATATATATATATATATATATATATATACTACAAAGGAAAAAAAACAAGAAAAATGAAAGAAGAAATTAGATATATATATATATATATATATATATATATATATATATATATATATATATTAGTACTACAAATAAGAACAATGAAATGAAGGTAAAAGGAAATGGCCGAAAACAAGGCTCCTTTTCTGTTGATCAATTCAGCCTATTTATAGGCAAGATGGTCACAGCCGGACCAGGCCGGTCTAATCATGACATTCATCTCCCTTAATTTTCAATTTCCGGATATAAATTATATATTTTGGAATAAAACTTACAAAATTCATATCTCAGTTTTAACTCCAAACAACATGATTCAAGAGGTATCGGAAAGCTCTCGGAAAAATCTACAACTTTCATGAAGGGCTTTTCTTCAGAAAATGTCGTTTTGATGAGCCATTCGTTTGTCGAAGATATTTCTCGATTACCACTAAATCAAATCGATTAGCCACTTGACCACTTGAGTTAATGATACTTGAGTTGTAGAAGTCCGATTGACGTGATTCAAAATGCGTTGGAAAGCTCTTTCAAAGATCTACAACTTTCATTAAGGACACTTCTTCAGAAAATGCCGTTTTAATGAGCCATTTGTTTGTCGAAGATATAATTCGTTAGTGAATGCATCACTAACCATTTGAATCGACAACCACTTAAGTTAGTGGCACACTCTTATATCCCTAAAAATACCTCTTTTAGGCCTCAAAATGTGTCATTACTCGGGATTTTGGTCAACCTATAATTCTGCAATAAACCACCAAAATACCAAACGTAAATCCGACACGACATTTCGGTTACTAAACCGGTACAAAAACTAATAAAAACACGATATTTTATATAATACTTACTAATTACGTATTTAGATAAATCTAAGGAATTAATGACTTGATTTGATACATAAATGCTCAAAATGGTATCAGAAGTGGGGTGAAATGTTATAATAATAATAGTGAATTTTTCCGTCATCATGTATTTATAGGAAGGATTTATTTTAGGTTAAAGGTTGTAAATGACTGTTTTTTATCTAAAATGAGGAAAAATGACAAGAAAAAAAATAGATAGTGGTCGAGAAGGACAAAACGCCATTTCGTATTCTACATGTGTTCTTACATGTTCTTTATAACCAACGTAATGTAATACACATGTAATACGCGCTGCGTTTTGTTCTCAACCATTATTTTTTTTGTCCTTTTTCTCATTTTGTATCTTTTTTGTCATTCCTACTCCTCGACCCTTATTTTAATTCCTTAAATACAAATTATTAAATCTTTATAATAATCAATCCATTTATTCCTATAAATTTCCAAGACATTAATTAAATCCCTTTTAATTAAATAACATAGGCAAAATAATAATTAGGTCGTAGCGATTATTCCTAATTACTATTTTACCTTTTTTGAAAATTTGGGATGTTACAAATCCGGTGCGTATCCGTATAGGACACACGACACTCTTCCCGGCGACCGCACCAAGAATTAGATTTATGGGGCAGGCGCACGACCCGCTAAAAATATATAACACAAGGTAATTTCTTTAACTGACACGCAGAGTGAAAATCCCGGGAGTCTTCCCCGACTCCTTCTCCTTCAACAACGTATCTGCACATCATAGGTGGCAATTATACATATAATAGTCAACTGAATTTAGCTTCTATGTCCCTTCGACCTCTGATTCTCTATAACATTGAGCGAGACTACATAAAATTTTGAAATATTAAGTCTATAAAGCTGAGAATCTGACTGATGATGCTAAATAAAGCACCAGTGATATGTCAAGGTTGCTTGGAATCTAGGGGTGAAATAGAAAGAAGATGCAATATGAATAAGATGTGCCTTTTATGGAAAGATGAGAGTTTTTATGTTGTACGGCTGGGTTCAAGAATGTATCTTGAATTGCCTACGTATCCTGTTTGGGAATCCAGGAATCAAGCCCCACGTAGTTCCTGGATGTATGTATTTATAGGCACATGTCCCTCTTCTGCCCTAAATTAAGGGCGGTTTAGTCTATTGACAAATATGACCTTGGCTTCCTGTCCAAGTTACTCCTCAGATATCGGACTGAAGCGTCTGCTGATATCGACTCGATGGTCATCGTTATGGTCATGCCGATGTGGAAACCTTCAACATAATTAATTTATCATACATATGATCTTGCTCATGTCGAGACGGTTCACCCGGTTCGACGTCCTCGTCATATCTGGACTCTCTCCGCATTCCAGCTGGACCACTCAGATAATTTCACGTGGAAGGGTGGCATATCGTATCGTCATAAGCCCCCCAGATCTGACAAGGCCTCTTTAGAATGCTGAAGTCGGATCTGAAAATTTGAAAGTGATATTCGATACGAGACCTTCCTTTGGCGGAGAAGCAGCAAGAGGAGAACCTCGTCCAAAGGAAACGCCTGAAAGTTACTGAGATCCGACATGGTATTGGGAAGGAGGCTCGTATCATTCACCTCCGAGGCCACAGAGCATTGACATGATTCCGGAGACCTCTACCATCGGTGAGGCCATGGCTCTGAAGAGTTCAAAGAGCTTGGTTTACTAAAACCATGCGAGCTGTAAGCCTTTAATTCTTCATAATTTTGAGGCTTTCATAACCTTAAGGCCTTTCATTTTAAGCCTTTAATTCTTCTTTGCAGGCTCGGCTAATGACTCAAGTGGCCACGGTTAGGATGGAGTCTTCTGCTTCCCAGTGGAAAAGGAGGACTATATAAAGCGAGCAGCCGCCAAGATCGAGAAGCTTGAGGCATCGGTAAAGAAGTTAGATGGACGACGCTGACTCTTGAGGTGATCTCGGCGTCTCGACTCAACTTATCCAAGGCGGAGAAGATCTTGGGCTGCAAGAGATGGGGAGTTAACCAAAGTAAAGTCGAGCTCGAGGCCACAAAGATCGAATCTAATGCCATCAAGGCTCGGGATGACCTTCAATTCGAGGTCGGCGGTTTTGCGACCCGTCGAGAGACGACTAGGAAGGACTATCTCGCCTCTTGAGTTCAAGAACGAAATGATGTTCTTTGATGACTCAAGCGATGAAGGGAGGCTTCACGAATCGCGAGCGGCGTGAAGGCCGTCTTTCCCGAATTTGAGGTGTCTAGTATCGGAAAGGCGCACTTATATGATCTGAAGTCGTCCTCGATATGGCCGATACTTGGCGATCTCCGATGCGGTGTCTCCTTATATGAGAAGTATGTGGTCCTGCTCTGAAACCAAGAGGGTGAGGAGGATGTCGATATTGAAGATCAAGCTGACCCCAATGCATCCGACTCGGTCCCCCCTAACCCCTGAATTTAAAACAACATTTATTCGATTTGGTTGTAAACTTAAACATTTATTTCCTTTGTCTCTGTTTTAATTTTTTCCGATGAATTTGCTCGGCTGAACTTTACTTGAATTTTCGACTTCTGATCCTTGCTTTTACTTTATCTCATATATCATTGCTATTTGTTCAGGGTGTAGTCGTTCCGACGTAATTCCCTTACGGTTGATTAGGATGTAGTCACATCGACTTACTTCCCTTGTGATTAACTAGGGTGTAGTCATATCGACTTAATTCCCTTACGATTAATTAGGGTGTAGTCATATCGACTTAATTCCCCCTTACGGTTGATTAGGATGTAGTCACATCGACTTACTTCCCTTGTGATTAACTAGGGTGTAGTCATATCGACTTAATTCCCTTACGATTAATTAGGGTGTAGTCATATCGACTTAATTCCCCTGCGATTAATTAGGGTGTAGTCATATCGACTTAATTCCCTTATTTGTGCGAGGTGTAGTCATATCGACTTAATCAGGGTGTAGTCATGTCGACTTAATTCCCTTACGATTAATTAGGGTGTAGTCATATCGACTTAATTCCCCTGCGATTAATTAGGGTGTAGTCATATCGACTTAATTCCCTTATTTGTGTGAGGTGTAGTCGTATCGACTTAATTCCTCTCTATTCCCCCCAAGTGAAGCATGAGTTTATGACTCATGGTGCACTTTAGGTATGAGTCGATCTTAGCTTTATCGCCATTCCGGCTTAATTATACAATTGATCGGAGCTCGGCTCAATTATGTTGAATCGACAGCTTCGTCTTCGATGGATGCGTGGCGTGATGCCATCTGATTGCCTTGCATCATGGCCTTTTACGTCGTATCGACAGGTGCTTGTTATGATGGTTCAAGGAAAATTACATAAATTGCAAACATAAAGCTTTAATTGTCGATTCGACGCATTACAAATGTCAACATCAAAACAGAAATGGAAATTACACATAATACTTTCTAAGAGTAGTGGCGTGCCAGGTTCGAGGCACTGTGCTTCCGTCTGATCTTCCAAGTTGATATGCCCCTTTAGGATGGACTTTCAGGATTTTGTATGGGCCCTCCCAATTCGGCTCGAGTTTGCCTATCGGGTCCTGTCGCTTGCTTCATTCTTTCTCAATCTGAGTCGCCAACTTGGAAATATTTATACTTTACTCGAAATGTTATAGTATTGGGAAATCCTTCTCTTATACTCACCACTCGATGCTATCACGAGCTCCTCCTTTCTTCGATATCATCTTTCTTTGCTTGAGATTGCTTCCATTTGTCTCGATATTATAAGCCAAAACCCGAGGTGAAGACAACCCGATCTCTCGCTTTGGTATAACCGCTTCACACCCGTGAGCCATTGCGAAAGGAGTTTCTCGAGTAGCCGCATTGGGTGCGATTCGATATGACCACAAGATGCTTGGCAACCGTGTCTTTGCCCAATCGCGCCCTCATCTTCCAACCGCTTCTTGGACCGAACTTCAACCGTCTGTTGGTGCGCTTCGATTTGTCCGTAACGGTTGACTTGATCGTGGCGGTCTAAATCATGCTCCGCCACAATCGTATTTACACCGTGTATCCGATCTGGTTATCTCCATAAGGATCTCGATTCGATCTTCCCTCCTATCGTCTCGACGCTCATCCCTCTGATTGTCCCTTCTAACGGGCTCATATGACTTGTCCCTACGCCCTTGATTATCTCGATTCAGAGATCGATCTCTTCTTCCGTGGTAATTCTTCCTCTTATACTCACGGCGCCCCTTGGGCTCATCTTTCTCCGATCTGTCTACCACCTCGTCCAATCGACCTTCTTGAATGCTAGCGTCGATATCTCTCTTTAAATCAAAGCACTCTTCAGTGTCATGCCCCACATCTTTATGATAATCACAGTATTTATGGGTATTTTTCCTCTTCTCGACATCCTTAGATATCGGTTTGGGTGTTCGAGCAATGTTCTTTTTTATCATGATGGCTAACACCTCCTCCGAGACCGATTAAGTGGTATGAAGTCTCTATCTTTCAAATTTCCTTTCTTTCCGAGTCGATCAGAATTGGTGCCGCTATCCGATCGAAAACACTTGGCTTTCCCTCATCACTTGACCATTTAGGTGACCGCCTTGTCCGGCCCGGATGTCGTTTTCGAGTTGAGGCCAAGCGAGATGGTGTGCAAGCGCCTTTGCCTCTCACCTTGGCAAAATTTATGAACTATGTTCACACATTCGTCCATGCTTTCTGGCATCTTTCTGGATAACTTGTCGTATAACTTCATGTTCCTGATTCCTGCAACGAAAAAATTGACCTGAAGTGTCTCATTGAGATTGTGGACTTTCATTGCTTCGAGATTAAAACGCTTCATATAATCGATAGTTGACTCATTTCTTTCTTGCTTGATGTTGGTCAAATGGGTAGAACTCAGATGGAACTTCTTGTTCCCAATAAACGCGTCGCGAAACTTTTGCCCCAACTGTAAGAAGCTAGAAATCGACCCGGGTCTCAGTTTGTGGAACCATTCTCGAGCTCGACCCGTTAACAAAGTGTCAAATGCTCGACACTTCATGGCGTCGTTCGCATTTCTTAGCCTCATCATCGATATGTATCGATATAGATGATCCTCAGGATCTGTTGTGCCGTCATACGGATCCATTTTTGGGGGTTTGAAGGACTCGGGCATCGGATAATCCTCGATCTCAGAAACAAAAAGTGACTCGAGCCAATTGATGTCTCGATCCTTACCAACGATACGATTGAACTCGTCTCGTATACTTTCCTCGACTCTCGCCGAGGCTTCTCCCGCGCGACCCGCCTCTTTATGGTTGGTGGCACTGACTTCTATCCCGTCTTCACATTCTTCTTGAATATCCACCAGCTTCTTCCCCTGCGTATTTTCTAACTCTTTCTGGCTTGGTTGATCTGAAGGTTGTCCGTCTGGTAAATTACAGAATCCCTTTTCAACAAACACGGACGCTACGACACGCTTAAGTGCTTCTTCATCTAACGACGCCAAGTGGTCCGCAACATCCTGCAGGCCTGGGAGGAAGGCGTGGTTTTGTGTTTGCACAACTGCGACCTTAGAACCGAGTGGGCTTTTCGAGGATAGTCTGGTTTTGTTCCTGCGGCTCTGTCCATGTGTTCTTCATTCATGCGTTCTTACTACTGCTTTTCTTCTTGTTGACGGCGCCATCGTGATTACTCTCTCTAAATCACCGATAGAAAAGGGCCCTCTCTTCTAGCGCCAATGATGATGCTAAATAAAACACCAGTGATGTGTCAAGGTTGCTTGGAATCTAGGGGTGAAATAGAAAGAAGATGCAATATGAATAAGATGTGCCTTTTATGGAAAGATGAGAGTTTTTATGTTGTACGGCTGGGTTCAAGAATGTATCTTGAATTGCCTACGTATCCTGTTTGGGAATCCATGAATCAAGCCCCACGTAGTTCCTGGATGTATGTATTTATAGGCACATGTCCCTCTTCTGCCCTAAATTAAGGGCGGTTTAGTCTATTGACAAATATGACCTTGGCTTCCTGTCCAAGTTACTCCTCAGATATCGGACTGAAGCGTCTGCTGATATCGACTCGATGGTCATCGTCATGGTCATGCCGATGTGGAAACCTTCAACATAATTAATTTATCATACATATGATCTTGCTCATGTCGAGACGGTTCACCCGGTTCGACGTCCTCGTCATATCTGGACTCTCTCCGCATTCCAGCTGGACCACTCAGATAATTTCACGTGGAAGGGTGGCATATCGTATCGTCACTGACAAAAAATTTCCGGAGCATAAAGTCCAATATTATCCAAACCGAGCATATTTTTACAAATTTTGAACTTTTTTGGGTTTTTTTTTTTTCAAAGTTGCCTTGTTTGTCTGGTCCGACCAATGCCTTATTTGGATTATATCTTATTAGGAGACACTAAGTAGTTTTTATACAACAGTTAATGTGCCATTCTGGGATAAGTAGGCTATTAATACACTTTTACCCGGAAAATGATATGTGCACTACACTTGTGTGTAGTGCACAAACCACTACATGTGTGGTAGCCCTTGATTGAAGTGATCAATTATTTTTTGTGGTGGATCCCAATAGAATATGTGGTGTTGATTGTGTTGTGTAAGATGTTGTGGTTGAAAGAGTAGTGGATGTATCACTACTCCTAGGCCTGTAAACGAGCCGAACCCTACCGAACCCTGGAGTAGTTCGGTTTGGCTCGAACATGTTCGAATACATGGCTCGATTTGGCTCAAAATTTTCGAGCCTAAAATATCAGGATTCGGTTCGGCTCAAACTTAAAAAAGGGAAAAAATTCGGTACTATTCGGCTCGAACAGTTCGAATAGTTCGAACATGTTCGGTCCGAAAATTCAAAAATACCCAATAAATAATTTTAGTTCAAAAATACATGTCCCAAACCAAAATAATACATTACATGTCCCAAAATATAACATAACATGTCCAAAATGTTCAAAGCCCTATTCCAAAATATAAAATAGCATGTCCAAAAATACCCTGCAACTCTACGAGCCGAACATGTTCGGCTCGTTTGTCCGAATACCAATTTCCAAGGCCCTATTCTACGTTTGATGATACGAGCCGAGCCCCGAACCGAACTTTTTCGAGACGAACACGCCGAATCGAATCGAACTTTAACGCTCACTTACAGGCCTAACTACTCCTTTTACCCCTACAACAATAATGTAATGTTTTACATTTTCAATCTATTTTTGCCATATTGATTATTGCGATCGTACCTTCGACGTTGGTTAACACGTGACACTTAGGACTTAGAATCTATCAGTAAGTCAAGAAGATGAAACATTAGAATCAAAATGCAAAAATCATGAAACAAATAGGACTAAAAGTATTTTTTTTTTATCTCTTTATTATATTAAATTTCATAAAGGGTTTCTTCTTATTTTAAATAGTGAACTATCAGGAATGGGTGTATTTCATTTGAATGTTTTTTTTTTGGGCATTGGGTAAGCTACAGAGGTTGGTCGGGCTAACTATGTGGTGAAGTGGGTTGGGCTAATAATATAAAGTATTTGGTAAATAAGAGCAAGTCTGGGTGAACGTAGCCCCCTAAGCCCAAGATGTCTCCGCCTTTGGTGTTATTCTAATTCGAATCCCTTCCGATATACAGGGGCGGAGGTAGGAATTTGGCTTAGGGGGGAGGGGGCAAAATTGTCGGTTCAATGTGTTAGAGGAAAAAAAATGTTTTGTGTTTAAGAAAATTCACAATATTAGAGGAAAAAAATTGATAAAAATTATAATTGCTCCTTGCATGGATCAAAGCATTGACCTTAGTATAATCGATCATCACCGGTAACCAACTAAACTATAACTATTATTTGATGAAGTTGATATAACATATTATTTATTATCACTTCTAATTTAATATCGGGTGTTTCGGTAATCTCAAACCATAATTGAGGGGGGCATATGCCTCCTTGCCCCTGCTAAGTCTGCCCCTGCCATGGAGTGCAATGATGGAGTGTTGTGTTGTGTTATGTTTAACACGATATCCTACACCAATTACTTTTAGTAGAATTTCTATCAATATCAAATTAAACACCAATTTTTGTATTAAATCTTTGTTCAAAGTGAAATCCATAAAAATCTTACAACATATATAATTTAAATAGAGAATATGTATTGTGTGCAGTACATGTGGAGCAAAATTACCGAGTATGTACGTTACCGGTTTTTGTAAAGACTCTATTACATATATGGTTTTTAATTGACAAATGAATGATATGAATATTTATTTTACAGATTTTACTTTGAAACTGAATGATTTCAATCTATATTTTAATGTATGTATTGAATCTGCTTTAAAATCTCAACATGTATTATTTGAATAAAGACTGGAATACGTAGAACGGAACCGTCTATTTTATTGAATACTTAAAAATGTTACAATGCTTCTCTTTATAACGAGAGAAGTCAGAAATAAACACAATTCAAAATAAATAAAATAAAAATAAAAATCTAATATGAACTTCACATATATATAAAACAAATAATCAATCTTTTATTTAAAATAAACTCATATCCACGGAATTCTATCAATCTTTTTGACATTAATCAAATTCTCCTCAAATTTTGTATTCTATTAGAAAAAATATCTAGAAATAAAAAAATATTCTAATTGGATATTCCTTTTAAGATAAATCTCAGCATAGGGAGACCCCACAAGTGATATAATATGTTTTGTCTCACAGATAGTATACGAGGATAACTGTAGCTTTTTGTTTGTTATAAATGTGATGTTTTCTGTAGCTTTCAAAGTGTTTGTTCTTTTGTGGAGTCATGGGGAAATTTTTACCATACACCCTCCAAATTTGAGGAGATACGGTGTGGCATAATCTATAAGCCAAACGGAGGGGAGGAGAAGCCGAGTCGGTTTTGCAAATTTAGAGAGAGCATTGGTTTTAAGCGATAACTGTGATTTAAATTGGTTAACGGTCAAATCTCCACACGTGGTGTTAGGTATGCAAAAATTTCCCCTCGTCTTGGTATCTTTAAGTTGTCTTATCGAGACAGAATCCTCTCTCTAAATTATCAAAAATAATACGACATCGTTTTTCTTTAAAGAGTGATAATTTCATTATTCTACGATCCTCTTATATAATCAGGGCCGGATCCACCCTATGGAGAAGGGGCACTCGCCCCCCTCGGATCCCTAAACTATATATATTGTGTATTGTTTTTGCCCACCATAAAAGTTATATGCGTCTCTATCATCTATAATAATTCGATAATTTGACATAAAAGTTTTATCATATAAATAAGAGTTTGTGGTTAGTATCAAAGGAATAGGATCCAGGGAGTATTCTCTCAAGTAGGAGTGATCTAACCACATACTCAAAATGTGAAAATCATCTAACCGTCTATTTATTTTTTCAATCGTTTTGGTGATAATGTGTAAAAGCAAATGCACTTTACCCTTAAATACTTAAAAAAACATATATCGTTCAAAAACATTGTTTGTAATGTTTTAAATACTTATTAATGGAAGTAGATGTGTTAATGTGTTCGGATAATACGATATATAGCCGTGCTTTTTTCGAATCGTAGGGGACATGTAGAAAAAAAACAATACTATATTTATTTTTTATTGCGAAAATTTTTAGAATTTTCGCTCATTTCGCCTGCGATCCGCGTCCGCCCCTATATATAATATACTTTCCAACGTCATCTTTATCCTCGACTCTACAAGATTCAAAGAATATAAAATAATACATGTATTATATCATTATCTCGGAAAGAATTACGATGCAATAAATATTTATGAGTTATTTAAAAAAGTTGAGAAAATAAAATGAAACCATTAATGTCCGTTACAAATGCTATGAAATAAGCTGAGGTTGGATGAGAATTGAACCATAATTCTAGAAGTGCAATGATTTGTATCATTAATTCGAATTCGATTCCCGATTCATCAACGACACGTGTTTTCAAAGATGCTACATAATCAAAGGGCACAAAAGATGGGGAAATACTTGTGTGGCGTCTCCATACGGTGTGAAACACCGTATAGCAACATACAGAGCACATAATTTTATTCTGTATTTAAATTGTGTGGTTCTGTATTTCCCTCGCCACACACTGACACAAGTATCACCCATAGGAGGAGAAGAAGTTGTTATAAGCCAGCACCGACACATAGTTGTTGGCACCTACTATTTTTGTCTCGGTTAGTTACAGCCTTTCTCCTTACTATTTGTCAAAATCTTGAATTCAACGTGGCCCTTGTCAAAACATAACATGAGAGGTCCACTTTCCCTTGAAACCAATAAATTTTTGTGCCAAAGATCCAAAAGTATACAAAACGTACTTATTAGACTTATAAGGATAAAAATGAATTTGTTGGACTTATAAGGACACAAATTAGATAGATAGACTCAAATACTCATAATGGAAAAAAAAAGGGAGAAGAGGCGTTGTTGCTTGTTGTTTGTTTGTTTTTTTTTTTTTATGCGTTTTTTTTTTTTTTTTTTTTTTTTTTTTTTTTTTTTTTCAGGCGTTGTTCAGGTTTTTTTTTTAATTATTATTTTAACCAATGTATTGATTATCGCGATACAATGACCACCCCCGATACATTGACCACATCGATGCAATGACCATCCTGATGCATTGACCACCGCGACGCCCGATGCGATGACCATCGCGATGCAGAGACACCGCGATGAAGTGACACCGCGATGTAGAGACACGGCGATGAAGCGACACCGTGATGCAGAGACACCGCAATGAAGTGACACCGCGATGCAGAGACACCGCGATGTTATAACATTTGACGATCCAGAGACACCGCGATGAAGTGACAACGCGATGCAAAGACACCGCGATGAAGTGACACCGCATTGCAGAGACACCGCGATAAGTGACACCGCAATACAGAGACACCGCGATGTAGAGACACCGTCTTATGTCGATTTATGCAGTGACGTATTATTGTATCGGTGTATGCAGTGACGTCTTATTATATTGATTTATGTAGTGACATCAATGTCACTTCATTAATTGTCTAATGTATGCAGTGACATCTACAGTGACATCAATGTCACTTTATTAATTGTCTAATCTATACAGTGACATCTGCAGTGACATCAATGTCACTTCATTAATAAAAGTGTACAACATCTTGCATTATGTTTATAGAAACAAGAGTCATCATAAGGGTTTTACTTAGGTCCAATAGGCCAGATTTTTGAACCATTGGATCATACAAAAATTAAGGTACACAAGTGGACTATTCCAACAACATGGTTGGGGAAATGAACCAAGTCATGTAAGGCACTAATCTTGAAATACAAGCACTGCAAGATTAAGACCCAAAATCAAGAACAAAAACTGAAATTCCCATGAAAAGACAAACACAAAACCAGAAAATCCAAATCCATCAATGAGAGGAAGATTACAACAACTATTCACAAAAAGCATCTCATACATCATACAGGTGAGTATTTCCAAGAGAAATCTAACAGGTGAGTTGTGAAAGCACATACATAAACAAATATTTATGAATAATTGTTGGACATATACTATAATAAGCATGCTCTGTTCCTGGGCGTAGCTAATACAAAGAAGATTTTCTTTCCATTACCAAGGTACTGAACTAGCATTATGGGCACAAAAGAGAATACAATTCAAGGCCATTGACAAGGACTCCACTTTTGGTATTAAAATTGGGCTTTGAATAACAAGGGAATTTGAAATGAGCATAATTTACGTTTGAAGGATCATTCAGCTTATATCACTCAAGTTTTCGATGTTGATACAACAAAATTGGAATTTGGAAAAGAAGGCAAGAAGCATGAGAACCACACAAAAAAGAAAAAAAGACAAAACATATAACAAAAAGACTAGTAGCAAGGTTTCATAAACCTAATCTACAAGCAAACTATCACAAGTACTAGTAGCAAATTTTCATAAACCTAATCACCATAGTACTTTATTGTCTTAATTCTGCAATTCATACATCTCTCTGTTATAACATTCACAACAGAGAAGAAAGAGATAAACACAAAAGGGATAAGAGGACAAGGAAATATGAAGAAAGGGCAAATACCTGCTTGAATAAAGCAAGAGAAAGATATAAAGGTGCCCACTTTCATACATTAATTTCTGTTTACAAAGGTCAGAAACACAAAATACCGGAAGAATTTAGAATAACCTGAGAGTTGCAGATCTCTTCTCCTCTAGCAACAATTTCCTCATCCTCGTCCTCATTTTCTTCAAATTCAGATTTCACCTCCTCCCATTTATCCTCAACCGGATCACTCGAATCAACTTTTCGCTCACATTGTGGCAATGAAGAACTAAAAGGGTCCCGAAATTCCCAAAGTGGAGGTGGTGGGGGTGTGTGGATCTCATCTTCATCTATGTCTATAATTTCTTATTCAGAAGACTTTGAAGTCGGCCGAGGAGGAGGGGAAGGCGGCAAAGACGGCAAAGGCGGAGGAGGCGGCAGGACTTCCTCAAGTTTCAAAGACTCAGATTCAGTGAATTAGTTCAATGGTAAATTAGTAAACTATGATATAATGTGTCCTTAAAAGACCAACAGATTCCTTTATGTCCTTATGAGGCTAATAAGTATAAAAAAATATACTTTTAAGGAATTAACCCTAAATTTTTCACGGTATAATTGTTTGTTGTAATATTGTTATATCAAGTGACATATATGCCGTCTTCTGAAATCTTCTGGTAGAGACGAATCTGGGAGTAGGCATAGCCAACAGGCCAAGTCCTGGTGAGGACGTCGGTTGCTTATAAGGGGAAGCATGTAATGTCCCATATATTTAAAGTAGTAGAATTTACAATTCTATATAAATGTGAGATATAAAAAGCGGTCTAAGTATTTAACTGGATCATTTATTGCTCAATGTAACGATGTCAAACGCAAGTTCACCTTTTAAACTATTTTTTGGGAAGGGTAGGAGGATTTCTTTTATATTTTCGAAGGGGATCGATCAGGATTGAACCATGGTTTATAGTTTGAAGTGCGACTTTTACAACTTCGCCAAATTAAATCCTTGTCATCACCCCCACCTTACCCGCTCCAAACCACCCTACCTTTACCATATCCGATTCCACACTACTTTACCTTACTCATACCTTCCACCCCGGCTAACCCTGAGTTACCCTAATTAACCAACAAATCTCACTACTTACCCCTCACCCTTACCATTTTACACCAACCCTCACCGTCCCCACTGTCCTTACTGCCCTTACCCCTGCTCCACTCCACCCTATGCCAACAATCATACTACCCCACCCACCTTCACCGCGTTACTATCGCTCTCCTCTATTCTTGCCACTTGATCACTTTTTTGGGTCACCTATCATATAATCTCGTTTATTTTATTTCATAATGTGTCAAAGGTATGACTCCATTAAATTACATTACATTATATTACGTACATTCAAATTGGCCATTAACGTAGTCATTGTTACGTAGCTCGAATAATCATTATAGGCGAGGCGCAAGCTGGCCTGCGGATGGTCAAAGCTCTTGATTGATCTGCTCGATGTACAACCGTGAGGATGTGATATGCTCGGAAATGAGGCCGGGTGAATTCCCTCTCGATAAATTAGTTGGTTTAAATTGATATTTTGGATGAATGTTAAACAAAGAGACGTTGTCATCTGTGAAAGGAAATGTATTTTCCATGATTCTGTCATTAGTTTGTGTTTCAAATATATACAATTGATTCTCCTACAATTAGGCTATAATTTTGGCTATCATATAGCTATGCATTCACTACAGAATATTTAGCATTGAATACAAGATATCACAAATTATATTTCATATATTCTATCACTCCCCCGCAGTCGAAGCTGAAGGTTCGTATATGCTGAAATTGGCTGGAAAGTCGTCAAAAAAGACTCGGGGAAGCCCTTTAGTGAAGATGTCGACGATCTGATATCGGGAAAGGACATGAAGAACATGAACTTGGCCATGAGCTACTTCTTCACGCACAAAATGAATATTCATTTCAATATGTTTAGTGCGTTGATGTTGAACTGGATTTTGGGAAAGATAGATAGCACTGAAATTATCACAATATACCAACGTGGCTTTGTGGAGTGGGCAATGCAGTTCTAAAAGGAGGTTACAGGGCCAACAAGATTCTGACACAACATTTTCCACTCCACGATACTCAGTTTCAGCACTGGAACGAGATAGTGTGGGTTGCCGTTTATGTTGGTCCCAGAGAAGGGTAAACTATAGTCAGAGGGAGGGTGAATGACTATAGTGGAGTTTCAAAAACTTTTCTTGTACTTAAAAGCTTTTGGGCAGCGGAAAAGTCCCTCCTTACTATGTTATTTCATAGTAGTTTAAGCAATCACAAATATATGATATAATATAAGCAATTAAATGAATGCAGTAAGGTAAATTGTAGAAAGTAAATTGACACAAGGCTTATAGTGGTTCAGGGTGGTGTAATCCCTTAATCCACTCTTCTCATGTGATGATCGGAGGAATTCACTATTGTTTTCACAGATACAATAGTACGATTGTCCTTGACTTCACAAGCTTCACAATCTACAAGACTATCACTCATTCACTGCAATAGCTTCAGTGACTCAGTCTCTTTCACTGCTCATTGGGATCAAATCCTTCAGCAGCTATCACAAACACAACTCCTTCTCAGATGACTCTGATTCAGTTGCTTGATTGATGTGAATTGGATTCACAAACTTGTTGATCAATCTCAATGCTTGATGTTTGAATTGTAGCTCTCAGTTTTGAGTTGATCACTAGATGTTTTCCTTTAAGCGCAGATAGAAGGCTTCTTACTTTGACAGAGTTTTTGCTCAGATTTATCATTCTTTTTTTTTCCTATCAATGCCCACTATTTATAGCCTTGATTATCCTTGATTTGAATTTCCGTCCGTTGGCTATATTAATAAGGGGAATAATCCTTGATTTTATTTTTGATTTCCCCTTAATTATATTCTCCTTGATTTTAGTGATCGGATTTTTCTTCAAACGTTTACCAGAAAATCCGTCCTTGATTGATCATCTATTAATTGTGCATTTAATGCTTGATCTTCTATATCTTCTGCATATTTCAATAATCTGATCGATTAAGGTTTACTCAGCCGTTCTTTGAACGGTCAAGTGACCCATCTGACTTTGCCGCTTAGATCTTCCTTCACTGTTTTGTCTTCACTCAGCCGAAAGTCAGTTTACTTTACCGGTTCACTGTTTCCTTTATTCTTTCAGTTCAAGGAGAATCCCTGTATTTCACTGATCCTTAATTTGGGTGAGATCAGTGTACACCATATTTAAACATTGAGTTTCATCACTTAAAACATAACTTAGACTTATCCAAGGTCATCACAGACTTCCTTGGTTATAAGTCAGACCATGATGTCTTCATTGCTTCTCTGCTGGTGCTTGGCTGGTTTCACTCTGCCGAAAGTCTGTTCTTGCTTTTCCGTCCTAACAACTAGTACAATACTTGTCTGACTCAACTTATACAACATGTCAGACTCTAAGTAAAGACTATACTGAGTGTTCTAACTTATTTCAGGCTTGCTATAACAGCTAGTATGGCCATCATCAAAACATAATAAAATGTTCCTAACAATTTCTCCCTTTTTGATGATGCCAAAACCCTCATATGCCTGAACATAAGTATAACAAATTTTTCATAATAATTGACAGAGTAAAAAACTCAAAAAATTTATTCATCCATTTGAGGGCAGCAAGTTCAAAATCATTCAAGTGTTACAACTACATTTTGCTTAATTCAGTCTTGTACCTTTTGAACTTTGTGGTTTGGACTTCTTCCACATCTTTCCAATCGATCTCAGAAAAATTCCACTTCCAGTATGCCATAGCAGTGTATTCTGAGACTCCTTGAAAAACTCTTTTGGCAAAAATTCTGTTGAAGTCAGGCATGGTTTCATTTGCCCTGGGCTCCCCAAAGTACTTCTCAAGTCTGTCCCTGGCTTCTGCAATGTGTGAGTCAGCAAACTTGAAATTTTGTCTGCACACCCATTTGGTCTTGTTTATTCATTCTCCCCATAGGGCTGAAGAACTTTGCCATATAATTAAAGTCTTCTTGTTGGTCAGTTGGCAAGTCTTCAGGTCCTTTTGCAGAAAGTGGTATGGCTGAACTTGGTCTGCTGGTTCCACCACTTTGCTGGAGAGAGGCATGTTGTCTTTTAATGTCATTGTATATTTTGGCCTTGTCAACTCTCCTCTGTTCATCCTGGTAGCTTAGCCAGTCTGCCCAAGCTTCATCTTATGTTTGATTTGGATATAGTCTTTCATGGACTCTGAAAAATTCTCTCATATGATCTAGAATTTCAGCCTCATACTCTTGCCTGTTTCTGTGAGTTGGGAAGCTTCTTTTCTCTCTGCTAGTACTAGTTCTGTGATCTTTTGCTGACCTCCTTTGTTGATTTGATCCAGGTCTTTGTTGTCCACCTGATCTATCTCTATCATCATCCCTTCTTTGAATAGGATGGGGAAATCCTATACAGGGTTCATTTGATGCATTTTCTCTTCCTTTGCTGCTCTTCTGCTTCATTTCTGATTCTTATTTCTCTGTACCTTGCTCTCAGCTGTTCCTCTGTAAAATTTAGGGGTCTTATCGTTGATCATTCAGGCTTGTCTGTTTCCCCCTTTTTGGCAGCATCATCCCTTTGCTGGAGTAAGATGTTGTTTGTAGCCTCTGCTGTTCCAATCAGAGAGTCCAATTTTGACTCAATGAATGTGAATCTGTTGTCATGATCAGTCGTTTTCTCAGTGACACTGTGAAATCTGGTGCCGAATGCCAATGCCATTGAATCATTTTCTTGGGAAATGTGTTGTCTGAGACCTGCAAGGTTGTTAGTAATATTGATGGTGAGCTGTCTCATCAGATTTCCTTGTTGTTGGACAACAATATTCTGCGCATCAATGTACTCTCCAATGGCCTAGAACTTTTGCTCAATAGAGTAACTTTTATCATTAAATGCTGAAGTCATGGATCTGAGGTACATGGCTTGCTGCTCCAATTCTATAGCCAACAGATCTGCTGCTTTTTCAAACGTTTCGTTGAAGATGCCAGTGGCCAGCTGAGATAGTCTGTGTCGGATGCTGAGATAGTCTGTGTCGGATGTCAGCTGGTTCTGATTCTATTTGTTGTCCTCTGTCTTGATGTTGAGTAACATCTGCATTGACTTCCAAATCTTTAAGTATTTGGGTGGATGTGTTTGCTGGTATGGTTTGGGCTGCTATTCCCTCTTGATCTGTCTTTGAGGATTTCCTTGACTCCGAGTGGCGGCGGTGAGCGATGTCCACTACGTTTGTGGGGTCAGCCGGAGTTTCAGCAGATAATGGTTGAGGTGTTGTCTTAGCTGGCGTGGTTGACTTGTTTGATGCATGTGGCTGTAGAAAAGAGCTTAAGAGAGTATTGTCATCAATTGCATCAGCTATTTGTTCAGTCTCTTTGCCTTGGCCATCAGTGGTATCCTTTAAATTATGTCCATCACCATTGTTATCAGCAACATTCTCTTCATTGTGATCATCACCATAATCATCATCATCGGTATTGCTTCCATCAGTTGATTTATCACTGTCTTTGTCAGAGTGCAGATGTATCTTGGATTTAGCTGCATCAACCATATCCCAGAGTGGTGATTCATCAAGTACACCAACCAGGGTTGTGATCCCAAGAAACTTGAAAAACCAGGCCTCCTCAGCAAGCATGTGTTCTGAGTCTTGAAGCTGATCTCTGGAATCACCTTCCTTCCATTCAAGAGATGTTGCAATGCGATCATCAATATCATTTGCAGACATTTGTGCCAATTTTTCTGGGGTTTCTTCATCACCATCTCCTGTTACTTTTGTAGCCTCCTCATTTTGAGGTTGTTCATCTTCACTGCCAGTTTCCTCCTCTGGTTGTTCTGCCTCACTTTCAGATTCCTCTTCTTCTTCTTCTTTATCAATTAACTTTCCAAAGTCTATCTTGTCCAAATTTTGTTGGACCTTTTGTTTCTTTCTTTGGCTGGTAGTGTGTTTTGTGGGTTTCTTTTTCTTCCCTTCTCCAGCTTTCTTCTGATGTTTAACATAGGTAAACATGACTTTGGATTCATGCAGTTTGTGGAGTTGTACAACAGGGACTTGGAGACATTGCATCAAGTAGTGTAACTGAATCCCATATGACTTTTTCACCCAAAATTGGCCTTTCTTCTTCTTCCCTTTTGCTATCCCTTTTTTGGCCGCATTAGCTTCACCTTGGATTTGCTCTTTGATTCTCAAGAAGAAGTAGGTTGCCCGATTGAATTCTAAATTGTTGTAGATGATTCCCATCAGTCGCATTCTGGCTTCTGTCATGGCATTATTTGCCCCGAGCTTTCCTTCAATGCTCTTTCCAATTAGGGCAATGAACTCACTGAATGGTTTCTTTAGTGCAGATCTAAGGCAATTGACCTTCTTAGATCCTGGATTTGTAGTTTTGGCGATTGTTGTCCAGAAATCATCCAAGTTTTATGGTACCAAGGTCACTTTTTCTTGACCATTATTTAAAAGTTTAAGGTGAGTATGAATTACCTTTGCTGTGACGACCACTTCTGTGCAGTTGACAGATGCAACAATCTTGTCTTCTTCCCATTCATCACCTTCTTCTGCAAGGAGCCCAAAAACATATTTTTGCAGTTTCCCAGAAGGAGATTAGACTTTCATAACAGATTTCGGTTATTGGAGGATTTAGAAACGTTGATAATATTAGGTTTTTGCATCCAACTGCCAAGCGTTTCGCTTCCTCATCATTTCCGCATAGTTTTAAGTAGTGTTCTTCCTGAAAGAACGATCCAGTAGCAATCAAATTTTCATACCCAGCTTGGGTGTTTGAGGAGGATGATGCCATTGTTTGAATAGAGATTTGAGGTTTTGGAAAAGCTTTGAATTTGCAATGAGAAATAGGGTTTATAACTTGCAATGAAGTGTAAAGTTTTCTGGGTCGTTTATATAGGATGATTTGGATAGTGTGAACATGGTTGAATATGGAAGGATTTTATGACGTAATGGCGTGATTTTATGTATATAAATCCCGATATTTGAGTGTAGTGGGGGAGTGGATTGAGGTAAGTAATGATAGATTTCAGGAATCGAGGCGTTTGTAATTCGAAGAGTAATATGGTTACCTCCATGATTGTAAATTGATCTCCACGTGTGTAATCTTTTATAGTATAATCCTCCATAACTTCCTTATTCTCCACGTGTATAGAAGTTGATTTGGTTCACACTTTAATTTGCCCATAACACCAATCTTCATTTCGGTGGAGTGCTTTTGCTGGTCACTTAGCCGGTGTAGTGGATTTTTCACTGAGCTGCTTTATTCAACTTTCCTAACAATCAGTTAAGTTAACTTCGCTGAGTACCAGTGCCTTACCTGCTACATCTCCTGTAATGGCAAAGGGTTGATCAGCTGGTGAAGTCACTTAGCTGATTACTCCAGTTAGCCGGTCTTTGGTACTTAGTCAATTTCAAGCTCAGTTCTCAGCATGCTAAATCTTTCATGACTGAGTGGTTTAGTGAAGATGTCAGCTAATTGATCTTCAGTGGGTATGTATCTTAAAATAACATCTCATTTCTCAACATGATCTCTGATGAAATGATGTCTCACATCAATGTGCTTTGTTCTTGAGTGCAACACTGGGTTTTCAGTGATAGATATGGCACTTTTGTTGTCACACATGATTGGAATAGTATTCTCCTCCACTCTATAATCCCTTAGCTGTTGTCTAATCCATAGTACTTGTGCACAACAACTATCTGCTGCTATATATTCTGCTTCAGCTGTTGATGTTGATATGGAGTTTTGCTTTTAATGAACCAAGAGACTAGTCTGGTGCCTTGCATCTGGCATGTTCCAGAAGTGCTTTTTCTATCTATCTTGCATCCAGCATAGTTAGAGTCTGAATCTGATGTCAACTTGAATCCTCCATCTTTTGGATACCAAATTCCAACATTGGTGGTGTTCTTCAGGTATTTGATTATTCTTTTGGCTGCTAGAAGATGAGATTCTTTTGGTTGAGCTTGAAATCTTGCACATACTCCTACTGCAAATACTATGTCTGGTCAGCTTGCATTTAGGTATAGTAGGGATCCAATGATTCCTCTATACATTTTCTGATCAACATCTTTTCCATCTTCATCTTTTCCAAGAATGACTCTTGCACACATTGGTGTATCTGCTGTGCCACTTGTGTCCATACCATACTTGTGTATTAAGTCCTTTGTATACTTGGCTTGACTGATAAAAATACCATCCTTCATTTGTTTCACTTGAAGGCCAAGAAAGTAATTTAATTCTCCCATCATGCTCATCTGAAATTTTCTCTTCATTGGATTTGCAAATTTCTCACACAGCTTTTCATCCTCTGATCCAAAGATAATGTCATCAACATAGATTTGTACTAGTAATGTGCTTGTTCCTTCCTCTAATTTGAACAGAGTCTTATCTATAGTTCCTTTGTTGAATCCATTCTTGGTCAGAAATTGGGATAGTGTTTCATACCAAGCTCTGGGTGTCTGTTTGAGTCCATACAGAGCCTTCTTGAGCTTGTATACTTTATCTTCTTTTCCTTTGAGTTGAAAACCAGGAGGTTGTTCCACATATACTTCTTCTTTCAAAAATGCACTCTTGACATCCATTTGATAGACTTTGAAGTCTTTGTATGCAACAAAAGCTAGAAAGATTTTGATTGCCTCCAGTCTTGCCACTGTTACAAATGTCTCATCATAATCTATTCCTTCTGCTTGAGAGTAGCCTTTTGCAACTAGCCTTGCTTTGTTTCTGACAATTGTTCCTTGCTCATTCATCTTGTTTTTGAATACCCATTTTGTTTCAATGAAGTTGGCTGTGTCTGGTTTGTCAACAAGTTCCCAGACTCCAGTTCTTTCAAATTCATTTAGTTCTTCTTGCATGGCTGTAATCCAGTTTGCATCTTGAATTGCATCATCTATTGTCTTGGGTTCCACTTATGATAGAAAACACGTTAGCATATGCTCCAGTTGTCTTCTGGTTCTAACCCCTGTGTGAATGTCTCCAATTACTTGTTGTTCAGGATGATCTCTTAGCCAATTGAGGTCAGGTTGAAGTTGTTCTTCACTTGGTGATTCTACACCTTTAGGTTGTGCATGAGCTTCAAGTTCTGGTGCTTCTTCTGTTGTGTTGACATGTTGCTCATTTTGATTTTCAAAATGGTGATTCAGAATGGTAGCTGGTATGGTTGTATTTGTATATACTTCCCTTTGTGTTTCTTCTTCTTCTTGATCTTGTAGACTTTCACCATTTGTATTTGGTTCATAAAATACTACATGTAATGATTCTTCAATCACCAATGTTCTTTTGTTGAGAACTCTGAATGCCTTGCTGGTGTCTGAGTATCCCATAAAGATTGCTTCATCTGCTTTTTCATCAAAAGTGTGTTACTGATTCCTGTTCAAAACAAAAAATTTAGATCCAAACATGTGTAAGTGTGAAATGTTAGGTTTTCTTCCATTCCATATCTCATATGGAGTCATTCCATGATGTTTGTTGATGATTGATTTGTTTTGTGTATAGCATGCTGTGTTTGCTGCTTCTGTTTCTTCTTTCTGCGACACCATTTTGTTGTGGAGTTCCTGCTGCAGATAATTGATGTAATACTCCATTTTCTTCACAATAAGTTATGATCACTTCATTTAGACACTCTGTGCCTCTATCTGATCTGATCTTGATAATCTTTAGTTCTTTCTCATTTTGAATTCTTCTCAGTAGATCTGGCATCTTCTTGAGTGTCTCTCCCTTCTTGTTCATGAATATGGTCCAGGTGAATTTGGAGAAGTCATCTACCACTACTAGAGTGTATTTCTTTCCACTTACACTTACTGGTGTGACTGGTCCAAATAGTTCCATGTGTAACAGATGCAGAATTCTTGTTGTAGATTGGTAGGGCTTTGATTTGAAGGAGCTTTTGATTTGCTTTCCTTTTTGGCATGCATCACAGAGACTTTACTTCTTGAATGTGATCTCTGGCAGGCCTTCAACTAACTTGTTCTTTGATAATGTGTTGATGGTCTTGAAATTTAGATGATTTAATCTTCTATGCCAAATCCAATTTGGTTGATTGTTTATTTTTGACAAACAAACATGTTTCGCGCTTTAAATGTTTTCCAATCCACCAAATACATGTTATCTTCTCTTCTTCCTGCAAGAACCACTGTGTTGGTTTGGCTGTGAATCACTTTGCAACCTTCTTTGTTGAAGTGTACATTGTAGCCTTTGTCACAGAATTGGCTGATGCTTAGCAGATTGAAATTTAGTCCCTTAACATATGCCTCATTTTGAATCTTCAAATTGTTCTTGAGCATTGTGCCTTCCCCCTTAATCTTTCCAGGGTTTTCTCTGCCTCCAAATGTGACTTTGGGTCCATCAAAAGCTTTGAAATCAGTGAGCCATCCTTTGTTTCCTGTCATGTGTCTGGAACATCCACTGTCTATATACCAGACATCCTACAAAACAAATTAATTATGTTTAGGTACCCAACACTTTTTGGGTCCATACCTGTTAGCAGTCATGCCTCCTACTCCAAGTGTATATCCAAATGATCTTCTTTTTGGATAATTGAAATCATCAACTTCATATGTATAAGACATGGCAGAATAGCTTCTAATATTTCTACTGAAGGTATTCTGATACTTTTCTCTACTTTTTGGTGCATTTGCATCTTTCTTCACCTTCCAATATATAGTGGGAAACCTATGTTGCTTCATGTGTCTAGGAACATATCTTGGTTGATTTTTCTTAAACACATGATGCATGTCATGGTATGATTTCTTCTTGTATTTTGGAGGTGCAACATTCCAATCATCCTCTGAAGGATAAAGTCTTCCTTTACCTTTTAATAGGTCTTTGTTTTTGGTTGACTGGAATGATGGTTTAGTCTGCTGTTTCACTACATTCGGTTTTGACTTCAGGAATGATGGTTGACTGGAATGATGGTACAGGATGAGTGGTTGAAATTATGGTCTGTCCTTTTCTGAACTTTGGTCCATTATTGGTCCTAGATTCAGAATTGTGTTGTCCATTGTTTCTATTCTCATCCTGACTATTGTAGCCAAGACTAGATCTGGATCCAAACCTCTTTGAGGGTTTGTAAGTCGTGTATTTAAAGTGCGATTTTGGTCTTAACTGGTGAGGGGATTTTCTCAACTGATCTGTCAATATCAGATGTGTGATCATCTGTTGTTAGTTGATCATTTGAGTAAGTCTCATTACTAGTTAGTTCAGCTTTTGCTTTATCCAGTTCTTTCTTTAATCTTTTATTCTCCTTTGTTAGATTCGCACACTCTTGTTCCAGAATTTCATGATTCAATTCAATTTCATCGAATTTACTCATGAGATTTTGAATTATGTTTGCAGTATCTGAGGGGAGAATAGAAGATTGTGCAGTGTTAGATGTGGATGCATTAGATGAAGAGTAAGAACTAGATGTTACCTCAGTTTCATCAGATTCTTTGGCCATTAGACACAGACTTGCTTTCTCATTATCTGAGATGTCACCTTCATCTTCATCTAATTCTTTGGTCATGAGACATAGACATGCTCTGAGCTATTTTCTTCATCACTATTGTCTGAGTCATTGTCAGATGATTCTTCATTCTTTTTACCGATGGATTCAGCCTTGAGTGCTTTCTTACCTTTCCTCTTTTCAGATGTTTTGTACTTCTTCTTTTCCTCATCTTTATTATCTCCTTCAGGGCAATCAGCCTTGAAGTGACCTTTCTTGTTGCAGTTGAAGCATCTGTATTCATCATCATTTTTCTTCATGTCTTTGTTTGAGCTTGACCTCTTGTTTGATGATGAGTTCCCTTTGAATGGCTTCTTTTTGCTAAACCTGTCAAAACGTTTTACTAATAAAGCTACCTGTTCTTTAAGTTCTAGTGTCTCTTTGCTGACACAATCAGCAAAGTTACTTTGCTGAGGTGCTATCAGTGCACTGGCTCTTTGTGTCTCTGCCGGAGCACCATCTTCACCGTTCAATTCAAATTCATGAGCTTTTAGTTGGGACATCAGAGTCAGAGTGTCAGTGTTTGCAAGGTTTGTAGTTCCTCTGATTACTGAAGTTATGATCTTCCACCTTTCAGGTAAGCCTCTCAAGATCTTTAAACACACTTCTTTCTGAGGATATGTGTGCCCAAGTTGTTGCAGTTCACTGATGATGCTTGAGAATTTGTTGTCTATTTGATCAATGGATTCACCAGCCTTCATTTTGAAGTTCTCAAATTTCTGTTTTGCAACAGATAATTTGTTTTTTTTAACTGCTTCAGGTCCTTCATTTATCAGTGCCAGCTTGTCCCACATCTTTTTTGCTGTTTTGCAGTCTTTGATTCTCATGAACATGTTGCTATCCAGGGTCTTCAAGATCATATCTTTTGCAACTAAGTCTAGATTTGCTCTTCTCTTGTCATCCTTGGTCCAATCTTTCTTGGGTTTATCCACTTCTTTTCCTTGATCTGCTCCTGTGGTCATCACATTCATGATCATGATTGGGCCATCATTAATTACATCCAGCATCTCCTCATGAGTTGCTGCAAGATGAGATAACATTCTTATTTTATATTCATCAAAATTATTAACATTGAAACAGGTACTTTTGACATAAATTTTGAGGAATCCATAAGTACAGATTTGAGATATTTATGTATATAAGTAGAAAGCATAGATTTGAAAACTACTTTGAAAATATGTGATCTCCTTGTTACCAAAAATTAGATCTGAACAGGTTCTGATACTAGGAACACTGCTCCGATACCAATTGTTGGTCCCAGAGAAGGGTAAAACTATAGTCAGGGGGGGGGATGAATGACTATAGTGGAGTTTCAAAAAAATTTCTTGTACTTAAAAGCTTTTGGGCAGTGGATAAGTCCCTTCTTACAATGTTATTTTAAAGTAGTTTAAGCAATCACAAATATATGATATAATATAAGCAATTAAATGAATGCAGTAAGGTAAATTGCAGAAAGTATATTGACACAAGGCTTATAGTGGTTCAGGGTGGTGTAATCCCTTAATCCACTCTTCTCCTGTGATGATCGGAGGAATTCACTATTGTTTTCACAGATACAATATTATGATTGTCCTTGACTTCACAAGCTTCACAATCTACAAGACTATCACTCCTTGACTGCAACAGCTTCAGTGACTCAGTCTCTTTCACTGCTCATTGGGATCAAATCCTTCAACGGCTATCACAAACACAACTCCTTCTCAGATGACTCTGATTCAGTTGCTTGATTGATGTGAACTGGATTCACAAACTTGTTGATCAATCTCAATGCTTGATGTTTGAATTGTAGCTCTCAGTTTTGAGTTGATCACTAGATGTTTTCCTTTAAGCGCAGATAGAAGGCTTCTTACTTTGACAGAGTTTCTGCTCAGATTTATCATTTTATATTTTGTTTTTCTGTCAATGCCCTCTATTTATAGCCTTGATTATCCTTGATTTGAATTTCCATCCGTTGGCTATATTAATGAGGGGAATAATCCTTGATTTTATTCTTGATTCCCCCTTAATTATATTCTCCTTGATTTTAGTGATCGGATTTTTCTTCAAACGTTTACCAGAAAATCCGTCTTTGATTGATCCTCTATTAATTGTGCATTTAATGCTTGATCTTCTGTATCTTCTCTATATTTCAATAATCTGATCGAGTAAGGTTTACTCAAATTGTTCTTTGAACGGTCAAGTGACCATCCGACTTTGCCGCTTAGATCTTCCTTCATCTGCTTTGTCTTCACTCAGCCGAAAGTCAGTTTACTTTACCGATTCACTGTTTCCTTTATTCTTTCAGTTCAAGGAGAATCCTTGTACTTCACTGATCCTTGATTTGGGTGAGATCAATGTACACCATATTTAAACATTGAGCTTCATCACTTAAAACATAACTTAGACTTGTCCAAGGCCATCACAAACTTCCTTGGTTATAAGTCAGACCATGATGTCTTCATTGCTTCTCTGCTGGTGCTTGGCTGGCTTCACTCTGCCGAAAGTCTGTTCTTGCTTTTCCGTCCTACCAACTAGTACAATACTTGTCTGACTCAACTTATACAAATGTCAGACTCTAAGTAAAGACTATACAGAGTGTTCTAACTTATTTCAGGCTTGCTATAACAGCTAGTATGGCCATCATCAAAGCATAATAAAATGTTCCTAACAGTTTATAAGACCAAGAGATTAAGTTGTCACCGAGGAAAACACAATACCTGGAAGTGGAGTGTCTAGTGTCGGGACAACCACCCCAATCCACATCAGTGTTGGAGATTAGGCTAGTAGCCTTGGATTTGTAAATATTCAGGCCAAAAGAAATAGTGCCCTTGATGTAGCGCAAAATACGTTTTAGAGCATGCATGTGAGCATCCGTAAGATTGTGCATATGAAGACATATTTATTGAACCGAATAGGAGATATCGGGATGTGTAAAAGTAAGGTATTGCAAGGCACCGGCCATGCAACTATAAAGCGTAGGATCCGCTGTTGGGAAGGTGTCCTAAAGCCAATTGGGTTGGACCGGATCCGGGTCATTTACAGTCTATTTAGTTAATGTAATAACTTTATTATGATTAATAAAAGCACTTATATTATTATATATTGTTTATCTTCATGTTATTTGTTGTACATATATAGTAATGTCCCTAGTATCAAACTGTGATAGAGAAACCATGATAGTGATTATGGTTGATGAGAAATCTAATCACTATAACAAGTTTGGTACTTAAATGTCTCTAGTCTTATGTATTGTCAAATAGGACATTGATAGTATAATCAGACTAGCACGTATTGGATGTCTTCTATCTTATAGAAGATAGAATAGATCTCGTCTATCGAAGTGTAGAGACACTTGGACTGTACGTGGACGTGTGTTAGAGAATGCGTACGTTACACTGACCCACTTACATTAAGTGTCACACTATGTGGCGGTGGTGTAATTATCCTTTTGACCGGAGTCTTCATGGCATCACGGTATGGATTTTCATACTTTGACACTATTGAGATTTCCCCTAGCCACGGGGCGATCATGCGGTAGTGATTGAGTATGATATTGAAGAATGTGGAGTATACATGATTGGTCATCCGGGAATCGCGTATCCTATGATTGGGATCGAATATCCGAAATGGACTTCTTATAAGGAATATCTAGCTCTCGAGAATCTTTGCAAAGTGGGAGTAAATGTGTTATCCTGAGAGAGCATGATATCCAGATTATAAGATACGATCGTTAATGTATTGACACTCGAGATACGATCGTATGGATATTATTACAGCGATAGGATTGTAAGTTACACGGTAACTGCTTCACATGAAAGGTAGTAGTCATTGCTTTTGACTCTTCTGATGATTGGGGGTCACGGTGTGTTGCTAGACGCTATCCCGCGATCATTAGGCATGAAGGGAATTTTAGTAAATTGCACTTTGTGTCTACGGCCAACATATTCGGAAACCTATCGGGTCACACACATATGAACTTCGAGTAGGATTAAAATGCGGTTATAGTGGATAACCAAATAAGGAAAGTTTATCTCTAGACTATAAATGTTATAGTGGTAAATTAATATGGTCGTATTTATTATTTATGAATAAATAATACAAGATATTAATTATATATAAGTTATATTAATTAAATAATATTCCGGAAGTCAATTTATTGACTCATGGGGCGCCACCTCCTAGGGTATAGGATACACTTGGATTTTGCACTTTAATTAATAAGATTACCAAAATATTAATATAAAATATTAATTGATTTTGGAAAAATAGATTTATGGTAATAAGATAATTATATTCAATATAAGATATTGGCAATATTAATTATAATAAAAGAGATAAATCAATCTAGAAGATTTTCCTTATTTTATTGGGAAAAAGTTTTCTTCTCATCCACTCCATATGGGGCGCCCCTCTCACTATAAATAAGAGGTGGGTGTCAAGCTCTTTTGTACATCACAATTGCAAGGGCTCATAGTTCTTGTATAAAATAGAGAGCATCCTATAGTGAGTCCGTGAGAGAGGAAAAAGACCGGTCTAGCAACCGGGGTTTTCCAATAGCAATCCAAGGAGGATTCCGGCGAGGAGTTCATGTGGATTAGAGATAGAGGCCGGACACGTGGACGGCTTACGCACTGTACTACTCTCCGTTGACGGTCAAAGTGACGATCTTATAGATCATCAAGGTATAACCGTCAAACTACTTAACATGTTTATTGCATTAAACGAAGAACGATCTAGAAAAAGAAAATCAAATTTTAAATTCTGCTGCGTTAAACTAGTGATTTCCTAACATCCGCATAGGGAGACCCAGAAGATGCATTGAGCTAAGATTGAGTATCAACTAGAGTGTGAGCAGGGTTGCAAGAAGTCATGTCTGCGCGTTCAAGAATTTCCTCAGCATATTTCTTTTGAGAGAGAAATAATCCGTCTGCATGTCGGGTAACCGCAATGCCCAAAAAATAGCTAAGGGGCCCAAATCCTTCATAGCAAATTCAGAAGCCAATAGGGACATAATGGATTCGCGAAGAGCAACGGATGAGGTGGTGAGAATTATGTCATCCACATATAATAAAAGATATGCCATGTCATTACCCTTTTTGTAGATAAATAGAGAATAATCGGACTGGCTATGGGTGAAGCCAATAGTAGAGACATAATCAGCGAACCGTCGATACCACGCACGAGGAGCTTGTTTTAAAACCATACAGGGATTTATTTAAGCGGCACACATAGTCAGGATGGACTGGATCATGAAACCCCAATGGTTGATGCATGTAGACGATTTCTTGAAGGTGGTCGTGCAAGAACGCATTTTTGACGTCAAGCTGATGAATGGGCCAAGATTTAGATAGAGCAATGCTGAGAACGGTTTGAATAGTTTCCTGTTTTACTACCGAATTGAATGTTTCATCACAATCCACGCCAAGCTGTTAAGACTTTCCATCACCTACAAAGCGAGCTTTATGCCTTTCAAAAGAGCCGTCAGAATTCTTTTTATGACAAAAAATCCACATTGACCGAATAATATAACATTAGGCGGACGGTGCGTGGGATCCCATGTTTCATTAGTAACAAGAGCATTAAATTCGTCTAGCATGGCGGCCTTCCAATTCGGGTGGGTCAATGCAATTTTCGGGTTACGAGGGAGAGGGGATGGAGAAATTGAAGTGGATAGATTAAAAGGTTATTTGGGCTTGAAGACACCATGCATGGCCCGAGTAGCCATTGTCCGAGTGGGGGCTGGAAAGGGCGAGACGGGTATCAGCGTGGGCTGTGGGGTGGCCGGGCTTTGGGCCGAAAAGGGTGGATGTTCTGTTGTGCTGGGCCGAGGAGGGTGGATGTTCTGTTGTGCTGGGCCGAGTAGGAGATGAACGAGGAGAAGGGGTGTGGGCTTGACAGTAGACTGTAGTGGATTTTGTAGGTGGTGGATGAGGAGGGGATTTAATACACTGTCAAGGAAGTCATAAGACTCTACCGGGGAATTGTTTAGTTTTGCGAAGGGAAATTGGGACTTATCAAATATGACATGTCTAGAAATGATGATTTTGCGGCTAGATAAATCGTAGCAATTATACCAGAAAGGAAATGTATTTTCCGTGATTGTGTCATTAGTTTGTGTATCAAATATATACAACTGAATCTCCTACAATTAGGCTATATTTTTTGCTATCATCTAGCTATGCATTTACTATAGAATATTTAGCATTAAATACAAGATATTACAAATTATATTTCATATATTCTATCAATGTGTATATATTATAGCTCCTTGAATCGCACAAGAAGCCCTTTGGTTGTTCTTCTACACTTTCTTTTCGTTTGTAAAGTGACCCGGTAATGTCTCAACTCACTTTCTACTAGACATAGTACATTGTAGATAGAGGGTGTGGCCAACCTCCTAAAATAAATTATATTATGTACAAATAGTAGAGATTTTTTTTTTATAAACAAATATATACGTGAAATTGATTCCTTATTTTTATGTATTCTATTTGTTTTTATCTATTGTCCCATAATTATATATATAGAATTAAATATCCCAATATATGTGTGGGCGCATGCATGTTATTAAGTGTTTTATGCAAAGGAAAGTTTGACCATTTTCAGGATTAGTTCATAGTATTGTTTAGATTGGGCTTGTTGGTTGAATTCGTAAGTTGAATACTTTTTCTTTTCTATTTGAGAAGGTAAGTTTATACTTTAATCTTCAAATTTGATTAGATGATCGTTGAAGATCGTGCTAGTGTTGGAGAGATTACTCACACTTGAGAATGTATAAGATGTTAATTATCAATCTCCCTATCCGCTTAAGCTTTTGGGAAAGATGGTAGTTCAACATGGTATCAGAGCCAGATGGTTGTTCAACAATCTTGGATCAGGTGTCTTACGAACAACTTGGTTCATTAACGATGTGTTAGAACTTCAACATTTAGTCCTGTTACATTGAATCAGTTGGGATTAGATATAAACTAGGATATATGCCAGGTTTGGGTTAGATGATCTAAAATTTTAATTAGATAAGGCGATGGATCAGGTGACTTACGAATAACTTGCTTCATTTACGCGTTGTGAGAACTTCAACATTCGGTTCAGTTAGGTTAGGTTGAATCAGTTGGGATCCGACATAAACTAGGTTATGCAAGGTTTGGGTTTAATGATCTAATCTTTATATTACATTAATCTCTTCAGACCATCAATAAATAAGGGGGAAGAAGGAGATTGGTGCTATTCGATTTCACGAAATCCCCACCAGTTAGAGCACTCGCATCAGTGCCTCTTAACAGATTCTCTACTTTACAGGCTCCAACACCACTTTTATATGCTTTACAGAATCTTTACACCGGCTCAAGTGCATTAGAATCTCTACTGTACAACATTAAAATAACTACAAACCATAAAAAATAAGACATATTTTGAAACACACACACACACACACACACACACACACACACACACATATATATATATATATATATATATATATATATATATATATATGTATATATATATGATTTACTGTCTATTCTTACTGTGATAAATATTTATATTAGATAAATATTCCTTTGTATGGATCTTCTAAATATTTATAGAAGATCCATACAATGAAATATTTGTCAAAAATGTAAAAGTAAAGGTGGGAAAAACTGTATCTCATTCCATTAGATAATCCTTTATATAGGGTCACGGTTACAATGTGAACACAGATTACATTGATGGCAATAAATCTTGATTGAGCGTTACATAAAACCGAAAGATAATCGTCATTGGCTTTGTGAAGGCACATAATAGTATTTTCCTTCAACACTCCCCCTTGTGCCAAGTCAAAGGCGAAATGGTGCATGGATCGTTGCCTCGTTAAAAACCTTGCCAAGTAACAAAACCCGGTGGGACAAAATAAAACTTGGTCAAAGGAAAAGAGCACAACGCACCTTTAATCTTTAAGGATAACATGTGTGTATTAGACTCCCCACAGGGTCTATATCTCCCCCCGATCCTTACACCGATCAAGGAAGCTTTGAAAGCCTTCGCATTCCTATATTTTTCACATGTTCCTCAAATATTGCTTTAGCGGTGACTTGGTAAACAAATCGCCACATTCTCCTCGCACCTTACTTGATTCACTTGAATCTTGAGGAGAGCTTGTTGTTCTTGGTTATAGAAAAACTTTGGTGATATGTGTTTTGTGTTGTCACCCTTGATATAACCAAGCTTCATCTGATGCATGCAAGTGCATTATCTTCATAAATGCAAGTAGGCTCTTGATGGTGGAACTTAAACCACTGGTCCTCGAATATGTGTAATGATGGACCTTAACCATATACACTCACGAACCGCCTCATGTAGAGCAATAATCTCGAGTGGTTCGAGGAGGTAGCCACAAGACTTTGCTTGGTTGATCTCCAAGATATCGCCGTGTTCCCAATGGTAAATACATAACCGGTTTGGGAACGACCTTTATGTGGGTCGAGATAGATACCCGCGTCTGCAAACCCAACTAATACATTGTTTGGGGTTTGAGTAGGGGTGGCGATTTATTGTCGACGTTTTCTTTAGGAGTTGTATTTTCATTTACGGTCCCTCTTGTCTTTGTGTAGGAAAAAAAAAATAGGCCCAAGTCAATGGTTCCTTTTAGGTATCGAAATATGTTTTTAATACCATTCCAATGACGCTGCGTTGGCGCGAGTCAATCTAGCTAACAAATTCACCGAGAATGCAATATCTGGTCGAGTACATTGAGCTAAATACAATAATGCGCCTATTGCACTTAAGTAGGGAATTTCAGCTCCCAATAGCTCTTCGTCATCTTCCTTTGACGAAATGGATCTTTCTTTATGTCCAAACTTCGACCGATCATGGGAGTGCTAACGGTGCACTTTGTCCATATTAAATCGCTTTGAGCATCTTTTGGACATATGCAGACCGTGGTGGATAAGTATTCCACAAGCTCGGTGTTCTAGTTCAAGGCCTAGACAAAACCGAGTTTTCCCAAGATCTTTCATCTCAAATTCGGTTTCAAATAGCTCGCGGTTTCTCTTATTTCATTAAGAGTACCTATTATGTTCATATCATCGACATATCTTGCTACAATTGCAAATCCGAACTTGTTTTCTTTATGAATACGCAGGGCATAGTTCATCATTCTTATATCCCTTCCCAATCAAGTAGTCACTTAGGCGGGTATACCACGTCCGCCCGGATTGTTTTAATCCGTAAAGTGGCGTTTCAATCTGATTGCAAACGCACTCGTGGTTTAAGTCACTTGACTTGGGCAATGAAAGACCATCGAGCACTTTCATGTATATCTCTGAATCAAGGTCCCCATAGAGATATGCTGTAACCACATCCATGAGCTGCATTTCCAATCCTTCGGAAACAACTAAACTAACTAGGTAACGGAAAGTTATTACATCCATTACAGGAGAGTATGTCTCCTCATAGTCAATTCCAGGACGTTGTGAGAAACCTTGCGCCACAAGGCGAGCCTTGTACCTTAGGACTTCATTCTTCTCATTCGCTTTCGACAAATACCCATTTATGTCCTACAGTTTTACACTTGGTGGGGTTAGCACTACCGGACCAAATACACCTCTTTGTGTCGAGAGAATCTAGTTCTGCTGGATTGCTTCTTTCCATTGAGGCCAATCGCTCTTTGTTGACATTCTCACAGCGAGCGTGGTTCGACATCATCGTGCTCTATGATTTCTTGAGCAACAGTATATGCAAATATATCATCAATGTGCATGGAAGATCTTTCCATCAACTCGTATGCACTCTCATAATCCATTGAGATTTCTTTGTTCTCTGGAATCAATTCAAACATCGGAGCGTCCTCCGTGATTGATTCATGGACATAATCATGTCGAGATAATCTCATGAGAGGATTCTCTACATTGATGATTAATGGGTCGGATTGTGCCTTACTCGCCTCTTCTTCCTTGGGTGAGTATCGGTCGAACCAAGTGGTCTCCCCTCTTCCTTTGGGCAGCCACGGCCTCATCCACACCTCCACTAAGTGTGGTCGCAATGCCTTTAGCTTCTGACATTGTGCCCTTTTGGGGACTTCTAACCTTGCGAGCACGTTTGCACCGGTATATGTGATCTTGTCACTTTAGCAATATCGAGAACGCGCTCGGGCATCGAATGCGCTTTCGTTACGAAGATTAAGTATTCTTTGCACTTCACTTTCACTTTGTGAGTGCGGGGATCAAAATGAGGCTGAGTGGGGACAAACCACGACAATTCCTGTCGTTCCCTTAGAAAATCCTTTTTCTTATCTCCCCCTAACGACGGGAAGACAGTCTCATCAAAGTGACAATCCACAAATCTTGCGGTAAATAGATCGCCTGTCAAAGGTTCCAAATAGCGGATAATAGTTGGGGATTCATATCCAACATAAATACCTAATCGTCTCTCGAGGACCCATTTTAGTGCAATGTGTGGAGGCGCAATAGGCACATATCTTTGCACAACCAAATATGCGTAAGTGTGAAATATCAGGCTCATATCCGGTAACCAACCGTACGCGAGAAAATGGTTGGCTAGCGGTGGATCCAAAACGAATAAGTAAAGCTGCGTGCAATATTGCATAACCCCAAGCGAGATAGAGGCAAGTTGGTGCGCATAACCAATGCCCTGGCCACCATCTCAGAGCCTTTTGATGGTGGCTTCTGCGAGACCATTCGTGTATGCACATGGGTGTACGGGATGTTCTACATCAATCCCGATAGACATGCAATAATCATCAAATGCTTTTGATGTGAACTCTCAGCGTTATCAAGCCTTATAGACTTGATAGGGTGATCGGGTGGTGAGCCCTTAAGCGTATAATCTGTGCTAAGAGTTTTGCAAATCGGCATTCCTTGTGGACAATAATGCGACATGTGACCCGGCGTGTCGAGGCATCCACGAACCATAAAATACTTGAATGGCCCGCGTTCGGATGGATAGGTCCACATATATCACCTTGTATTCTTTGTAAGAATGGAATGTTTTGTTTAATGTCTTTAGCATAGGAAGGTCTCGATCCTGTTTTTGCTAAGAGCGGGATTTGCAAAATGATTGGTGTGCCTTGGAAATGGTCAATGAGGAAGAGGATATAACTCATCCGGTGCTTGAGGCGACAATGGCTGCTTTGAAACAACACTACTTTGGACACTTTGCATTGCGTCGGATTTTTGTCCCATTTTGTTTTTTCCTCTGAGCTACGTGCTGATAACGTGTAAAAGTAAAGGTGGGAAAAACTGTATCTCATTCCATTAGATAATCCCTTTATATAGGGTCACGGTTACAATGTGAACACAGATTACATTGATGGCAATAAATACTGATTGAACGTTACATAATAACCGAAAGATAATCGTCATTGGCTTTGACGAAGGCACATAATAGTATTTTCCTTCAACAAAAAACAAATTTTTTTGCCATTCTAAGGAAATATACAAATAGTTCAAAAATGTTTGAAATTAGTAAAAACTTGAATCTGTAAATTTATTCAGATTGTGGTAGATGTAGAGTATGATGTCCAGAATCTGTTGAATACAGATTCTGTTAACAGATTCTGATGCAGCTATATTTTAGGTGGATCTGGAGAGTTTGAATCTTTAAAATACATATTTAACATCTCTTACATATTCTATTGCAAGTGCTCTTAGGGTATGTTTGCTTGACTTTTAAAATATTACAATTTATAAAAGTTCTTTTTTTGTTGATTAAAACAACCCATTTTATTAAATCATGTCCGCCAAACAAGCGGAAATAACATCTGCCGGAGGTTTGATCACCCCAAGAGACTCTATCATGAGTCAATAAAGCATGTCTTGCTAAAAGATGTGCGGGGATATTCCCACACGCCGAATAAACAAGAAAGAAACTAAATGGAAAAAACTACGTCCATAGAGACAATTTTGCGCGAGACAACCAATAGCTGTAATATCCACAACAGACCGACTGAGCCGCTGGACGCAAGCTAAACAATCACTTTCCACTTCCAAAGATGGGGTTCCCAACTTCTCTGTCTCCATTAGTGCCAAGTCTATCGCTTTCAGCTCCATAAACTCAATCGTCGTACCCGATCAAAGTGATAAGAGAAACCCGCCTGAACCTCGCCAGGTGATTACGAAACAACACTCCAATCCCAGCCCTGTGCTCCGTAACAGACACATCAACATTACATTTGATCACGCCTTAAACCGTCCTGACCCACTTAGTTATTAATCATCATTTAAAAGATAAGCTAAATAAGAAAATATTATTGGTCAAATAATATTAGATGGAAAATCATATTTACGTGTCAAATCTTATGAAAATTAATATGTCCTATAACATTTATTTGAAAAACCTAAAGTTTATAAAAATTAAAAAGGACCAATTATTTAAAAGGACTGATTTTCAACTTATTATGAGTAATAGGACACTCCGAAATCTTATTTAGTTATAAGGACATTCTAATTTTAAGAAGGAAACTTATTTAGTTATAATGACATTCTAATTTCAAGTGGATAAAGAGGAAGAAGGAAAAAAAGGAAGGAGGAAAAAAAAAAAAGAAGCGTTCAAAGTAATTATAAAATAAAAAAAAACCATATTTTTAAAGGTCATATATTTTGATCTAAAACTCGGATCATCATAATTTTTTCACTAAAATTCATATTTTTTTCGTCTTCTTTATTCTAAAATCAAATTTGATATTTTTCTAAATAAATTTCATAAAATCAATTTTTTTCTTCATAAAAATCGACGTGACGTATTGATCACCGTCATGCATTGACCACCTACCCGGATGCATTGGCCACCGGGATCCATTAACCACCCCGATGCATTGATCGCCGCGATTCATTGGCTACCATGAAGTATTGACCGCCGCGATCCATTGACAACCTTGATCAGTGACATCTCATTGTAGCGATTTATGCAATGTCGTCTCATTGTAGCGATTTATGCAGTGACTTCTTATTGTAGCGATCTATGCAATGATGTCTTATTGTATCGAATTATGCACTGACGTGTTATTATAACGATTTATGCAGTGACGTATTAATGTAACAATTTATGCATTCCTTTGGTTGTAACAATATGCATTTAAACCAAAAAAAATACAGTTATTTTACAAAGTTATCGAAAATTTAAACCAACACTAATCAAATAAGCCAACATCAATCAAATATTTAAAGATAACAAAGAAATAAAGTTAATTTACAAAGTTATCAAATGTGTGTATCAAGTTTTATATGCGGTGACATCAATATCATTGCATCAGTTATCTAATTGTAAATACAGTCATCAATATCACTGCTTCAGACATTAATGTCACTGCATAAGTCATCAATGTCCCTGCATCAGACATCAATGTCACTGCATAAGTCGTCAATGTCACTGCATCAGACATCAATGTCACTGCATATAACCTAACAACTGCATCAGTCAGCTCTGCTCTTGTTTTGCATTTCTCCAAATATGGAGCTTTTAATATGGATAGAAGTACAAATTTGGTGAAACTACAAAGACTCTACATTATGACTCTTGTAATGTCCACACGTTGTTTGTGTCCTCCTGATAATTGGATTCATTGTGGAATCCCTCAATTCTTTAACACAATCTTGAATCATTTGACGATCTTGTTTAGCTTAATGTCCCTGCATCATTCATCAATGTCACTGCATCGGACATCAATGTCCATACATTAGTCATCATTGTCCCTGCATCAAACATCAATGTCACTACATAAGTCATCAATGTCCTCAGATCGTATATCAATGCCACCGCGTAAGTCATCAATGTCCCTACATCGAGACATCAATGTCATCGCGTAAGTCATCAATGTCCCCGTAATCATACATCAATGCCATTTGCATCGACATCAAACCGTATCCTTTAAATTTTGTGATCCAGAGTTTTGATCAAAATATATAACCTTTAGAAATATGGTGAATTTAAATAAAAAAAATATAAAAAAAACAAAAAAAAAAAAACAAACAAACAAACAAACATTTTTTTTTTTTTTTTTTTTCCATCCAGCGCTTCCTCTTTTTTTTTTTTTTTTTTTTTTTTTTTTTTTCTCCTTCCTTCCTTTTTTTTTTTTCCTTCTTCTTTATCCATTTGAAATTAGAATGTCCTTATAACTAAATAAGTTTCCTTCTTAAAATTAGAATGTCCTTATAACTAAATAAGATTTCGGAGTGTCATAAATAATCATTAATTCTCTAACGATGGCCTTATAACTAATATCCACAATTAAGAATTAAAAATCTTGTGTCCAGGAGCATCGGAGAGTATCGATAACATGTTAGGTATATCAAAATATAAAATACATTATTTTATTTAGCTAACACTTGTCGAAGGTATATTATACAGGGACGGACCCAGCTGCAAATAGGAGGGTGCTTGGCCCCCACTGAGATCCGAAAATCGACGTGTTTTTATAGGTAAAAAATATAAAAACACTATTAATGCCCTCACTCGCCTTTCGAATTTATTCCGGTACCCCCACTGAAAATTTTTTCTGGGTCCGTCACTGATATTATATCGAAATAAATGTGAGACGTAACGCACGACATCCATAAAAAAGTGTCGGCACTTCTTTAAAATAAAAATGAAAAAATCCTCCATATGTAGACCGCACGTAGAGAAAGCTCAAGCCTAAACATATACAATATAAATGGATATATTCCTTTTAAAATAAATAAATATCTGCATCCACACATAGCCTATGTGGTTTACATGTAGCTCTTTTGTTTCTTATATAAATGTGATGTTTTCTGTACCTTTCAAGTGTTTGTTCTTTTGTATAGCCTTGGTATCTTTAGGTTGTCTGATTGGGACGGGATCATCTGTCCAAAAGAACGAGTAATTCTGCTGTAAAGACTTTATATTAGAACAAATTATCAGATAATTGTCACGCATACAAATAAACGATACAATTTTATCTTTTTCTACAAATAACGGTTATCCGCCAGTCCGTTCTAAATGAGAGTCTTTGAATCAGAATTTACCAAAAAATCCACCAAACTAATATATTAAGATGCAAATCTATATTTTTCAAGGAGAATTAGTGATAATGACAACATTTGTAATATTTTAAATAACATAACAGCCACATATTTTTTTTATAGGAAAAATAACAATTTTTATATTTTTTATAGCCTAAAAGACAAAACCAAAAAAAAATTTAAAAAATGAAAATAATAAAATAAAAATCGTGCCTCGGAACCTTTTTTTTGGGATTTTTTTTTTCTTTTTTTCTCTTGCCTATTTTTTAATATATATATATATATCCAAACGCGATAAAAATTTCACTGAATTTTTTATTTTTTGATCTTTCGTTTTGAAACTTGGTTCAATATAATTACATCATTTTTCGTGAGATTCACTGTCGAAATTCATTCAGTGAATATCCCCAGTGAATCTAAAAATCAGTGAATATCGACATTGAATTTCGAACCATAGTCAATTTCGACAATGAATTTTCTGAAATCACGTCGGAATAAGTTGAATGTGGTCTCAAAATAAAGAGCATGAAAAAATAAAAAATTGGTGAAAGGATTTATAAATTTGGAGTTCTAAATTGTAAGATATGAGTGTTTAAAAAAAAATGGATGAGAGACAAAATGTGTTGAATTTTTTTTATTCGGTAAATCTTCTTCAGCTTTGTTGTTAATGTATGCATAAATCAAATCAAATCCGATATGGATGGATTTGATTCAAGAAATGAATGCTGAAGAATTGAAGACAGAGTAGTTCGTTCGTGCGGGTCGACGTGACTTTTAACTAAAATGAAGTAAATCCGCCAGAACTTTCTCTCTTTAATCACTCGTGGGCATAACTTGTACCTTAATTTTGAAACTTCCTGCAACACAATACAATGCAAATTAGAACTCTAACACTGCAACACACCGTTCACTCTAGGCCAAAAATAACACATGAAGCCGATCAAAGAGAACCTCAAGGAAGTCCAACACCTGGGAGATATGGTGGATGCATTGCATATGAATGGAGTGGAAGCGGATCATGGATGCAACAACTTAACTCCACAGTTTCTCTTTTCCTACTAACTCAACATCAACTTTTTCCAACAGAAATGCATTAAATTAAGTTCTATACACGATTCTTACTGTTAGAGTGTTAGAGTTTTTTGTTGCTAGTCGTATTGTTAGTTGATTGTACTGACTATTTTTTCTTTGTTTGTGGGTACTGGAAGAATATTGCAAGTAAAGTGAGTGTTTAATGTTTCCCGGCTGTCTTTCAAAGTTTGCCTACTGTGTAGTAGTTGTTATGGTTGTTGTAGTTTTTTTGTTAGTACACAGATACATGCTTAGGTACACATAATGATGTCTTGAAATACAGGAATAGGATTACTGATTGATGTGGTATCATTAGAATTACATGATATAAACTTCAGAAATTTATCAGTATTTGACGGAATATTCAACAAATATGTGTGCTTGAATTTAAGCTCGAATGAGTGCGTCTCATTTCATCGATCATCAAGCATCGATATTGTGTCGCTTTATATGACATCATTATTAGTGATATTGTATGCCTCATATGAGCCTTATGTGAGCCAGATATGATATTATGTCCCTTGAATTAAGCGCTAAATGAGCCTTATATGAGCCATGTATGTGTGTATTGAAGTAGTCAGCTTGATTAAGCGCCCTAAATGGCGCGCGATCATTTCGCGATCACGACATCGATATCACATCGACATCGATATTGTTTCATCGATCATCGATATTGCATGCCTTATATGATACTGTTAGTGATATTGTATGCCTTATATGAGCCTTATATGAGCAAAATATGATATTGTGTCCCTTGAAATAAGCCTTAAATGAACCTTATATGAGCCAGATGTGTGTCTTGGCCAAGTAGTCGGCTTGAATTAAGCGCTTAAATGAGCGCGATTCTCATGCATCGACGATCGATATTGTTTCATCGACATCAGTTAGTGTAAATGATACGATTAATTCGGCTTTCAAATACTACGTCGAAAAGGTATCAAATGAGGTTTCAAAATGAAGATAAAAAAAATATAAACTTTGGTGAAACAATTTTGATGATCGGTGTTCTAAATCAAAAGTTACGGTCGTTTATAAGAAAAACGCTCCGGTTAATGCAAATATTTTTTCGGGATTTAAAATTTACGTCGGAAGGGTATCGTATTTGGGCTCAAATTAAAGAGCAAAAAAAATGAATTTTGGTGAAAAATTTTCGATGATCGGAGTTATAAATCAAAAGTTACGGATGTTTGAAAGAAAAAAAAAACAAACAAACAAACAACACCAAACCTGAAGGAAGCGGAATAAACTGAAGATATGCGCGCGTCCCTTTTAAAAAGGTATTCTTATCCGTCTGAAATTGTTTGTCATTTTTGCAACTATAAAAAGAGTGTGTCATATTTATTCTTTTTATAATCTTTACTGCCATTTTCCCTTGATCTCTCTTATATTTATTAATAATAAAACCAAATTGTTTTAATTCAGATCTTGAATTATAGGAATGTCCAACATTAGCCCCTCTCTTATTTATTTTATTAGAGAAGAGCCCCCTCGATCTCTTATTAACATGGATCCGAACCTGATTACATTCACACTTCAAATTTTAATCGCAGGTGAAATAAACAAAACCGCACGGATATTTGTGTGCGGAGATTTCATGACTTATAATACGACTAATTTCAATAATTATATCAAATTGATGAATATATTATAACAAAGTTTTCATAATTAGGGGCGGACATACATTCAATTAAGAGGGCGTAAAACACGAGCTTGATCCTCTGATGTGCTAATGTTACACAGAGGATCTTAAAACTTTTTCAAATAAGAAATGATACGGAAATGTTAGATAGGTAAATCTGGTTCGATTCTCCTCGATGTCTTACACGTTGAAAGAGTTTCTAGTCGATATTCTTTCCTTAATAAGAAATTCTGATTTCTGCCAGACACGATCGTTTAATTCAAATTAATCGGACCACTTAGTTCATTATAAGGGAAAAAAAAAATCATGTTTTTTAGTGAAAATTCAACGTCACAGCATCATTCCATAAACTACCCAAAATTTAATTTTCCCGTCCTTAATTATTTCCACCGACACATAAAAAGTTATTACGTAAGAAATACATAAAAAGGATTGTTGTGCTTTGAATTTAAATCAGTCCCATTGTTCATTCTTTTGGTTTTGTGGGACACGTTCTTTTACATATTGTATAACAACGACATTTTATCTCATTGTGTTTCTATGTAAAAAATGGTTTTGACATATTGTATAACAACGACGTTTTCTTTTTGTATTATATTTTTTATTATATAGTTTGCTCTCTAGGGTTTCTTGCTAACAATATAAATGATTTATAGTTTTCTTTTAAATAAGGTTTACATACCCCATTGTGTTTTGACATGAAAAAAAAAGCGTTCTATACCTGTGGTTTTTTATTATATGGTTAGCTCTCGAAGGTTTTTCACTAACCCTAACAAATGAAAATAATTACTTTAAAGTGTTTGATGATGAGCTATAGGCCGGATGTTATAGAGTTAATTGCTAGTTTTATCATTATTATTTATGTTTCATGTCACTACATTTGAGAATAAGATGTATGAACCCCCTCATCAATTGGTTGTCAGGTGGCAGATTGCACCGATCAATGCATAATCGAAAGCCGGCAACCGTAATGTAGGAGTTAACTCTGAATATATGGTGATTCTTTGTGGGCATTGCGTCCTCGTCTTTCCACCTTAGGTGCCGTTGAATCACCATTATTAATCTTCTCATCATTATGTCGGGTCGGGATATAGTGGTCATGTGGACGAGGGAACCAAAATATAAGACGTATGTGTCATTCTAGTACGACCTTGCTATTTCTATATATTCTAATTAAGATAATATCATGAATTATGTATTCTTTCTTTTAATTAAGCTGACATGTCCCGTAAGACTATTTTATCAGATGTATTGAACGTCTCATTGCGTTTGTGAGATCGGCTTCTGGAACGGGATCCTTATAACATAATAAAAAATCAAGATGATAAATAATCAAAAGGCACATAGAGGAAAGAGAAGTTGTTATGAGCAAGCACCGACACATATATAGTTGTTGAAACCTACTACTTTTTGTCTTGGTTACTTATATATAGATATAGATTCCCCTTACGCGTAGGCGGAATAGTAAATAATTTTCAGCATTCAGTAATTTTTGTCTAAGTAGAATAATTTTTTACGATTATAAAATATTTTTCTATGGTAAAATGTAGAGTTTCTTTCAAATATTTTTAAAAAATCAGTAATTATTTTTAAGTAGAATAATTTTTTACGATTATGCCTAAAATATACATATATATAGGTAATAATTTTTTTTTTTCAAATCATTGGACTCATAGTGATCATGTAAATCCGCCTCTTATGCAAGTCAAAACATAACATGGGAGGTCCACTCCCCCTTGAAGATTATATATATAATAAAATAAAAATATATTATTGTTATAATTTTCATTCACATATATCAACGACACATCTATAGTGTAATGTAATTACCACGTTGTAGACATTTATGATTTGTTTTGATATAAGTTTTTCGGTGTTAAGTTGAATTGTTGTTTGGATTACATTTCCGTATTGAATAAACCGGATGTAATATAATCGAGAAGAAAATTAATAGGAAAGACGGAAATATTTTTTTATTCAATGTATAAAATCGTTTTCTTAGGGGTATGAATAAATGAAACTACTTTTATTGTTGTTGAATCGATATTTTTGCAACCCGAGGGGCGGTGCCGACTTACCGAGGTCTAGCAAAAAAATCTTACAACATATGCACATTGTGTGTGTTGATATTTATATTTTGTTTTGATCGACTGCAACAGATTTTGTCACAATCATTGTGTTTTTGATATGGACAATACATTATTTTAATATTTTAGCGGCAAAATGCCTCAAAAAATTATTCCCAACCCAAAGTAAAAGCACGCATTTTGCTCCACAAAAAACGGGGAAGACAACTAAGAGGTTTTGTCCTTTTCTGTTGTATTACAAATTTTTATTTTTTTATTTTGGGAGTAAATTGTAGTACTCCATATGTTGACATTTTGTCAACAACCACAAAGAAAAAGAAAGAATTTCAGTTACCAAATTGAGAAAATTCTTGTACAATGTTTCGGGGAAATACTTTTGAGGAAAGATAATTTTGAGGTGGAGCGACAGATAAAACGATCAGAACCATATATTTTAAATAAATACAGAATGAAATTTTGGAGTTTATATTGAATCACACGATGTCTCCACACGTGTGGAGACACAAAACAACTATTTCTCAATGTATCGTCGTTTCATCGGTACACCGATCAGAGGGACTCCGGTGGGAGGTTCATAAACTAGGATAAAGCTTTATGAAAGATTTTTTACCATTGGAGGAGGTATGACTCATCAAAAGGTTTAAGCAAAAACTCCAAAACTATAAACCGGTTGAAACTTTGAGAAAAGCTGCTGATTCTTTTTTTTTTCTTTTTGTTTTTGTTGTGTGTAATAGGAAAATGTTTATGTTAGTGAAAAAGGTTTAGATAAATGTTTATAATTGATGACGTGGCAGTGTATAAAGCTCCGAAGGGGAGACGAGCTTCAAGAAACGCTTCTTACTAACTCCAACCCTTTTTTAGCCAATAAATGTGCTGTAGTAAAATTTCCGCGACTAACAGGAAAAAACGAAATAAGAGAAATGTTTAAAAAGTTACGACAATCTTCGACAATGTTTCTCAAGTCTGATAAATCTTGCATCTCTGCATTCATCTTCCGGCACACGGTAAGGCAATCTGTTCGAAAGATCAATTTGAATAAGCCCCGTTGGATCGACAGAAAAATCGCATGATACACCGCTAAAGCTTCTCCTACTCCAACATCATAATGTCCTTCCAACTTTCTTGAGAAGGATTGGAGAATAATGACATTCCTATCACGAACTAATCCTCCAGTTGATGCTGAACTTCCACTAAAAGCCACGTCGATGTTGAATTTAACCACATCGTCACAAGGAGGAGCCCATACAGTCGGGTGGGGCTTCTCCGATTGATAGAGTATATTTTTTGTAACAACAATGAAATCCTCTATTGCCTCCGATTCAGCCCGGCGAATGATACAAGCAGCATCATCGGTGTGCTCACCTTCAAAAACAATACAGCATCTATTTTCCAGATACGCCATCTATTTTTAAGCCTGTTGTAATTATTTTTAGCGGACCGGCTGCTCTATAAGCAATATGGTGCAGCCGTCCGTGGTGGTAGATCTACACATTCGATTTTCCAACGTTTCTAAGACGACACCGAATTATCTGGACCAATCGGCTCTAGATCTTAGGCATTTACAAAAATAGACAAGTAAAAAAGTCAACATTGTTCCTCTAAATAAAAGTCAACATTGTTTGGCAAAAGTTGACTTAGAACAAGAAACCATTAAACTACAAGCAACTTGGGTATGTATTTCTTTTTGGAATATATATATATATATATATATATATACTCTATAAATCTTTTATAGAAAAAGGCTACAAATCTGATAAATATACGATACATATTTATAAGATTTGATTTAACAAAACATAATAATATTCAAGTTTTTTGCCTTTAATAATATCCAAGTTTTAGAAGGATTAACCTTAATAATGGTTAACAATATAAGTGGTCCTTATAGCCATAAATGAGAGATATTTAAGCTGAAATTTAATTCTTTACTCTTTAAAAGGGGAAAATGAACATATAAAACATTAAATACTGGTCCAGCAATCTATTGAAATACTCAGCTACTTTTCACTTTTCAGTACCATGTTACAAAGGGCAGTGACTAAATTACATATGAATTTATCATAGGTTTTAATCCCCCCCTCCTCACATGATATCTAATTTTTTTTATTTTTTTATTTGAAAACCACATGACATCTAATTGAAATATAATTTTACACCAATTGTAGGAAAAAAAATATCCAATTTATGTGTCAATTAATTTTACGTGATCTAACGGCTTCAAAAGCTACGTAAGAGCACTTGCGTTAGTCTCTGTAAAATATCATAAATCTATAAAATAAGGCAAATTTTATCTAAATCATGCATATGAATCAAAAACCATTTGCAGAAAAATCTAAATTCAGATCTGTAAAACTACATAATCTCTTGATTCTGCATTATGTGGTGAATAGATTATGATTCATTTCAATTTGAATGTAGATTCTGTAAAATAAGATAAAAAGTTATGTTTGAGCCTATAACTTAAATAAACATATAGGGGGTTTTATCGGCACCACAATTTTACTTCCGGCACCATCTTCTTGATTATTTTTTTTACTTACACACACCACAAATTTACTTCATACACCACATAAAATTAAAAAATATTACACACATTTAGTTTAATCCCAACAATTTGTAAAATATTAAAACACACCCCCAAAATCTCTACAACTCTAAATCCTCCCCCTTTACTAATAGAATTAAGGTCAGTCAGGAACGTCAGTGCGCTTGACGTTTCTGTGGTACCTTGAACGTCATCAGTGTTGACGTTTAGGGGACGTCGGTTACAACAACGTTTCTGATTAACAAGTAACGTCAACATCATCGACGTCTAAATAAGTAACCTTAATTGGTTATTGTGACCTACACATCAGTCATGGTGACGTTGGTTTTGCAACAACAACGTCACTACGGATGACATTTCCAGCCCCGTTCATCTTCCCCAAAAGTCGGGTCGGAAAACAGGCGGGAAATCGAAAAGGAAAAAAAAAAAATCACCAATACTACCCGATTTCAATCTCATTTCAACCAAGAATGATTTCTATATCTTCTTCATTGCAATGCAAGGCTTGAATGATTTGAGTGGATTCAAGATGATGATCTTTAAAAGTTGTATTGGATGATGATGAAGGTTCCATGATTATCGTTTATAAGAACGGCGTTTTTGAGACGACGAAGGTGATGAAGTGAGGAAGAAAATGAAGTGTTTGAAGAAAATGGGTTTTTTTTGTTTATGAATGAAGATTTGTTGATTTAGGAATTTTATTTGTATGAAAATTAAGTTTGTAGGTTAAATGGATTAATGTATTTTAGTTTTGTTTAGATGAATGGATTAGATTAATAAAAGGATGAAATTGTTTTATTAATTTTTAAGAGAACTAGTTTACATTTTTTAAAAGTTGTATCATAAGTACTTTGTGGTGTGTGAAGTAATAAAATAATAAAAATATTCTTATGTTGCCAAAAGTAAAATTTGGTGATGCTAGTAAAATTATGGGGATGCTAGTACTCCCCCTGAATATATGAGAAAATCCATTGTGGAAAAGTGAAAAGCAAATGTAGAAGAAAAAAAAAATCCATTTACTAGGTATCAAATGCACTAATAGGATGGATCTTTTCCAAAAATTACTAAAAATGTCTACATATATAACTTGCCTAATACACAAGGATCATTTCCCAAAAGCTATGAGAATCTACCCCTAAGCAAAGTACATAGACCTTAAAGATTAGGCTTTTTCCCTTCTAATTCTAGTAACATATATAGAATCAAGATTCCGCCCACCGAGACCGTCCTATGATTCATTCGGTGACATTATAAACCACAAAGTAAACGTACTCTCTACTATGGAGGATCCCGTCGATGTACAAAACACAAAGAAGCTCATCACAAAAAACACGAAAGACTATGTGCCTGGACCTGAATCGAACCTCAGAGTAAGAGTCAAAAACATACTCCTCATTTCCAGATTTGCTCCCTCATTTTCTCCTATAAATGTATTTATCAACCAGCATCGAACGAAATTCTCAATCCATATGGGATTAGGGTAGAAAGTAATGAACCAAAATTCAAACCAAACTACCTATCAAGAAATTCTCAATCCATATGGGTTATTCCCTTATTAAACATGTAAACCTCTTCCTATCTATGAAGAAGTTCACATAGGGGCATTCAATCGAACAACAAGAGCGCACCGGAGTACACATTAACATTTACCACCCCCTACAAGAAACAATAAAAGATCCCAAAACAAACAATGCAATGCAAGAATTCAGGGAAGATCTTAAATAGTTGATGCCAAAACAGGATAAAATTCATCTAGTAGAAATAAATAGTACAAACCATAAGCAAATGTGTAGCGGAAAAAAGCGTAAAAGAAAAGGAAATCACATAGTAGTTATTCGTATTCTTAAAAGTCTAGAATGATCAACATACATCAGATCAGAGTATAACCGCAGGATCCTCCGAATCTACCACCAGAAAAACAACCTCAAAGATCTTGCATAACATTGATAAAACCGTATTGACCCGAGGAGTACCCGAATCTCAGATCCGTCTTCTAACGTCGTAAAGTTCGAATCTTTAGTGACAATTAAGACAATGCATCACCCTTCTTTCCCATTCCATCACCACCACCTCCAATATTATCTTCTTGTTCATCAATTAACTTACTTTCCTCATCAGCTTGCTGCGACTTCTTCTGAGCTTCTTTAGCCTTCAATGCCTGCAATTTCGAGTGATTATAATACGCCACGCCTAAGAACGCTAGCCCGTAACCGATCAAGTTAAGAGGTGTCACAGTATCCTTGATCACTGACCAAGAAAAGGCAATCAAAAGCCAATCCTTGAACACACCAGCTACATTCATAGTCAAAGCTGAAGTCTTTCCAACAAGCAAGAACACAGCCAAGTTCAAAGCAAATGCACACAAAGAATTAGTCCCAAACACCACGAAATCGAAATGGAAACTCGAACTCTCTTTCAATATAGGGAATTCCACAAAGATCCATGGAATAAACAAGAAGCATAAGCAGCTAGGAGCCACATAATACAAAGATGTAATTGGATTCAAATTAATACCCTTAGAAGTCAACAAGATCTGGATCAAAACCAATCTAGTAGCCTCAAAAGCAACAGCACCAAGTTGAAGAAACACCCCCCAAGAATCATACTTTGCTTCACCATAAGCAGCAACAGCAACCCCAATCGAAATCGCAATCATATTACACATAGTGGTACTCTTATAAGCATCTTTCTTAAACAAAATCCCAATCGAATAAACAGCAACAGGCATCAAAGCTTTCAACATCTGAATAAACGAAACCGACAAATAAATATAAGCCGAATTCGAAAGCCAGAGTGACAGAGAATACAGAGCACCGATTGGAAGAACAGAGGTGAGATAAACATGGCGAGATAACGAAACCGGTTCGACTAATTTGACAATCCGGACTAAGAAAAACGCCAAGGAAGAACAAAAAGCCATGTGAATCATTGTTAGAGAGATTGGGAATGGCCAATTATAAAGCTTGCGGTCAAGGATGTACTTATTGTAGACGATAACACTGAAGGAGAGGAAGATCCATACAGCAACGTAGGTGTAGGAAAGGATGATTTTCTTCACAACACCATCGGAGAGGGCCGACCCTTTCCCCATTGCGGCGGAGGAAACGGTGGTGATGGTGGCGTTGGTGGTTTTGGGGAAGAGGGGTTTTAATTTTATTTTTTTTTGTGAAAGAGGTGGAGAAGTGAAGAGGGGAGATGGGGGACTAATAAAGTGTTAGTCAAATGGCAAGGAGAGTATCTTAGATGAAATTTAATTTAAATACTAAAATAAAATAAGAGTAAGGAAAATACCATAAAAATCAGATATTATTAATAAAATTATGTATTTTATTTTTTATTTTTTATTTTTTATTTTTTATTACAGAAACGACAATACAATTATATAACTCACGTATACTTATTTTATTATAGATTTTTTTTTTTTTTTTTTTTTTTTTTTTTAGGAAACAAGAACTTTATTAATCAACGTCCACAAACAAACTAAAAAAACGTTATCGAGGACGAGTGCGCCACAAAATGTTCTAACAAGAATCGGCCAAAAGACGTCTAATAAAAAAGATGTCTTAGTGACATTCTCACACGTCGAGATTATGTATTTTATTCATTCAACATTATATTACTTCCCCTCACAAAAAAAAAACATTATACCCCTTCCGTCCCGTAATATAGGGTTTTTTAGATTTTTAGTGTGTCCTAAAATATAAGTCATTTTTATAAAACAATGAATATTAAATGCTATATTTTCACTTTTACATTAAACATGCAATATTATAGATCAGGTAAAGTCTTTTCACACCTAAAAAAATCTTAACACACCTACTTTTACGGACCGTTGTTGGGTAATGAAATGTTTTCTGACCGCTGTTGGGTTTAGAAAGAATTATTTATCCCGACCCAAATTCGGTCAGAATAAAGATTATTTATCCTGACCCAAATTCGGCCAGGATAACCTTTAGGTGTGAAAAAACTTTCCCTTTTCAAAAAACAATGTAAAAATCTATGTTGAAATCTTAAAAAATTGTTCATTAATGATATTTCTTAAACTGTGCGTAAAGACTAAAAAGACTTATATTATATGACGGATGAAGTATTATACTTCATTTTCACCGTGTCTGTTTTAGATGAATTGCATCAGAATCTCTAATAATACAATTCTTAAAATGTTAAAAATATGTAAGATGTATTTCATATCATAGGTAAGTGTAGAAATTATAGAATATGTTTTTTTATAGATAAACATAGAATCTGTGTTTTATGGATAAATATAGATTGTCGGATTTATTTTATTTTTTCCATAGATTTGAAGGGTTTTGGTATCTAAAACAGGATTTACAAATATTTACAATAAAAAAATTAAATAATATGTATTTTTTAAAAGTAATAAAATATGTATTTGAATCGATATAAATCATCTTTCTCACAAAAAAACGATATAAATCATTTGTTTGAATTATGTTATATAGAGATGATGTCGCATTTGATCTATAGTCGTTCCGTAAAATAAAATAAAACAACATGAGGTTTGAGTTTTTTTTTTTTTTTTTAAATCTATTTTATTAAATATGTAAAACCGAATGGATGCGAGTCCTACTAGAGTAAAAAATGCAACAAAAGATCTGTATTTTTTTTTTCCATCAGGAAAAAAAACAAACAACAAACAAATAATTTTCTATGTAGTTTAAAAACGATGCAAATTATCACGTATTGTGTAGATTTGAATTGAGTTTGTTTTGATCATCAACAACAAATAGTTTAAAAACGATGCAAACTAACACGTATTGTGTAGAATTGAATCGAGTTTGTTTTGATCTTCACCAACAAATAGTTTATTCTGTAGTTTAAAAACGATGCAAACTAACATGTATTGTGCAGATTTGAATCGAGTTTGTTTTGATTTTCAACAACAAATACTTTACTTCGTAGTTTAAAAACGATACAAACTAACACGTATTGTGCAGATTTCAATCGAATTTGTTTAGATCATGGCCAACAAAATGACGTTTGAGTGTACAATCTTTATATGTATCTTTTAATACACACACACACATATATATATATATATATATATATATATATATATATATATATATATATATATATATATATATATATATATGAGAATTTTATTTTATGACAATTGTAATATGATTATATCAAATATATTTACTATAACTTTACATTTCTACTATTTCACTTAATAGAGATGTCTATGGTGAAAGATGATAGAAATCGTAGTTATAATGCAATGTCATTAGTATAATTACGTTACAACCGTATATATTATAATTTTTTTTATACATAAATATATATTTTATGTTGTTTTCAGAGTTTCATTATTCGTGTGAAAAGGTTTATGGTCGTATCTATTTTGTCAGGCCGGTAAAAATCCTGAATTCATATTTTGTCTTTTATTGTATCTAATTTTATGTTTTGAAGTAAACACTAAAATTTATAACTAACATATAATCAGAAAATAAAAATAAAAATAAACATAAACCCTCTTTCCTTTTATATTCAGTCTGCAGTTTGTGAAGACCCTTTCATAGGTGGGTTTTTTTTACTCTAGATCCCCTACTGGTTCTGAATGAAAACGAACCAAAAAATTTACGTCCAAAATCAAATTGTTTCATAATGTGAAGCGAACTAAAAATTGCAGATTGGTTCATTTGGTTAACCGGACCGAAACAAAACTAAAAAAAAAATCTATTTAGCTACAAATGGTTTGATTTTTTGTTTTGAACCACTCGAATGATGGTTCGATTATATACGGTTATGATAATTTGTTAATTAAGTTTGGTCAAGAATATTCGGTTATAAACGGGTCGCTTACGGATTTCCGTTCGGTTGTATATGGTAGGGTATATAACATATCGGTTTTGGTTCGGTTATGATTAATTTGAACAGTTAAGCATAAGCGACTGAAAACTTCAGTTTCTATGAACCAAAATACAACAACTATTGACCAAACCTAACTGAATGACAAAACACACACACACACACACACAAAAAAAAAAAACAAACCTAACAGAATGACATCAATCATATTTTCGTTTTTGGATAAAGGGTATTCGTGTACACTTCTGTTCATAGTACTCATATCAATCGTACTATTGATTAATCAATATATAATAATCCAATGTGTATACTTTGATATTCAAGACTCATTAATCAATTATCGCATCTCAAATCATTTTGTGGCAACAATGATATATATTATAAATGTAATAGTGGGAATGCTATTGTGGTTTAAGATATTCACGGTGAGAATAATTATTTTTATTGATTTATTTGATTTATTACAATGTGTTTATAAGCACTATATCTTATGGAGTAAGTAAATGATAATTACAAATAATATGAAAATAAATACTACAACTATTAATATCCTCAATACGCCTCCGCAATCCCACGGATAGTGGTAGCACGTGGAGACAGGGCTTGAGAGTGACAAAGCACGGATTACTTAGTGGCTTGCTAAGAGCATCAACAATTTGATCTTTGGAAGAGACAAAAGCAGCAGAAACGAGATTGGCAGCAACAAGTTCGCGAACATGGTGAAAATCCAACTCAATATGTTTTGTGCGTGCATGGAAAATAGGGTTGGCAGCAAGATACGTGGCACCGATATTATCACACCATAGAACTGGAGTAGAGGTGATAGGAAGCCGCACTTCACGAAGCAACTGGGTAAGCCACAGCAATTTAACCGCAACATTTGAGAGGGATTTATACTCGGCCTCTGTACTACAATTTGCGACCTTAAGTTGCTGTTTCCAAAGCCAACTGACTAAATTGGAGCCCAGAAAAATACAATATGCACTAACGGAGCGACGATCATCCGAGTCGGTAGCCCAATCGGCATCCGAGTACGCATGGAGAGTGGTGGTGGACCGACGGGAGATAAACAAGGCATCAGAAATAGTGTGTTTTAAGTAGCAAAGAATCCGTTTGACAGCCGCCCTATGAGAGTCGGTCGGAGCATGCATAAAATTGCTCATTTTAAGGATGGAAAAGGCATTGTCGGGGCGAGTAAACTGAAGATATTGCAACCCACCAACAATAGTCCGATAAAGAGACGGATCAGATAAGGCTGGCCCATCATCACGTGTCAATCAGCATTTAGCAGTCATAGGGGAAACGTAAGGCCTAGCCTTGTCCATACCTGCATGCTGAAGAAGCTAAAAATATATTTGCAATGTGTGAGGTGAAGGCCATCCGAAGTGCGAAGCACTTCAATGCCAAGAGAATAAGAGAGAGTGCCGAGATCTTTGACAGGAAACTAAGAACCCAAATGACGAATGACATGATCAACCGAATCCGATGAGGAACCTGTAATAATGGCATCATCTACATAGATCAAAACATATACGGAAATAGTGCCACGAGAGATAAATATAGAGGGATGTGTCGGCCTTGGACGCAACGAAGCCATAGGCAGTAAGTGCCTAAGTGAACCTAGAATACCAGGCCTGAGGAGCCTGTTTTAAACCATAAAGAGTACGTTTAAGCCGACAAACATAGTCTGGGTCATCCAGATGATGAAAACTTTGCGGCTGCTGCATAAAAACATTGTCAATCAAATAACCATGAAGAAACGTGTTTTGAATGTCGACCTGCTTAAGAGTCCAGTGATTAGTAGTAGCCAAAGATAATAAAAGACGAATAGTAGTTGGCTTAACCACCGGACTTAAGGTGTCATGAAAATCAACACCCTTACCTAGATGAAAGCCTTTTGCAACAAGTCGAGCTTCGCAGCGCTCGATACGACCATCTGCATGTTGTTTAATACTATATACCCATTTATTGCCGATTACATTCATCCCAAGAGAATAGGGAACGAGTTCCCAAGTGTCATTCTGAACTAATGCATTGATCTCATCACGCCTAGTATCTCGCCAAACCCGGTGTTTGGTGGCTTTGGTATAGGATGTGGGTTCAGAAGAAGTTGCAGAGGTAAGGAGGGCTTTAAGGAGAGGATAACATATATAGATGGGATGGAGGATTTAGGTTTGAGAGAGTTTGTTTGGGCACGGGTTACCATAGTGCGAGTTGGAGGGATAGAAGCTGGAGGGGTAGGTTCGGCATTAGACGAAGACGCATGAGTGGAGGCAGGTGAGGCCACGGAAATTGGGGAGGGGAGAGATGGAGAAGACGGTGTTGCTTCAGACATTTCAACGGGCAAAGAAGCAGTAGAAGGGAGTGGCACAGAGGGAGAGCTTAGCTGTGCAGGGAGTGGTACCGTAAGAGAGTCAACCGTAAGTTAGGAAGGGGACGAGGTATATGGAAAGGTTGATTTGTCAAAAACAACATGACGAGAGATATAAACTTTGCATGTTTGGAGATCAATGCATTTGTAGCCGTGATGAGAAGGACTGTATCAGAGGAAGACACAACTTTTGGAACGGAAATCCATTTTGTGATTATTATTGGGACGGAGATAGGGCCAGCAGGCACAACCAAAGACCTGAAGGAAGGAATAGTCAGGGAAACGGCGATAAAGGGTTTCATAAGGAGATTTATCATGGAGGACACGGGATGGTAGGCGGTAGATGACATAGAGAGCAGAGGTAAATGAATCTTCCCAATAAGGAAGGGGTAAGTTGGATTGAGCAAGGAGACGACGTTCAACTGCTCCCATTTGTTCGTGTGTGTGAGGACAAGAAACACAGCGCTCAATGCCCAAAGTGGTGAGATGACGGGAGAAGCGTTGGAATTCACCTCCTCAATCGGTTTGAAGTGCTTTAATTTTATGGTTAAATTGGCGTTCAACAAAGATACCAAAATTAGCGAAAACAATCTCAACATCAAATTTCAAACGAAGGGGATATAACCAAATAAATTTCAAGAAATCATCCACAAAACTAACGTAATAACGCGAACCATGAATCAAGGATTCAACACAAAGACCCCAATTTTATTTTTTTGTGAAGAGGTGGAGAAGAAGAGGGGAGAAGGGGGACTAATAAAGTGTTAGCCAAATGGCAAGGAGAGTATTTTTTTTAAAACTTTTTTTACTGATACGAAAGGAAACACACACATCCATTAATTTCGTCCCTAGCGGGGTTCGAAGTCTGGTCTCCCCACTGGGTAGCCAGGTTAGACACTAGTGGAAACTGATGTTGTCAGAAAAATCAGGTTTGCGGTATATATTTGTTGAGATGGATATCTAGCTATTAAAAGTGTATTTTAGTGGTGTTTTCCGGTGGTGCCTGGTGGCGGCCATGGATTCCGGCGGTGGTGCTATATCAGAGAAGAAGACGGGGGCAATTCGGCTTTGCCATGTGTTTATATCATTTGTTGCCCATGTCTATGAAGTTACATAGCTCCCCATATTTATAGGAGGGGGAAGCTTAGGGGCAAAGAAAGACAAGTATTACATGATATCTTTAAGTAAACTTAGTAGTTAAGTAAACTAAATATCTAGATGGCAAGTGGATCGAATATCTCGGCGCGCGCCCTCATAGATCGCGTGGGTCACCCGCTTTGCCGTCCCTGCCTTATTCTCGCTCTTTGTCGCTTCCTTTAAATGTTATGATTGAGGTCGCCAAGCGGACCCGCTTATCGAACGAGATCGCGTGTCGGCCCCTAATCCTCTTTTGTCGTCGCGATAAGGTTGAGGTCTTGAAATGGATCCAAGACTCGCGGCTCTAACTTGGCTTGTGAGCTCGCTGGTAGTAATGGCCGGTGGCCTTATCCTCTAACGTCGGTGGTCGGTCAAACTCGAATAAGAATCCGGACTCCATGCGATTTAGGTGACATCGAAAACCACTTAGAGCAATGTACCTTGTACGCAAGGAGAGTATCTTAGATGAAACTTAATTTAATACTAAAATAAGAGTAACGAAAATACCATAAAAAAATCAGATATGATTAATAAATATGTATTTTATTTTTTTATTTTTTTACGGAAACGACAGCACAATTATATAACTCACGTATACTTATTTTATTATAGATTTTGTATTTTATTGATTCAACATTATATTACTTCTCCTCTCAGATAAAACATTATGTTATACTTCATTTTCACCGTGTCTGTTTTAGATGAATTACATAAGAATATCTAATACAATTTTCAAAATAAGAATATCATACAATATCTAATACAAAGAATATCTAATACAATTTTTAAAATATTAAAAATATATAGATGTATTTTATATCATAGGTAAGTGTAAAAATTATAGAATATGCTTTTTTTTGTATATAAATATAGAATCTGTGTTTTATAAATAAATATAGATTATCGGATTTATTTTATTTTTTGTATATAGATCTGAAGGGTTTTGATATCTAAAACAGGATTTACAAATATTTACAATAAAAATAAAATAATATGTATTTTCTTAGAATAATAAAATTTGTATTTTTTTGTTGCAATAAAATATGTATTTGAATCAATATAAGTCATCTTTCTCACACACAAAAAAAAATGATATAAATCATTTATTTGAATTATGTAATATATAAATGATGTCACACAGTGGCGGAGCCACGTGACCCACTCAAATCTTTAAAAAAAAATAATTTGCGAAACGACGTCGTTTTGGTTAAAAAAAATATATCCATTTTTTACCTAATTATCCGCCCAACCAGGTTCCAACCTGCAAATTTTGACCTAAATACCCGCCCAACCCGGAAACTTCTTAGGGCGACCCCACTAAATTTTTTTTCTGGATCCGCCACTAATATCACATTTGATCTATAGATGTCCGCAAAATAAACTAAAACAACATGATGTTTGAGTTTTTTTAAAATCATTTTTGAGTTTATATAAGATATTAAATATGTAAAACGGAATGGATGCGAGTCCTACTAGAGTAAAAAATGAAACAGGAGATTTGTATTTTTTTTTTCCATCAGGACTAAAAACAAAACAAATAAACAAATAGTTTACCTTGTAGTTTAAAAACGATGAAAACTAACACGTATTATGTAGATTTGTATCAAGTTTGTTTTGATCATCGATAACAAATAGTTTAAAAACGATGCAAACTAACACGTATTGTGTAGATTTGAATCGAGTTTGTTTTGATCATCGCCAACAAATAGTTACTCTCTAGTTTAAAAATGATGCAAACTAACACGTATTGTGCAGATTTGAATCGAGATTGTTTTGATTATCGACAACAAATAGTTTAGTCTGTAGTTTAAAAACGTTGCAAACTAACACGTATTGTGCATAATTGAATCGAGTTTTTTTTTATGATGGTCAACAAAATGACGTTTCACCGTACAATCTTGAAATGTATCTTTTAAAATATATATCTATATAAGAAAATTTTTATTTTATGACAATTGTAATATGATTATATCAAATATTTTTATTATAACTTTACATTTCTATTTTGTCTATGGTGAAAGATGATAGAAATAGTAGTTATAATGCATGTCATTAATATAATTATTTTACAACCGTTATATAATATAATTTCTTTTATACATTTTTTCCTAAAAAAAAAAATCTTTTATACATAAATATATATTATCTGTTGTTTTCAGAGTTTCATTATTCGTGTGAAAAAGGTTTATGGTCGTGTCTATTTTGTCAGGCCGGTAGAAATGCAAAATTTCATATTTTGTCTTTTATTGTATATAATTTTATGTTTTTATAACTTACACATATACAGAAAATAAAAAATGAAAATAAAAATAAACCCTCTTTTCTATTCAGTCTGCAGTTTGTGAAGACCCTTTAATAGGTGGTATACTTTGAGTTTTTAAAAAATTGTGTTATTTTACTTATTTATTTTGGCATATATACTTTGAGTAAAGTGGTATTAATTACTTAAGACTTTGTTTGTTTAGATTGGAAATGAATCAACAAAAAGCAAGAGATGCTTCTACATTACATTACATTTGGTTCTTTATATGAGAACTCATTACATTTGTTAAGGTATATACATGCATCCAAAGGTATTACACCAAATCATACATAATATCCTTTCTTAAACAAACAAGAGAAAGAAAAGAAGGCATATAGATTTTTCTAAGAAACAAAAGAAAAATAGTTAGAACTCAATAAAAAAATAGCCATCCAAAAAAGAAAAAAATTCAATAAACAATACCACACTCATAGTTAAGGGTGCCTATTGTTTGACTCGATACGGTTAATGATCGTAACCAGCGGCGGAGCCCCACTTACTGGACCAGTGTTGGCTGCCCCCAAGATCTTTTTTACCTATTCATATACATGCGGAGAAAAGAATCTAGTGAATACATATACTAGACTGTTGTAACAATTAACTTACATCCAATAGATATAATAGAGACACTTGACACTATCTAAGCCTTACACATGTAGTATTCATGTAATGACAATAATACCCTTGTAATCCTAACATGCGGTATTAATGATTTTTTTCTTATATATATCTGGTATAAAGACATGATTTCAGTGACTTTTTTAACCTCTAGATCCACTACCGGCTCTGAACGAAAACGAATAGAAAATTTACATTATTTAAAATCTGTAACCAAAATCAAACCGTTTCATAATGGTAGGCCAATTGAAGCGACCTAAAAAATACAGATTGGTTCGTTTGGTTAACCGGACTGAAACAAAATAAAAAATTCTATTTAGCTACAAATGGTTTGAATTTTTTTGTTCTGAACCATTCAAATGATGGTCGGTCATGGGCGGCTCTACCTTATAAGTCGGGGGTGCGGCCGACCTCCTAAAATAAAAATATTATGTATAAACATTAGAGAAACTTTTTTATAGACACATATATATGTGAAATTGACCTCTTATTTTTATGTATTGACCCTCTATTTTATCTATTACCTCATACATACACACACACACATATATATATATATATATATATATATATATATATATATATATATATATATATAATAATATATAATTGAATATCCAAATATTTGTGTGATACGGGAAAAAAATTGACAAATATCTGACCCCCATGTCAAAATTCCTGCAACCGTCCCTGGGTTCGGTTATATACGGTTATGATAATTTGTTAATTTAGTTTGGTCAAGAACATTCGTTTATAAACGGGTCGGTTACAGATTTCCGTTCGGTTGTGTATGGTTGGGGTAACATATCGGTTTTATTGGTTCGGTTATGATTAATTAATTTGAACAGCTAAGTGTCATCGAATGAAAAAAAAGTCACTCTCTATATATTATGAACCAAAACTGAACCAACAACAACTATTGACTGAACAAAAATAATAATAATTTGATTATTAATATTATAACTATTAATATTTAGTAGTTAAATATTTAACATGGTTAAAAATCTAATCACATTATGATTTCTTCTTTTTTTGGAATCTCACATTATGATTTCTTAATCATTTATGCTTCACTAGATTTAGACATCTCAATAAACCCCGGAGCTTTGACCACAATTGAAGACGGTGTGATGTGCATGCACTCATAATTTTTATTTTTATATATTAATTAGTTAATTGTCAATTAAGATGCATTTAGAAAGATGTCAGGATTTTATGACTATAAGATAAGATTTTTGTCCAAAAGAACATTTCACTAGTGAAAGTGAAAATGATACTGAATTTGAAAGTGAATGGAGTTGGTTTTGTGCTGAAAATCAACGTAATTCACTTTCATATTCACTAGTGAAATGTCTTTTTTGATAAAAAAAATCTTTTCTTATAAATCAACAAAATCTCGACATCTTTCATATCGTAAAACATGTCCATTTGAAGCATATAGCGTCTTATCCCTATATTTATTTGGAGGAAACATGTACACATGTTAGAGACGTTTACACCATCTAAAATTGTTTAAAAGTGTGTTGATCGAAAGAAATGTAAACAACAAGAAATCCAATATATATGAATTATATAATTAGGCATTGTTTAAGTAGTAAAACATGTCGAGACCATTTGAAGGTTTATAGGTAGCGTCACTGTGTGCAAATAAGGTGTTAATATGAAATGTGTGTAAGTTTTGATTGTGAAATTTGTGCTAGTGTGTCACTGTATTACATAAGATGTTATTGTAACTACATAAGTTGAAATCTGTTTTGGTGTCACCATGCTAGTGTATGTACGTGTTACTGTGAATTCTGTGATAATGTCACTGTAAGTACATAAGGTGAAACGTGTCGTGCGTGGTATTACCGTGCGTGTCAGTGTGAGTCATAAGATGGAAATAGGTATAATCCAAACACAAATTGAAACATTTTAGAAAAAATATTAACTTAAAAAAATCCATTTCCAAAGTGGGCCATTTTTTTTTTTTTAATTTTTTTTTAGAGTTTTGATAAACAGAGAGATTCCATCTTAGGAGGCAGCTATCTGAATATGATAAACTAATAAGCATGTTTGACAATGACATAAAATAAACATTCATTAACAGCTAATGAATTGGCTGTAGGGGACGTCGGCAGCCGGATGCAGTCACGTTTGACAAATTTCATTCACACAATTATTAACGACTTGATCTCAAAATAAAATGAAATGAAATTATTTTGATTGAATAAGCGGAATTACTCAATTTCATTAATGTGTTTAGCACGCGGGGAACTAGAATGGCATGGTTTCTATATTGGACGAAATATGATTTGAGAATATAATGACGCAGAAAGATGATATTGACGATGTGGTGAATGGTGATCTGGGTGATTAATTGTGGGATAGATGATGCATGGCAAGGAGGGTAGTGACGACATGGTAGGTAATTGCTGGTACATACTGATACGATGAGTGGTGGCAAATTGTGAAGGTGATGACAAAGGTGGTAGTGGGATGGATGGTGGCGGCATGTGATGATAGGGTGGGTGATCTGATAGATTTGATTGGCGATGGTGGTAAGAGGCGGGTGGTGCTGACATTTGGAGTGGTGAGGTAGATGATGACGACAATGATGGCGAGGTGAGTTGTGGCGGATGTAACGAGTGGTAAACATGTTGCTCTGTTTGATTTCGTGGAAACAAAAGGAAAAGAAAAGAGAGGATTATGATCGAAGAGAAAGAAGGGGGAAATGAGTGATTTCAAAGTCTCTTTGTAGTGTTTGGATTGGATTGAGAGAAAATGAAAGTAAATATAAAAAGTGTTTGGGAAATTAAAAGAAAAGAAATGTTTTAGGCATTTTAAATTTGCAAGCTGACCGCCACAACGGCCGTGCGGTCAGAGACAATGTTTTTACTTCTGATCAACGCTAATGTCTCAAAACCAGACGCAATCAACCAACAGAAACAATAAAATCTCAATCACTATAATGGCAACATAATAAAATCCACTGAAAAAAGGGTAATCCAACGATCAGCTCCAATCAATAACCTACCATCTATTGAAATGTTGAAAATTATAAGGTCTCAACATTGGGGACGCACCCCCTAAAAATGGAAATAAAATTAAAATTGGAACATGATATCGGAAGTGTTTCAAAACGATACAAAAACGAGACATAGTAGTAATCTTCTACTAGCTCGTCCTTCTGTGGTGTAACATCATCCTCTGAAAAAAATTTAAAGGTTAAAGGTTGTGGATATTTTAATTAATTTTAATCTAAAATGAAAAAAAAAAAAAAAAAGAAAAGATAAAGTTGAGTGGTTGAGAAAAAACGCCGCACGCTACTACACGCTGTGTTACTACATGTTGCTTACAACCACACGTAGTAATGCGCGCGCGCTTTTTGTTCTCAACCACTATCTTTTTTCTTGTCTTTTTTTCCTATTTTGTATCTTATTTTGTCCTTCTGGCCCGCCAACCCTTTTTTAAATATGGTGTGAGCTCGGTAAGAAAAAACACAATCTAAAGAAAAATATGAGAATATCCAGAAAATATTTTTATAGTCCTCTAATAATAATAATAATAATAATAATAATAATAATAATAATAATAATAATAATAATATATATCCGTTCTTATTTAACGGTCTCATATGCCAAAAATACACAAATTAAAGAGAAGAGTTGATGCTTTTAACTTTAATATCAAAATGACAACATCTTTTAAATTTAATTGTAATAATATTGTTTTCATTTTCACACCCCTTAATAAATAAAGATATATTTAGAAAATCACGGAGCATTCTAATTATTTTTAGATCATACAACAATTACGAAAACAAATAAAAGGCGAGTTGTCATTGGTACCAGAGGCGGCTGCAGGAATTTTAGGACACGGGTTGGGGATCGAAACAACACATCGTATTATAAGTTTATAGGGCATTAATTTTAAAAATCCATGTAGTATTATGGGTCAAAGGTCAATTTTGAAAAAAATTAACAGGTCAATTAGTACATATTAGTGTATAAAATTTTTAAATAATATAAAAAATATATAGAATTTTTTTTATAGGTCGGGGGTCAGCTGCCCCATATGAGGCCAAGGTGGAGCCACCCCTGATTGGAACAACAACTTTGATCGCCATAGCTACATGTATTTTTTGCAGTCAGTCGAGGCATGGCCCGAACTTTCAAAAACGTCTGTATAACGAACTGTAAAGAGGAATTAATTTGACCGTACAATTGTTGTAGGCTTGTAGCAATATTGTATCAAATATATATTTGCATTATACCTTCTAATTTTTATTCTTTTCACCTTACACACTTATATTATATGAAAGAAAATAAAAATGTAATGATACGACACATTACGCTTGATACAAACTTTAAACAAGGATTGTATTCTAAAAAGAAAATTCAATCGTAAAATCTTTATGGCTCTTTCTTTTTAAAGAATGAGTTTTCATGTTATCAGCACGCAAAGCAGGCTCTTTTTCAAATACTTTAATGTATTTTATTGTAAAAAGTTGCACTGCATTACAGAAGTGCACGCAATTATATATCACTTGGTGACTGAAAACATGTGAATAAAAAAATCATCACAACTCACCCGCCACACCATATGTGCTACTACATCCGTTCTGAAATAACTGAGGTAGTTGTCAAAAAGATTTGTTTCAAATAACTGAGGCAATTACATTTTCAATACAGTATTTATTGTGTTTTCATACATCCACCCTTATTTATTAATGAGTGGAGAATAAATACAACATTGTATTAATTATAGACTAAGGTTTTTTTTAGTCATTTTGACATTCAAATTAAAGCATTAACTCATATCCTTAATATGTGTTGATCGAACTCAAGATGAAATGTACTGGAAATGGTTCTCTTTGCTCTAGGATCAAAGATAGAGTAGTTTTTTTTATATGGACTGAACTTAGGAAAATAAGCTGCCTACGTATCCAAATATATATTTGGAATCAAATCCAACCGTAGTTCAAGCGGTTATCCGTCATAATGGAGTTAATGGGTGGTTATGTAATCCACCCACGTCTCATGTTTGCATATAACTGCTCTTTCTCCCAGCTGCGCATGTCTCCGATCGCTTTTTACGGCCAGGACTTGCCCTGTCGATCCGTCTGCTTCTCCGACCAGGACTCTCGCCTGATCCGATCTTGATCTAAACTGGTTCCTGGTTGAGGAACCTCCTGAAGGTTTGCCCACATCCAGGACCCGACCAAGGATCTTTTCTAATCGCCTGGTCCACGTGGTCGTACTGACTTCCAGATCGGATATAGCCCTATCATGTTCTGCTGGTCCGTTCAGTACATGATTGACACGTGGACAGATCTGGGTCACCCCCAATCAAAGCCCCCCAGATCTTAATCGATGTGGCTGGCCTTTTAAAATAGATTAAAAACTGCAGGTCAAGGGTCTTCCACGTGTATTACACAGACAGCGCGTCCACTGTTGCCTCGGTTATCTCAAACGCCACCATAATTGCACGCGGTCGTCTTTTCAATCGATGTGTAGTCGGAACGTCTCATCTCTTGGCCGAAGGCTATTAAATCCATTAAACCCTGCAAGCATCCATCATTATTTATAGACAAGGACGTCAGATTTACCGGATTTGCACCTTCAATTATCAAGTAAGTCTTTCCTCTTCCTGTGCGATTTCTTTTTATTCCTTATGAATCCAGACCAATCTGATATATCCAATCCTGGCGAGAATCCTCTTTTTTCTATTCTCCCTCCTCATTTAATTGCTTCTATTGTTCCTGCACTTATTGAAACACCCCTAACTGAGTGTAACATTTTTGGGTTATCTGCGCCCATAAGAGCATTAAGGAGGACCTACGATACGAATAAGATGATGGCTTGTCACGCAATCGACTCCAAATTGAAGGATGCTGATATCACAGACATCTGTGATAGATATGGGATAAACAGGAATGTTTATGCCCCCATTCGACCTGCACCTGGAAAAAGTGCAAATTGCTTCCTCCCCGCCGGATCTTGGGTCATTTATAAAGAATGCTTTGATTGCGGTCTTAGATTTCCTCTTCCTCCTGCCTATCTGGAAATACTCTGATATTATGATTTAGGGATTGGTCAGATAGTCCCTAACAGTATATTATGATTTAGATGTTTTGTCACCCCTTTCACGTTGTTGCTCTTTAGAACTTTATCAATGTAAACATGTTAAGAAAAGCCCTGGTCGGTATTGCTTTTGTAGGAGAACTGATAGCTTGAGTAGCATACCTTTGATTAAGAAAACTGATCAGTCCTTCTCTGATTGGAAAAAACATTTCTTCTTCATTAGGCACAACACTGCTAGGGATTTAGGTAAGTGGAACACTTCGACTAAGAATAGCGATGTGTTGGAGAGCAAACTAGATAAGAAGTTGTTAAATGACATCAGAGGATCCAGTATATATCTGGGTCTGAGAAACTATAGTTCCAATTTAATCGATGCTGCCCGTCTGGAAACTGCTGGTCCAGAACCTTATGTTGCGTTATCGGAAGAAAGATACAATATAAGTAGGATTTCTTACTTTGAATATTTATGGTTCTCGTCTGAGGCATGCTTTTAATTACCTTTTGATATTTGCAGTGGCGAGTTTCACCAATATCATTCATATAGCTGATGATGCTTTGTAAAGTCCCACATCGGTAAAATAAGAGAATGCTCACCCTCATATAAGTGTGAGACATAAATGTCTTGTCAACTCGGGTTAGCCATTTTAGACCAAGCGAGGACGACGGTCTAAGCAGTTGACCGGACATTTATGACTCATTTAGCGCTTGACGTCACCAAACCGGACCTTAAACGCGGCGTCAAAGAAAGGGACGACCTTTTCAGCCTAACCGGGGTGCAAGGGTGAGTCGTTCGAATCCTCAGGAAAAAAGTGGTAATTCTTTTAAGTGGTATCGAGCCGCAATTTTATAACACGACTCTACTCTAACCAACATAAAATAAATGCGTAATTTAAAAGTTATTCTAATATAATATATATAGATATATAAATATATATAGATGTACATAAATAGTAAAATATATATATATATATAATATATAGATACCAAAATATAATATATAACATCTTTTCATTAATGGAATGTGTTCGATCTTCTTTTTAGGTCCAATTGAGTGAATGAAAGTAAGGTCATTCCTCTCACACGAGCGTATGAAATTGGCCTCATCATCCAAGGTCCACCTCTCTCGGATAAAAGAGGTGATTCCATTTGTCGGATGGCGATGTTATTCAAGAGGCTCGGTCCGTCAAGCGGATCGATTTAACGGTGTAGTTTCAATTAAACGTGATTTTAACATTATTAAGATCTCGGCGAATAAGATTTGTTTTACGCCGCCTTGTAGAAATAGGATTCCCTTTTTACTCATATCCTGACTTCTCGGTGGGTTCATCGCCAAGGTTACAATTTTAGTCAATTTTATTTTAACATCATTCCATTACGAAAAGATCAAAATAATACGATTACATAACTTTGGTTAGAGAATAACATTATAAAAAAAAGAAAATAACAAACATAAACATAATTATTATAGAAATTACCCGATTACATATTGTTGACTCGAAATCGTATTAAACGACTTGACAACACCAACCTTCGAGAATCCCTACCGTACTTACTCGGAAAGAGGGAAAGAGTAAAATAAGATATATATAATTTTGGTACAAAGTGAAAATCTGATCCCCTATTTATAGAATTTTCCCTTCACCTCGGTCCGGTGTAATGATGATAAGTGTGAGATGTTACCCTAAATGTCTTAATTACGCTTAACAAAAATCTTCTTGATATCGAATGACATAATCGAACTTCCGTTGAAAAACTTTTTCTCTACAACTTTCATCAAGACCACTTCTTCGTGAAAACGATTCTCGATGAGCCATTTGTATTATACGTCCTTTTCGAGATTGAAACAATTATTCTCTTGATCATTTATATCGGTGACGCTTTATAACTTCCTTTCAACAACTTGAATTGACTTCAAAAAGTGTCGATGACCGACATTTACAATATTCTGTTACTACAACTTTTACTATAAATACTAATACTAACTATACTGCAACTATAAAGATTAATATTTTATACTAATTATATCATAATTTTAGATATTTTACATAGAATTTGTCAACAAAAAGCGTAATAAAATCACGTAAATTCAATCATATAAAAATAATACATCACCAGGCCCGGGTGCAGGCGTTCTGAGTATGGTATCGAGCCGACTATCGCGTTATGCTTCACCTACCAGTGTAGGTCGTTACCTCTCGATGCATCCGATCCCGTTATCAACCCAAATCCCACATCGGTAAAATAAGAGCTCACCCTCATATCGAGACGCCAACCCTATTTAGACACTCATCCAAATTAGCCTCGATCGAAACATTTATGATCATGTTGATGGTTATGCTTCACCTACCGAGGTCGATACCATCCGTTATCGAACCCGTTGACACTCATCCAAATTAGCCCTCGATCGAAACAGATCATGTTGATGGTGCTTCTGAGGATACCAACGATTACCAGATGGTCCCCCGTTGGTAAGGGTGATTTTATATGATTTATAACGTTATATTTTATAATGATTTCCCCCATATTCATATAATTTGCATAGAAATTAAGGGTTTAATCGAATTATTGAGCAAATGAGTTTTAAAAGTCTTTAAGTGTAAACTTGAGCTAATTTCGTGATCTTATTGGTAATTATCTATGGTTTTACACTTTGCGTGTTTTTATGGTTTTGTAGGTACGCGAACATGTCATGAAAGGAGATCTAAACGGAAGGAAGAAGATGCAAGTCAAACTTGGAGTGGAGGAATGGAGATGAACGAGCGTTTGAGTCCCGTCCCATCCGGGCGGGCGTTTGAAAAAATCCGGACGGGCGTCCGGAGAAGCTATTCGATTCAGCAAGTTGAGATTTTCTTTGGACGGGCGTTTGAAAGGCTGAACTGGCGTCCAGCAATAGTGGACTGGCGTCCAGGGGAACTATTTTGATTCAGAGTGTTGAAGAATTTTACGGACGAGCGTCCATTTTAAAGAAGAACGGGCGTCTGATCCAGCTCGGCCCGACTCGAAGATTTTATGAAGACTGGACTGGCGTCCAACCCTCTGGACGGGCTTCCACGGCACCGCCTCAGCGAAACCGACCTAAAAATCTATATATAGACGCGTTTTTCCAACCCTAAAGAGACAATTCGATCCCTGGCCGCCCCAGGCCCTTTGGGGGCGCCCTAGCTGCGTTTTCCCACCATCATAAACATCTTTTTATCTTCCTTTTTATTTATATGATTTGTATTCCAACGATGGATAGAGGCTAAGCGTTTTGAACAAGCTTGTGAAGCCGATCGAGCATCAACTTGATTTCTTCTTTGGATTTGTTTTGTGAGTTTTATTAAAGCTTGTATCTTTATTATGCTTTCATATTGATTATGCAATTATATCGATGGATTGTTGCTTGTTGATGTTTAATGTTGATGATAATCGTTGTTAGACCTAGATCACCATATTAAAGATTGGACTTTTAACCTAAAAATAACGAGAGTTGATTAGGTTGAATTTCTAGGTTGCTAGATTGAGAAATCTTACACCTTGTTACGGAAGCGTTAATCTTTAAGATCGAAAGATAGAAGATTAATAGGCGAATTATCTACGAGAGTAGAAATTCATACCTTTGATAGGTGAACCACATCTTTACTAAATCTTCACTAAATGATCTAGGGTAGAAATTGAGAGTTGCGAGATAGGTGGATCAATGCTTGTTCTTCGTTAAAATTAATTGAAATCATCTTTGTGCCTTGTTCTTCGTTGCTAGCTTAGAATTTTATTTTCGTTTTAATTTATAGATTAGAGTTATTTTCGTTCGCAATTATCTTTCCTGGCTTTGGACTGACAATCCTCTGTCCAGTTTACTTTTCGTTTTGTTGTTTTAGGTTTAGAAATAATTGGTATCAATCTTAGGAAAATTAATGAACTAGATACCCCGATTCCCTGTGACCGACTCCGGTATTAATCGCTATACTACGATCCCTACACTTGGGGAATACCGGATTTATAAATTTTATTACTTGTTTGCTTTGTTAGATAAAATCCGTGACATGTTTTTGGCGCCGTTGCCGGGGAATCGGTGCGGCTGTCCAGTTCATTATTAATTTTTCTATTTTTGTTACAACTTTTTCATAGGTAGATTATAGTTTAGGTTATTAGGGCTGTTCGTAGTTAACTTTTATAGTTATCAATTTCCTAGGTTTAGCCGTTCTTCCTTTAGTTTTCTCGCTTTTTCTGTCTGCATGCATTTCCCGTTTTTCGCACACTCAAACGGGCGTCTTGACTAGTAGACGCCCGTCTGTCTGGAAATCGATAGCTCTGCTTTGTTTTATTCTACTGGACGAGCGTCTGGATTGCCAAATGCCCGTCCACTTCAACCTTCAGGCAGACGTGCGTCCAGTCATCTGGACGCCCGTCTTGACTAGTTTTTATTGATTTTTCTGTTTTTATCACGAATTTTTTCGTAGATAGGTTTTTGTTTCTATCCTTTCTAGTATCTACATTGGTTCGGGGACATCTGAGGTTGAATTATCTGACTCCACGTTTTTAGCAATCGAACTTTTGGATTAAAGGGATCGTTTTAGCACTCGTTAGTATTTTGTCCGTAACTTTCGGCTCGAGTGTCCGTTTGGCGCGCAGGACCCCAATTCGGAAAGCTCGTTCCGACGCCGACGACATGATGAACGGACATAGGCCGTTTGATGCCATTTTCGAGGTCAAAATCCACTGTTTTCCCTTCCATTTTGGGCTCAGAAGATTTCAACACGTTTTTTTTTTCTTTTTTCTTTTTTTTAGTGTTTTCCGTTTTTCTGTTTTAAATTTTTCGTAGGTAGATTTCTGTCTCTGTTTCCGTTTCTTTTTCTGTTTCTTCATCCTTTCCAAAGAAAAAATTTAAAAAAAAAAAAAAGGGGACATGGATGAGCGAAGTCAGATCGCCATGCTGCAATAGCAGATGAAAGCTCTTCAAAGGTCGCTTAATCCTATGAATCAGACCCGTCTTTTCCACAGAACTCACAAGTTCTGTTCTGTGGAAGATGTTGTCGACCTAGCCATCTTTGTTGGCGGTGTCAAATTCTTTCCCCCTCTGCGTGATCGAGTCAATTCTTTCCAGAATCAGGGAAATTTCAATCTAGTCAGATGTCAAAATTGTGACAATGAGGGACACACTACTCGTTTATGTCCCATGAATGGACAGAACGCTGAAGTAAATACTTCATGTGGCCAAGCAGATGTCGAGATTTAATAATCGATTTCTTCAGCCAAAGCGCTTTTAAATCGTGGTTTCAATTCTCGAAATCCAAATTTCTATCAAAACCGAACTTGATCCAGGACCAACATATCAATTTTTCCAATCAAAATCAATGGTTCAATCGAAACAGTCCCGGTCCTATGTTTCAAAGTCGGTCTAGCCAATCTTTCCCACGTAACTTTCGTAACTATCAAGGCCCTCTCAATCGGACGATCTTGAAGCTGAATTGGAGGAGCAAAATAGGACACTCAAGAATCTTGAGAGACGGCTCAGGCAAATGGCTCAAGACCAAGGCATTGACCTAGCTCCCACACTTCCTTATGATAGAGAAGAGGACAATGCCATGAACTTAGGATCCGGCATTCAATTCAGTGGTCCCCCAAAAGTAGAAGTGTCAGGATCCGATGTTCGTATACCCTCAACTGATGAAAATTCTTACGGACATGAATTTAATAACATTCAAGCGAGATGTTCGTATTGTCGTGGGACCCATTATGAGGCTCAGTGCAGTGGAGGTAAGTCACCCCACCAATGGAATACCAATAGCAATTATGATGCAAGTTATGAGAATCCACTTCAATCTAACTATGCATCCACGTACAATGGTGGAGAAGATGCTAGTGCTATGAATGTAAGGTCCGACACTCAACTTAGTGGTTTCCCTGTTCTAGATGAGAGTACTCAGGTGGCTGATCCCCTGAGAAATAAAGAATTTAGTGGAAGTCAGGAGGCGGATCTCCGATCGGTAAGGAAGGTAAAGGTGAAACGGCGAAGTAGTGATCATATGTCTAGAATGAAGGATGAAGAAGTGAAAGAACCTGAAGGATAGACCTTTACCTTCCTCTCCGAATGTTATGCATCTAGACAAGTGCACTCCTAAAAATCCTTGGTATGCTTCTATCGTCAACTTCTTACATTCCCGATGATCTAGATCCGTAATTGTCTTATCAGGAGAAGAAGAAATTCTTCTCGGATATGAAAACATTCGTTTGGGATGAACCTTACCTCTTCAAGATTGGTAAAGATGGTTTGCTGAGAAGATGTGTTCCTGAATCTGAGCAACGGGATATTATTGAGCAGTGCCACAGTGGACCCACTGGAGGTCACTTTGGTCCTTGGAAAACCGTTGCTAAGATCTTCCAATCCGGTTTCTATTGGCCCACAATCTTTAAAGATACAGAAGCTTTCTGTAAAGCGTGTGATAGGTGTCAAAGAACCGGAACGTTGACAAGGCGTTTCGACATGCCATTGAAACCCATCCTAGAATGCGAAGTCTTTGATGTATGGGGCATCGATTTTATAGGACCATTCCCATCATCTTGTGGAAATAAATACATCTTAGTCTGCGTGGACTATGTATCAAAATGGGTGGAGGCTCAAGCCACGACTCACAATGATCATAAGACGGTCATGAAGTTTCTAAAGAAAAATATTTTCGTGAGATTTGGATGTCCACGCGCCTTGATTAGTGATGAAGGGACACACTTTTGCAACCGACCTCTAGAGAAAGTTCTTGAGAAATATGGTGTCCGGCACAAAATTGGCACACCATACCATCCTATGACTAGTGGTCAGGTTGAAAGAAGCAACCAAAGTTTAAAGAAGATCCTGGAGAAAACTGTTAATAGTCATAGAAAAGACTGGAGTCTAAAGTTGGATGATGTACTATGGGCATATCGAACTGCCTATAAGACCCCCATGGGTACATCACCCTATCAGATGGTGTATGGAAAATCATGCCACTTGCCAATCGAATTAGAGCATAGAGCGTATTGGGCCATTAAGTTCTTAAACTTTGATTCCCAATCTTGTGGTAAGCACCGATTGCAACAGTTGCATGAGTTAGACGAATTTAGACTTCAGGCCTACTAAAGCGCCAGGATAAGTAAGGAAAAGACAAAACTCCTTCACGATGCCAAAATCAAGAAGCGAGAATTCCAAGTTGGGGAACAAGTTTTACTGTACAATTCCAGGTTACATCTGTTCCCTGGTAAGCTGAGGACACGATGGTCCGGTCCCTTTGAAATTCTCCAAATCATTCCTGGAGGTGTTTTAGAACTGAGAGGTCATGGTGACCAGCCGTTCAGAGTGAATGGTCAAAGGTGTAAGCACTACATTGGTGAACCCAAAGAGAAGCCTTTGATTGTTCACTTCCTCGACATCCTCGGGTGTGGTACTCCTGAAGTCAATGAGTTTGACGAGTTTTCGCCCGATTTGTTTTCTGAGAATGACGGCAGTGGTCCAGTAGCGGAAGTTCTGGCTGGTAGTTGGGATATGGAAGAGTTTAAACGGGAGGCACAGTTAAAGAGAAGATTGAAGAAGAAGAAGTCTGCAATGGGGAAAATTAAGAATGTTTGGAAAGCGGTAAAGAACCTGACCCCATGTGTGAGATGTTGTTTCTGTAGCCACACTAATGACCAGAGCTTACACGAAGTAGTGGCCGGAAGGAAGATTAAGTGGCCTGATCCAGGCTGAATAGTAAATGTGTCTAGCCAAAGACACTAAAGAAAGGCGCTTGTTGGGAGGCAACCCAATATTAAGAAAAGTTGTTGCTATTATTATTTTTTTTTTTTTTTTTGTTGAATAAAGGGGGCTAGTTTTGTCTTGTGTTGTCTAGGTTATTGGTGTCGGTTTTTGTGGCCAGGTAACTTGCATGAGCTGAATTTGAAAAATCCATGTGATTCCTTCCTTCCTGCCGATGTTACATTTGTGCACTACTTTTCACATAGATTCGGTTTTTGTCAATTTTTGCATTGCTTATGCTTTGTTTCATGATAATGCCTTGTCTATCATCTTTTGTGCCCCTACCCCCGAGGTCCGTTTTGTTTTGTTTTTCATGTGTGCAGGGTATTTGCGATAGCGATGGTGCGCTTTTAGATGAAGCCAGTTTTCCGGTGGATGGTCCACAGTCTACTGATTTCTTCATGCATTTCTGGATCTGACTCATGACCACTTCCAGAATTGCCGCCTTCGAACTACAATCAGCTAAGTTTTTCTTATTCTGCACAACATGAGGACATGTTGTTATTTAAGTGTGGGGGAGGGATTGGTTGTACCTACAAAATGTGCTTAATTTATTATGCTTATTATGCTTACCACCATTCTTAACAAAAATTCAAAATTTTTTCGATTTTTGATTAAAAACATCCGCCCCGAGCATGATTTTAGTTTGGCTTACTTACTTGTTATATTCCCATACTTGTGCTGGTTGACTAGTATTCTTGCATAGACCTTTGATAAATAAGCTTTTACTCGAATTCTTTTCACGTAAGCCTCTTCGATGACGAGCTGAACTTAGGAAACTGTACCCATTTAAACCGATGATGTTTTATTTTGATTATCAGACCGTTCGCTTAATGCTAATGTCATGACAATTGTAATATGTATGTAGTTGGAATTGAAGTAGGAAGTATCGTGAATATACCGAAGCCTGAATGTGATAAGTGAAACGTGACTATTGTTCTTTAAGAAGTTTTTATTAAAGGAAAAAAAAGAGAAATATATGAATTAATTGGGTGTGTCGAAAGCTGGTCGATGATTGGAGTGAGGTAGGGCGTATCTCGAATGTCCTATACCACTATGATGACCAAAAGCTCACGACAGTCAGAAGAAGCTACCTGATGATTTGAGTAAGGTAGGGTATATCTCGAATGTCATATTCTGCTATGACGGGCAAGAGCTCATTCTGATGTGTGTATAAATGTGAATTAATTAAATCAACTTATATAAGAATGTGGTATGAAATGAATGAAAGACTTAGTTATCGCTACCTTATCCCCAATATAGGCCAAGGTATATGTTGTAGGGAATATCCTCTGGGTACAACAGAAAAGATTTCGAAAACACATGTATTACTCTAGTCATGACGTGAGTAGTTTTGTAGGGTGTATGTATAGTCAGGGTAATTCATTATCTGTCTTAAATGGGTATTTGTTGGTTAGCTTGAATTTAATTGTCAAGTGTGGAACCAGTGGAAGTTGAAGAATGCTTTGCACACACTACACATTCGAGTAATCGTTTATTGCATGGGATGTATGTTTTTGATGCTAGTCGACCGGTTGTGATTTGATATATGGGATTTTATGTGGTTCAATGCATGAGTAAGCCCTGGTTTTCTTGTTTTGTTTTGCTCGGGACGAGCAAAAGATAAGTGTGGGGGAGTTGTTAAGGGTGATTTTATATGATTTATAACGTTATATTTTATAATGATTTCCCCCATATTCATATAATTTGCATAGAAATTAAGGGTTTAATCGAATTATTGAGCAAATGAGTTTTAAAAGTCTTTAAGTGTAAACTTGAGCTAATTTCGTGATCTTATTGGTAATTATCTATGGTTTTACACTTTGCGTGTTTTTATGGTTTTGTAGGTACGCGAACATGTCATGAAAGGAGATCTAAACGGAAGGAAGAAGATGCAAGTCAAACTTGGAGTGGAGGAATGGAGATGAACGAGCGTTTGGAGTCCCGTCCATCTGGACGGGCATTTGAAGGTCCGGACGGGCGTCCGGAGAAGCTATTCGATTCAGCAAGTTGAGATTTTCTTTGGACGGGCGTTTGAAAGGCTGAACTAGCGTCCAGCAATAGTGGACTGGCGTCCAGGGGAACTATTTTGATTCAGAGTGTTGAAGAATTTTACGGACGAGCGTCCATTTTAAAGAAGAACGGGCGTCTGATCCAGCTCGGCCCGACTCAAAGATTTTATGAAGATCGGATCAAGGTCCGCACCTCCGACGGACGTCCACGGCACCGCCTCAGCGAAACCGACCTAAAAATCTATATATAGACGCGTTTTTCCAACCCTAAAGAGACAATTCGATCCCTGGCCGCCCCAGGCCCTTTGGGGGCGCCCTAGCTGCGTTTTCCCACCATCATAAACATCTTTTTATCTTCCTTTTTATTTATATGATTTGTATTCCAACAATGGATAGAGTCTAAGCGTTTTGAACAAGCTTGTGAAGCCGATCGAGCATCAACTTGATTTCTTCTTTGGATTTGTTTTGTGAGTTTTATTAAAGCTTGTATCTTTATTATGCTTTCATATTGATTATGCAATTATATCGATGGATTGTTGCTTGTTGATGTTTAATGTTGATGAGAATCGTTGTTAGACCTAGATCACCATATTAAAGATTGGACTTTTAACCTAAAAATAACGAGAGTTAATTAGTTTGAATTTCTAGGTTGCTAGATTGAGAAATCTTACACCTTGTTACGGAAGCGTTAATCTTTAAGATCGAAAGATAGAAGATTAATAGGCGAATTATCTACGAGAGTAGAAATTCATACCTTTGATAGGTGAACCACATCTTTACTAAATCTTCACTAAACGATCTAGGGTAGAAATTGAGAGTTGCGAGATAGGTGGATCAATGCTTGTTCTTCGTTAAAATTAATTGAAATCATCTTTGTGCCTTGTTCTTCGTTGCTAGCTTAGAATTTTATTTTCGTTTTAATTTATAGATTAGAGTTATTTTCGTTCGCAATTATCTTTCTTGGATTTGGACTGACAATCCTCTGTCCAGTTTACTTTTCGTTTTGTTGTTTTAGGTTTAGAAATAATTGGTATCAATCTTAGGAAAATTAATGAACTAGATACCCCAATTCCCTGTGACCGACTCCGGTATTAATCGTTATACTACGATCCCTACACTTGGGGAATACCGGATTTATAAATTTTATTACTTGTTTGCTTTGTTAGATAAAATCCGTGACAAGCCCCCGTACTGCTCCATTGGAGACCACATCTGAGACTAGACGTCCTTCAAAACGTATCAGATCTCAGAGTCAGGCTGATAAAGATGTTGAGGCATCTGAGCGAGCTCAAGGGGAAAGATATGATTGGAAAGAGTGGTCCAATCAAGACTTGTCCAAATTTGTAAGAACCCTCTCTCAAAGGTAGTAATCTGTCCCTTTTTAGATATCATATGCTGACTTCACCCCTGTATTCCTTTTTAGGGTGCCAAACTGGGTAGGGAGATCCTGTCCAGACTGAAGAATTCTAGAAAAGTTGAAGAGGACCTGTCAAACTCTTTATCCGAATGGAAAGCTGTTTACGGTGATTTTTACGATTTATATTACATTATTTCGTAACAATATCCTTGGTATTTTATTAATTTTTATAGAAAATTAAGTGTTTAATGGATTTATTGAAAGAATGAAGTTGGAAAGTATTAGAGTGCAACGTCGCGTTATTTACGTGATTTTATTAGCAATTATCTATTTATATATGTGATGTTACACTTTGCACGTTTTTATGTTGTAGATACGACGAGCATATCGTGGAACGAGTCAACAAGCTGAAGGATTTCGAACAGCATTTTATTTGAAGACTTATCTAGAAGGACAAAATTGGAATTATTATATTTCTATTAGGGTTTAGTTTTTATTTTTAAAGAAAAGGAAATAGGATAATTATTACCCTAGCTCGAAGAAGGTTATAAAAGGACGCAGTCATTGGAACAGAGAAGACACGAAAAAGCATCTGGAAAACAGAGGCGACAAGAAAAAGCAAAAAAAAAAAAGTGTAAGGCTCGGTCGACCGAACCCTGACACTCGGTCGACTGAGTGTTTTTGTATTTTTTATTTTATTTTATTTTGCTCCGGTGTGACGATGCTCAGAGGCTGAGGCTTTCTTGAACGAGCTTTGTGAAACCGATCGTTGCAGCATCTCAATTTCGACTCTTTGGATTGTTTGTGAGTTTTAATGAGATTGTATCTTTTCTATGTTTTTATTGTTATTATGCAATTTCATTGATGAATGTATTGCTGTTTGATCTTTAATATTTGATGAGAATCGTTGTTAAACTAAGATCACCATAGTAAAGATTGGATTTTTAATCTAATTAACGATAGTTGTTAGGTTGAATATCTAGGTTACGAGATTGATAAATTTCACACCTTGATAATTAAAGCGTTAATCTTTAGGATCGATGGACGAAAAAGATTGATAGGTGAATTTTTCTAAGATGTTAGAAATTCATACTTATGATAGGTGAAGCACAATTCTTATTAAATCATCACTAGACAACCTTAGAGAAGAAATTGAGGGTTGCGGAATCGGTGGATCATTGCTTGTTCGTTGTTAAATTTATCGAAAAAAATCATTTGTTATCACCATAGCAATTTTATAATTTTTATTTAGTTTATAGAATAGAATTATTTTCGTTATTCGGTTCGCAACTATCTTCGCTGGCTTTAGATTTTTAATCTTCTGTCCAGTTTAACTTTATTGTTTTCATTACTAGTTGTTTTGTTTTGTTATTTTAGTTGTAGTCTTTAAATTGTTTAGGATAGGACGTTTTTACTTCTCATGACAATTTTAGGAAAATTAATCAAACTAGACAAAGACGATTCCCTGTGAGTTCGACTCCGGTTTTAATCATTATACTACGATCCCTGCACTTGGGGTAAACCGGATTTATTTTATTACTTGTTATATTTCGTTTAGCATAAAATCCGAGACAAAAGCCAAGTATGAAGATTTGTTGAACACTTCTACAGCCGAAAAGATGGCCTTATCTGATGAATTGTTGGTGAAGGATGGTGAGCTGAAGACTAAGGATGTTGAGTTCCAAACACATGTTGCTACTGCTAATCGAATCAGATCTGAGATGGAAAAGACAGTAGCCGATCTTGAAGTGGAGAGAGACAATTTGAAAAGCAAGCTCCCTGAGCACATTGCTAAAGCTCTTGCTGATTACAGAAGATCTGATGAGCTAGCCAACAGTATAAAGATGCTATTTGCTCCAATTATCTGGTTTGGGTACTCCTCAGCCATTGAGGATGTAAAAGCAACAGGTCTTGATGTCGATGCTACCAAGCTTTCTCATGCTGGCTGGAACAGGAATGATGGATCTCAAACTTATGAGGCCAGATTCAAGGAGTTTAGGGAAGGAGTGGACTTAGTTTCCAAATATGGTAAAAAGCCTCCAACTGTTCAAACTGGCTCATCGTCGCAATCTCAAGCTCCCCCAGTTCAAAATGAAGATACTTAAATTGTTCTCTCTTTCAATTCTAACTTCAAACATTGCAACTTTTGATGTCGTTGTTCTTAAAATTTGTTGTTTTGCTGTTCTCACATGAGGTTTTTAGGATTTTAGTGCCTCTGTGGCACCATTTGCATAATTTCTATAACATGTGTTTGCCTTTGTGCCTTATATTGTGTTTTTCCTTTATCCTCTGCACCCCCAGTATGACATGTGATTTGTGTGTGAAGCACATGTCATACTTTGAACAAATTATCGACCTGACCTGAGGTCTGATGGGTTAAGACCTGACCTGAAGTCTTAAAGTGGTCTAATTTTTCAGACTTAACGATTGTTCTCTTTAATGAGTTATCGACCTGACCTGAGGTCTTAAGGTGGTCTGATTTTTCAGACTTAACGATTTTTCTCTTTTAAGAGTTATCGACCTGACCTGAGGTCTGATGGTTATCGACCTGACCTGAAGTCTTAAAGCGGTCTGATTTTTCAGACTTAACGAATTTTCTCTTTTAAGAGTTATCGACCTGACCTGAGGTCTGATGGTTATCGACTTGACCTGAGGTCTTAACGCGGTCTGATTTTTCAGACTCAACGATTTTTCTCTTTTAAGAGTTATCAACCTGACCTGAGGCCTGATGGTTATCGACCTGACCTGAGGTCTTAAGGTGGTCTGATTTTTCAGACTCAACGATTTTTCTCTTTTAAGAGTTATCGACCTGGCCTGAGGTCTGATGGTTATCGACCTGACCTGAGGTCTTAAAGCGGTCTGGTTTTTCGACTTAACGATTTTTCTCTTTTAAGAGTTATCGACCTGACCTGAGGTCTGATGGTTATCGACCTAACCTGAGGTCTTAAAGCGGTCTGATTTTTCAGACTTAACGATTTTTCTCTTTTAAGAGTTCAACAACAGAATGTATTACAGCCACAACATAGTTCAAAAAGCTTAACATAGTCTTACAATGCATAACAAACTTGCAGAATAAAATGACAATCACTTGCCTTAAACATAAAATTTCTTCAGATTAACTGCGTTCCAGCTTCTAGGGATGGTTTTTCCAGTACCGTCAGCCAATTGGTATGCTCCCTTTCCATGTACTTTGATGACCTAATAAGGTCCTTCCCAGTTAGGACTCAACTTTCCACTTGGCTCTTGCCCGCTGACTTCGTTTTTGCGCAAGACTAGATCACCAACCTTAAAGTAACACTGTTTGACCCTGGAGTTATAATATTGGGATACCTGCTGCTTATACTTAGCCATTCGGATCAAAGCAATATCCCTTTTCTCCTCCAACTCATCTTTAGCATGCCTCATTTCTTCTTCCCGAATCTGGTCATTCTACAGTGTCGTTCTGGGAGATGGCAATCCAATTTCTGCAGGTATAAAACCTTCACATCCATATGCTAAGGAGAATGGAGTTTCACGTGTTGATATATTCGGGGTAGTCCTGTAGGCCCAGAGGATATTTGGTAGGTGTTCTACCCAATGCTTTCCTTCTTGTTCTAGCCTTTTCTTCAAACCAACTTTGATCTGCCTGTTAGTTTGTTCTACCTGTCCATTGGCTTGTGGGTGACCAACAGAAGTGAAATGATGCGTTATGCCCAGATCAGTACACCACTCTTTAACTCTGTTGTCCTCAAATTGAGTACCATTGTCTGAGATTATGGTCTTTGGTATCCCATATCTGCATATTAGGTTCTTCCATAAGAATTTCTGGATCTGTTTGGCCATGATGGTAGTTAATGGTTCAGCCTCTACCCATTTAGTGAAATAATCAACAGCTACGATTAGGAACTTGTAACTTCCTGGTGCTATGGGTAGTGGCCCCACCAGATCTACACCTCATTGATCAAAGGGCCAGGTCGAGATAACTGGGGCTAGGTTCTCAGGTGGTTGGTGGGATATGTTACCATGAATCTGACATGACCTGCATGCCAAGACTAACTCCTCTGCGTCCTGTTGCATCTTTGGCCAATAGTAGACAAACAACCTGTATTTTCGAGCCAAAGCCCTTGATCCCATATGGTTTCCACAGATCCCTAAATGAATTTCTCTCAATAAGTAGCTGCCTTCTTCTACAGTAACAGAACGTAACCAAGGGGATATAAAGGATTTCCTATACAGGATATCATTGAATAGGGCATACCTATCAGATAAGCGCTGGAGTTTGCGAGCTTGCATTTTGTCCTCTGGTAACTGGCCGTCTTTCAGATATGCTACAATGGGATCCATCCATGTTTCCCTCTGTGTGATCGGTTGTACTTCAGATGCTTCATAGCTGCGTTGACTCAATTGTTCGATCAGAACCTTCTTGTCTGATAAAAAATTCGATGCTAACTTGGACAGGGCATCTGCTCGGGTATTCTGCGATCTGGAGACCTGCTCCATCTGAACTTCTTGAAACTGATTTATCTTCGACTGGGCCAGAGATAAGTACTTTTTCATAGGCTCCTCCTTTGCTTCATACTCTCCTCTGATGTGGTTTACAACCAGTTGAGAGTCACAGTAGACCTTAAGCTGCTGAACTCTCAATTTTAGAGCTAAGTTCAAACCTGTAATCAATGCTTCATATTCTGCTTCGTTATTGGTTGCGTGAAAGTTAAAGTGCAAAGCATAAGGAAATTCTTCACCCCTTGGACTTATGAGGAAGAGACCTGCTCCTGACCCGTTCTTGCTAGAAGCTCCATCAACGAACAGCTTCCATTGGCCTGATTCTTTGGGACATATCTGTTGATCAATAGAAATGGACTTTTCTTCTGCTAGAAAATCTGCCAAAGCTTGAGCCTTTATAGCAGTTCTTGGCTTGTACTCTAAATCAAACCCTGCCAACTCGACAACCCATTTAGCTAAACGACCTGAAGTATTTGGCCTACTCAGTATCTGCTTTAAAGGTTGATCAGTTAGGACGATGACCGGATGACTTTGAAAATAAGATCTTAATTTCCTGGAGGCATGAACTAATGCTAGGACCAGTTTCTCTGCATCTGAATACCTCACTTCAGGTCCATGTAAGGCCTTCATTGTGTAATAAACCGACTTCTGAAGTGTCCCCTGTTGCCTGACCAAAACATCACTGATGGCTTCATCACAAACTGATAAATAAAGGTACAAAACCTCTCCTTCCTGGGGGGATGTCAAAGTTGGCAACTCCAACAAATACTTCTTTAATTCCTCAAAAGCTTCTTGACATTCCATTCCCCAATGAAACGGGGTAGCTTTCCTTAAGATCTTAAAGAAAGGCAGTGCACGTTGTGCTGATCGTGAAATGAATCTGTTCAATACCGCTAATCTCCCTGTTAACCTTTGTACCTATCTGACGTTAGTAGGTGGCGGCATCATTCTCAGAGCGTCTAGCTTATCCGGATTGGCTCTGATTCCGTCTTTAGAAATCATGTAACTCAGGAACTTTCCAGATCTAACACCGAATGTGCACTTCTTTGGATTCAATTTCATTTTAGTAGCTCGAAGTACATCGCAAACTTCTTTTACATCTTGTAAATATTGATCCAAAGACCTGCTTTTGATCAGTAAGTCATCCACACAAACCTCCATGGATCTGCCTATCTGAGCATGGAAAATTTGATTGACTGCCCTTTGGTAAGTGGCACCTGCGTTTTTCAGTCCAAACGGCATGGTCACATAATGATATGTACCAAACTCGGTTATGAAGGCCGTTTTTTCTGCATCTTCAGGGTCAATGAAGATTTGATGATATCCTTTATATGCGTCCAGGAATCCGAAGATTTCAAATCCCACAGTCGAATCCACTAGCCTGTCAATTCTGGGTGAGGTGTAACTGTCCTTAGGGCAGGCTTTGTTCAGATCCGTAAAATCCACACACATTCTCCAGGAGCCATCTGATTTCTTCACTAACACTGGATTGGCCAACCACTCGGAACGGAGGGAGTACTAAAATTGTTCGAAAATTAACACAATAATGAATTAAGGTATAATGAATTTGAAGACACGGAGATTGTGTTGTTTTTATAAAATAAAATAAAAAAATTCCTACATTACAATTGTCATAAAATGAAAAACCGAAAATCTCTATCAATGTGTTTGAAAATCTCTATCAATGTGTTTGATTTAAACATGGGCAAATTCGAAATTTACACCGTGGGTTTTATGGAACTCGATTTTTACTCCCTTAAGTTTGAAAAAACCATTGCTAACTCACGCCTTATACGCCCTCTTGACCGCCCAAAATCACCCTCATTACTGTCCAAAACCCCTCTCCGGACCGCCCATTCCGCCTTCCCGACCGCCCATTTTCTCGGCGGTACGTAGGGGCGGCTCTACCTTCAGAGGTTTAGGTCAACTGAACCGCTAAAAAAAATATTACAGTGTCAAATTTTTTATAGGTACACATAGATCGACCCCTTATTTTTTCATATTGATCCGTATTGACCCATATTGATCTATAATATATAAGATATAAGACTAATTATAATAATTATAAAATATGACAAATTTCTGACTCATATCGGCAGTACGTCCCAACATTTAAAAGGAAAAAAAAACTGTTCCTTTTAATTGTCTGCCTAACCCATCTGCATCCTCATTCCAAGCAACAAGAAAAATATAACAGAAAAGCATAATTTGTAAATTTCGAATTTGCCCAAAATATAATTGGTAAAATGCAAACAAAAAAGGTCACCTTATTTTTCAACTTTTGTTATGATCATCCGTAAAGAATAAAGATATGATGTGTACACCCAAATTAAGCCGCGATCACCTTTGATTCGTATATGATGTTAACCCATTTGAGGAGATCGGAGAAGATGGAGTTGAAGTTGCTGATGGAGAGTTCCCTGGAATTGTCCGACTTTCTTTCTTTTTTTCTTCTTTTTTTTTTCTTGTTGAGCCCGAATTTCTGATGGAAAAGCGTATGGGCGGTTGTATAAAAATTTTGGGCGATACCGCCGAGAATATGGGCGGTCGGCAGTCATGGAGGCGGGATGGGCGGTAATGAGGCGATTTCGGACGGTCATGAGGGCATATAAGGCGTGGGTTAGCAACACTTATTTCAAACATAGGGGTGTAAATTTCGAGTCTTGTAAAACCAATAGTGTAAATTTCGAATTTTTCCTTTAAACATTGATTTGTTTGATCAAACCACACATACTCAATTAACTAATGGTGATGCTTATGATTTGAATGAATGATCATGTTTATAGGTCGATCACTGTTTTGTTAAGACAATATTTATCAGAACGACAGATTCAATATAACCATCGCTAAAATATGCACTTTATGAAAAGCGTATGTTTTTTTTAGAAAAGAAAAAACTTATATCAAACACTATTCTCAATATTTTCACAGTTTCTCTAAAATATGCAATATATCAACAAAAAAAATGTTTTCATTAATTAATCATTTGTCTAAAAAAATGGAAGAATATTAAAAATAAAATTTGTTGAAAAAAAGTGGACAAGCCATGAAGCAGCACCCAGAAAACAATGAACCAGATCCGACGCCAACGCTCGTGCAAAGTTGCATACGTCGAGGATTTTTGAATTTATAATGTTAATAAGATGCCACTAATATATCAGAGTACTGATCAAAATATGAGTTATTCTATCTTTTTAGATTTGTCCTATATTATATATCATTTTATATTATCAATGCAACTTTATTACTCATTTCTCAATCTTATCTCTAATTTATTACTCAATCTCACAATTTTTCATTACTTAATAACTACTGCATTAATGATACTAAACGGCATTTTAGACATTTAACCTTCAAATTTATGACATTCAACTATTTTCTTAATTTACGTAAAACACATAAAATGACTTATAGTATTTTGGGACGGAGGGAATACATTTTATTTTTCTGTATAATGCCATTAATTTCATTTTTTTCAGTGTGATGCCATCAACATATACGTATTTCGTTGACAAATTGTCCACCGTATGCTAATAAAGTGTGTGTGTGTGTTTTTTTTTTTTTTTTTTTTTTTTTTTTTTTTTGTGGAATAATAAAGTAAAAACAAATAGAACAAAATAATAAATGGACAACCATGTTTATTTGTACGTACTTCTTTGAATATGTTATTTTATCCATTAATTATTTCATAGGCAAAACACACACACAAACAAAAAAAAAAAAAAACCGATGGAAGACTGCCACAATAATAACCTAGCAGCGGCGGCGACTTCTTCTATCAGTTCTCTGCCTCTGCTCATCCTTCCGTCCGGCAATCCTCCTCCCGTTAAATCCAAATGGAAGACTCTCGGATGGAATCTTCAGCCGAAGACCATGATCTCCGCAGACGTAGCTTTGACATACCAATCGGGGAGAATAGCACACCAGCATCGGTGTGGTCAAACAGAAGCGGCGCCGATGTCGTCAAATCCCGAACCGATGACCCGTACATCTACACAGACGCAGGTGAAGATGATTTTGAATTTACTGATTATGCTGAGGACATTGAGAATCTAATGGGCCATGAACATGGAGAGGACGAGTTAGTCATACCTCTGGACGAATGCCTAGAACTCTGGAGGCCATTGAAGCGTGCTTTGATTATTAAGCTCCTAGGTAAGTCAATTTCATATAGCTATCTTTCTCACCGTCTATCAACTCTCTGGCAACCGGGGGGGGGTGGCTGGAACTTACCGATTTAGATAACGGCTACTACATTGTCCGGTTTACTCGGAAAGAGGACTACGAAGTAGCGCTAGAGAACGGACCTTGGGTAATACAAGGACATTATCTAGAAGTAATGAAATGGAAGCCTTTTTTTGAGCCAGTTGAGGGTGCGATAAAAACAACAATGGCCTGGGTTCGATTCCGCATATTTCCGATTTAGGCATCTAGGGAACGATTTTTTATGAAGCTGGGGAATATGGTGGGAAAGTCATTAAAAGTGGATCGGAACACGCTCTATAATTCACGAGCTCGTTTTGCCCTGGTTTGTGTCGAAGTCGACCTAGAAAAGCCCCTGAAAACCTTTGTCTTCATCAATGGCAGGAAAAAGATGGTGGAATGGGAAGGCTTACCAATGGTGTGTTGGGATTGCGGCAGGTTCGGGCATCGGAAGGAAGACTGCCCTCTAGCCCGGACCAATGCCGACTCGGCTGCTCAATCTGATTCAACAAACAGACAGACTGAAGTTGGACCTACACCGGAAAAACCATATGGCCCGTGGATGATAGCCCAGACTAGGCGTAGGCGGCCAACAACTCCAGCTTCCAAGGCTAACGACAACGGCTCCAATAAGGAACCACAAATTAATAACAACGCTCCGGCCGAACAGCATGATACAACCCCTCCTACTGGGTCCCGGTTTGCGGCATTGGCCGAAGAAGACAACCAAGAAATTACCACACCGGATGAGATCAATGAATTAAGAAAGCAGGCTGAACAACTGGCTCCTCATGGCGGGACTTCCACCACATCGCAATTTGAGAAACACCATAAGGATGGTAATCCCTCTAAGCAAAAAACCTCTAAGCAAGCACATGCCATGACAAGTAAGTCCAACCCCAGCACCAACACCGATACTATTGGGTCTCGATTCTTAGTCCTTGCAGAGAATGAAAACCAAGAAGACACCACGCCGGAAAATAACGAAGAAATTGAAGCCAAGGAAATGGATGATGTACCTGCTGAGGTAAGGAAGCTGAGAGAAAGTATGAAACAGGTGGAACCACATGGTGGCCAGGCGATAACCAAAGAGTTTCATAAATCCACGTCCCAACAGACTATTAGTAAGAACAAGCAATCGGAGGTAGGAGGAAGCAGTAGAGGGAAGCAAGGAAATAAGAATCTTAAGGGAGGTGATAGTTTGGTGCACAATGCACATGATTCAAGCAAGAAAAAGGGGCAGACCACTGAGCTGGGAGTTCAGGGACAGCAGATGAAACGAACTTCCATCGTAAGAAAGACTTCATCAGCAAGAACCGCTTTATCTGACATGTCCAACGCCTCCAAGAGGCCTTTGCACCCAGGAGATAAAGTTATGCTTGCCAGTCTTGTTAACGTTGATTCCATGATGCCACCCCAGCAATCCAGTGACCATATCAAGACTCATCCGCCGGATTTTGGACAGTTGGCTACAAACGAAGGTACTTCCGATGTGAAATCTGGGCTGAATCCGTTGTTCGAAGTGGGTGGGGAGACCCAACACTCCTAGCTATCTCATTAACCTTAATTTTCTATGAAGATTTAGCATAAAACTGTCGAGTAACTTAGATTAAATTTTGTCTACTATGAAAAAATTATGTTATTTCTTTTGTAAGTTGTGGATATTCCACTTTTGGCAATAATAAAAGTTCTCTTTCAAAAAAAAAAAAAAAACAAATAAGTTACTCATAAATGGTAGAAATGGCTTTGTATCTTATTTTTTTATAAGAGAAGAGGCTTAAAAGCACTTGCATCAGATTTTTATTTACCGATTCTTTATTTTACAGTTTTAAATACACATTTTTTATGATTTAAAGAATCTCTATTTAAGATGAAATAAATCAAATTCTCTATTTTACATAATGCGGTAAACATGAATGAAAATATACATAATCTGCATGCATGAGGTAGATGTAAAGTAAATTTATAGAATCAAAATTCTACCATAAAAATAGAGAAATTGTTGTAGTTTTATTATTCCTAAATTTAAATGTTAAATCTAATATATAATTTATAAAGTATTTACGGTATCTACTGCAAGTGCTTTAAGAACATCTTCAACGGGAGAGGCTAAAAGGTTTATAAACCTTTTGTAAATATTTACTTATCATGATTGTAGAGGTAATGATAAAGGAAAGTGATTTAGGCATACACTTTATCCACGTATAAAGTCGCATAAATTTAATCTAATAGTGCGTTTGGATTTCTAATGGAATGAAATGTTTTTCTTTTCCAAAAGGCAATTAATTAGGAAACATGATACTACATACCTAGAAATAGCATGTGGAGAAATAAGAGGTAATTAATTAAATACCATAGCTAGAAGAAGATATCTGGGGCTGTGAAAGCGTTCCCATTCCCGTTCTTTAGCGAAATCGTCCATCTTCTTCTTGAGGAGTTCTTATTGCAATTTAGAAAATGAGTGTGGATTAAAGCTTAAATAATAGAGGAAATATGGATTTATACCTAATTTTTCATTATTATTATTATTATTAGGGAATGAATTTCACTAATATTTAATTTTTCTAATTTACAGAAACGTCACCCAAGGAAAAATATAATTCTACTTTAACCAATGACAATGACATTCTTTTGTACGGGAGATTATTATGTGGTGTTTTCATACGATGCGGAGACACCGTGTGACACACCACACACCACACACCTTTATTTTGTATTAAAACTGTTTGGTTCTGATCGTTTATCCGGTCATTTCACCACAAATTCCCTCACCACACAATAACTTTTCCTTTTGTACGTAACGAGTATTAGTAGAATTGATGTTTCATCCAAAAGTCAGTAACAACAACGATTTGACATTTGAAACGTTAGGAGTAATTTTTTGGTGTCATGCAAAGAAAATATGATGTATGGGAAGTAAGTTTACGGTGCTAGTAGAACTTGATGAACTTAAAGTTTGAAAAGGATTGCATCTGCGTTTGTAGTCCAACGGTTAGGATAATTGCCTTCCAAGCAATAGACCCAGGTTCGACTCCCGGCAGACGCAATTTTATCACTTTTAAGTCTTTTTTTCCCACGGAATACGAAAGCTTTTATTAATCGGATAAACCGAACTTACAACGCGGTAGAAACCCGCACTACAACGCAGCCAAAAACCGCACTACAACGCGGCCTAGCCGCAAAACATGCAACCTATATTACAACAAAGCCGAATAATAGGTCGAATCAAGGGTGCTGAACAGAAGGAAAGTTTCCAAAAGAAATAATTTCGTAAGGAGGCGTTCAGACACGTGAGCCCTCTCGACAACCTATTATTCGATGCATACAAACAAAAACTTTAAACATAAAACCACAGCATCCGCCGCCACCGCCTATGCTCCGCCGTGCCCTTACAAACCAGCCGCCCTTCCTAATACCAAATAACAAATCACGAGTTGCGGCGAATGATGCCACAGGTGACGGAGAAACAAAAGCTGCCACAAATGACCATCTACAACTCGAGATCCGCAAGCGATAATAGAAAGTCGAAGGCTGAACCTCCGAGAAACAACTCCTCGGAACCAAACTACTCAACCATAGGAAAGCCAGCAGCAGGAACAACAAAGAGCAGGAGCAGCGCTCGGGCTGAAACGGAGAAATCTAACCGGAAAAGCACCAAATCCGGCGGAGGAGAAGGGGTCAAAAACAGAGTAGGAAAAGGCCTAGCCATCCTACACCGGGTTGTCTCCTCCACCAATCCATGAAGCTCCACTCAAAATACAAAACGGCAACCACTGATCCGCAACCCGCCACCACGATCCGGCGTGGAAGAGAGGACGAGGACGGTTGCAAACGGCGGAGATTCATAGATCAAAGCAAAAAATAAACACAGAAAAACAATATTTACAGTTCGGTCGCCAGCAGCAAACACCACTGCCGGCGCCGGAGAGACTAACAAATGGAGGGGGGGCTTTCCTTTTAGTCAGAGAAAGAAGAGAGAGAACGGGGTCATTATCTACTCCCTTTTTCTTTATCACTTTTAAGTTTATGATCTGTTTTTATAATTTTATCTTATGTATTTTCCAAACATTGTTTTTTTTTTATTTTAAATTTTTTTTTTTAGGACGAAACAATGATAGAATTCCCTTCAAAAAAAAAAAAAAATGATAGAACTTATAGTGATCAAAACATAAAGATGAGCCCTCAAAAAGAAAAATCAAAAGTGAGTTCCTACATCATATATACGATTAGTTTCTCTTTTTTATTTATTACATACTAGCATCATATTAACTGCACATATAGTTCCTACAGTAGAGAGGTGAGTTCGGTGAAGCGTCAATTTTTCTCCTTTTATTACAAACTAGCATCATATTAACCGCACATATTGTAATGTCATACACTGGAAAAGTAATAGAATGCACACCCATATATAAGTGTGAGACATAAAGGTCTTATCAACTCGGGTTAGCCCTTTTAGACCAAGCGAGGACGACGGTTTAAGCAGTTGACCGGACACTTATGACTTATTTAGCGCTACTGAGCACGAGTGCAGGGCGTTACAGAATAGTATCGAGCCGACTACTGGAGCGGAACTATGCTACCGCACCGCATAAGAAGACGGTGTAAGGATGGCCTCTAGTTACCTCTCGTAGAAGTGCGATCCAGAAACGATCTTGGCCATCCTAAAGAAGGACGCTTGATCCTTTATAGAGGGAGAATGTAATGTCCCACATGGAAAAAAGTAGTAGAATCACACCCCATATAAGTAAGTGTGAGACATAAAGGTCTTGTCAAACTCGGGTTAGCCCTTTTAGACCAACGAGGGGCGGCGGTCAAGCAAGCTGAACTGACACTTACGACTTATTTAAGCTATTCTGCTGCGCCGCCTGCAAGGCGTTACATATAGTTCCTATATTAGAGAAGTGAGTTCGGTGATGCGTCAATTTTTCTCTTTTATTATATACTAGCATCATATTAAATGCACATATAGCCTCTCAAATGTAGCTTCTTGAAAACATCTATGTAAGGCCAGTCAATGATCATCCGTGCATCCACATTCACTTACCCAACCGTCAGAGGGACAATTTGGGCAAAATCGCTGACGTCTTTCTTTTGCTAGTCCTCACCGAAACAGTCATACTCCCACCGACGTTTAAGGTCATCCTTCAATAAGGCCTCCTTTACGTCCATCGGGTCTTGTAAGATCCACCCGTTGATGGTAATCGAACCTTGTCAATGTGTTTACATGTATGGAAATACTACGGTCGGGTATGGTCGGGTCTAATATTTTACTCAATAGATTACATAACTTTATGCAACACAAAATCTGATACAATTCAAACAACATATATATATATATATATATATATATATATATATATATATATATATATATATATATATATATTTTTTGATCAAAATGTATTTATTACATCACAATAAAACGAATTAATTCATATTCAAACGGACAATATCATTCATAAATTTTTCAAAAAAGATATGATACGACTGACCAAAAATATCATTCACCTACACTTAGACAAAAGGCAAGGGGCTGGGGGGAAATTTTTAGGTAGTGTGTGATCTCACGTAGCTACGATCCTCGTGGTTACGATTGTGCTGCACGTAGTGTGTGCTGACTGAGTGTGACACACTACCTAAAAATTTCCCGGGGCTGGGGAGGTAAAAATCTTTATTTTCTTTTTGTCATCAAAATATTGCCATCAAATCACAGAAAGAAAGAAAAAAATACTGTCAAAAGAGTGTGCCCGTGACGGGAAACTACATCAAATTATTCTATACTGTCACCACATGAATGACCCCTTACACCTAATAAAATAAAATAATAATGGGAGTGGTGTTGTATCCAAATCGAATCGAGTCGAGGATCATTTGTTTGTATTTGGGTTAGTTTAGTGGTTCAACTGTTGGCTCACTGGTTGAGCCGGAGGATTATATATATTAGTAAATAATAAATTATATACAATCATGTAACTCTGTAAATAAGCAATTGCAAACCAAACTATGACAGAAAATAATAAAGCTAGATTGTTGGAAATAAAATATAATGTTAAAAGACTTTTTTTTATGTAAAAATTTTAACTTATCCAAATGTTTAGGTAAATTTACGAATTATAGGAAAAGGTCGTAGAGGACGGGTTTACATCTTATTTATGTAAAAAGGACAAGAAAATAACGTACTGGTTGTAAAGGACAAAAAGTAATGTATATCCAAAAATACCCTTTATTACTATTTTCTTCTAATTCTAATACTAAAACCTAGCCGACTCTTTTTTTATCCTCATTTTGTGCGGTTTCGATCAAAAATCCAAACCCTTTTTTCTCTTTCTTCTCCATGACCGCTTTCAATGAATCCCCTTGAAATCCGGCCATCTCGTTTCGAGTATCGAGATATCCGGTCATCTTGAAATTGGATATCGGTATCTCTCGCTTCATCTCATCCTCTCGCTTATTCGAATCGCTTGCCGACTCCGGAAAAGTCGCACCTTTGTTGTCCTCCATGGTGGTGTATTACCTTCGATTATCGAGAATCGTAGATTGACTCTTCAATTCTCAAAGATTTACGGCATCATATACAAAGATTAATTCGGTGAAACCGTTTCTATCCCTATCTGCTTTCGTTTTGATTTTATAATTTTGGGTGAAGCCATGGCAATCGAATCGAGATTCCGTGAAGCCATCCTATCTCTGCTTTCTCATTTCTATCCCTATCTGTTTATGCTTTTTGATATATACATAATAATGTAAGTATTTAGTTGCAATGTAAAAAGTTTGAATGCTTTTTTGCATCTGGAAAGAGACGGATTAATCTTTCTTTTTTTTCATTTTTTTTTTCATGTTTGGTGTATTACTATTCTGATTGAATGTGGAATGAGATCTGAGACTTAAAACTGCCGGCATTCTTTGAAACTTACATAAGAATCGTGTTAGATGAATGAATTGGCGATAATGGAGACGTTGAGCTTTTCGTTGAAGATCAACTTTTCAGATCTAAAGAGTGGGGTGGCGTTTTACAGCTTGGGGTGGGATGGGATGGCCTAGGGTGGCTGAGGCTGGGCGGCAGGGTGAACAGATTTATTTGTTAATTACAGCATAAATTTCAGACTGTAAACAACATCGCAGTAACATGTAAACAACAACGTAGTAACATTTGAACGATTTAAGTAGTAACATTGCTACATAATGTAGTAACACTCTAAACAATCGTAGTAACATTTCACGAAAAATATTCTAACATCTGTAAAAATGAACTGCCACTAAAAAAATTTGAACATTTCCAAGGAAAATGTAGTAACGTTTCGGTATTTTTTCTATGAATGTGCACGATCTTAAGGTGACAAAATCCCCTATCGGGGTTCCCTTCCCAAGTAGGGTATAGAAAGAGTAACGTTTCGGCATTTTTCTATGAATGTGCACGATCTTAAGATACACAAATCCTCTATCGGGTTCCTTCCCAAGTAGGGTATAGAAAGTCATCTGAAACAATGGAAACGCTTAAAAACGGAGTGGTATATATATATATATATATATATATATATATATATATATATATATATATATATATATATATATATATATATATAAACTGAAAGTGAGTTAAAAAAATCATTAAGGGTGTTTTTGTACAACACTATTGTTTTTGTCCTTCTCAACCATATTTTATTTTTTTTGTCCTATTTCATCATTTGTAATCTTATTTTGTCCTTTAGGCCCATCACCCGTACAAATTATTACCAACAACTTATTTTTTTGTTTTTGAAAGGATCCAACAACTTTAGGATCGGCTGATTATAAATAATGATTTCAGGCACACACTCTCACCCATTTATGAGAAATTTGATTAGCTGATGACAACAACGTTGAAACTATAGGATTCTAAATTAAACATTTTTGTTATACTGTAACGTCCCGTTTCCGGATAACGAGTCCTTATCTGTAAAAAAGTATTCGGCATGTATAATATTAAATAAACATAATATTATACGTACCGAATTAAGCAAACGGAAGCTAAAGAGACTCTGGTGAAAACCGTAAAAGTTACTATGATACATTGCGATCCAACTAAAGATAGAAGGAGAAAAGCTTACGATAACGAAATAACTTACAAATACGATGTCTTACAACAGAAACAAACTATCTTACAACACGTCTTAAAATAAAACACAACAAGTATTGAAATAGAAAGTACAACATAGTTATAATATGAAAGCATAAAAACTCTAGCATAGCATAGCATGATCACACATCATCCTCAAAGTCATCATCTCAGCTCAACCTACAAATCTTCTCACACAAAGCAAACATACAAATATTCAAAGAGGTAACTAAAAACGTACTTAGTAAAATGTAGAAGCTATTGAACAATTATGCTTCATAACGAAAGGTTAACCATTTATTATTATTAAGTTATCTTTATGAATACGACTCAAACTCTAGTATTCACTTCATGCTCATCAACATGTTGTGAGATCCTTCTTTGTTTCTAACTTAGCTTATCTTTGTTACATCAAGGATTCAAGGGCACTACGCATGGTGCTACTTGATGAGAGTCAACTTTACTATGTTCTGGTGCATGTTTTGACCCCCCGTTTACAACACTTTTGGCTCATTTTGGGTAGTTTTAGACCATTTTTGGGACAGAATCACATTGAGCACTCAATGTGAGGTGAACCGTCACGTAGATGGGAAACCTCGGCATTTTATGCTGTTTTTGACCCTATTCGAGCCCTATCTTTCTTACGGAATTACGCTCGGTATGTTGTTTGGCATGTGAAATGCAGAAAATAGGTGAATAGTGAGCGTGGAAGAAGAGGCATGAGGCTTAAAAAGACAAAACCGAAGCTCGGGAAAGAAAGAAATGAAGAAAAGTGAATATTTGCGTGTTGATGGTTGGCGCGAGCCAAAGTGTTCAGTGTGCGCCAAGGAGAAAGCATAGAGTTCAGCTTTGAAGACAACACTTTCAGTGTGCGCTAAAAGGTAAGGCATGCGCTAAAAGACCACCGTAAGGATCGACAAGTTGGTAGAGAACCGGTTTGGCCAAGACAAGTTAAGTTCAGATGTGTGCGCCAAAGAGGAACAAAGAACATCGCCAAAGTCACGTGGCATGTTCGGTACAAGCACTGAGGATGTCAAGCACACACCAAAGACTGTTACAGAATTCATGTGAAGACTCTGTTGGCTAGTTTAGCGTGCACCAAAACGCATAAACGCGGGCCAAAACTGTTTTTCTGCACATTTTTTGGAATCTATTAATAGATTTTTGCACAGAACTTTACACACATCCTCATACCCACACTGTTACATAGAATATCCTTAGGTCGACTTTTTCCCCTTTTAATCCCTAAACTTATTTCTACATCATATTCTCATAGATAAACTTAATTGATCTTAGATTTGAGCTCAACTATCTTTGATTTTGCATTTTGGGTATTCTTCTTCACTAAAAGACATGGGTGTTGATGAACCTGGATGTAATCTCACTTTTATGAGATTTTGGTAATTAATAACATTTCTCCACTTTTTTTTATGGCTTTAATATCTTCTTTGATTGTTATTTTTAGCTTTATAATAATTAGCTAAATATTTCATAGCTAAATCATGTGAAATTTGAAGAAACCCCCCTCTAATTGATGAAATTTGGAATGGGTAGTGCTTAATTGATTTCATATCGACGGATTTGAGTCTTAAAACTTGTTCTTAATGCTTGAATTAGCTTGATCACCTAGTTCATGATCACACACACCACTTTTATAAATGTATGTTGCGAAGGGGTGTGGGAAAAGGGGTTTTAAGATCATTTATAATAATTGACTGAGTTCTTTAGATTCAATTTGGAGACGAGGTTTGTCGGTTGTTTATCGAGCAACTCTAGAGCGTTATCTTATTTCGGTCAATTAAATTCTTAAAGGCGAACTCTAGGTTGTTGCATGGCGTCTAGCACTATCTTAAGAGTTTGCACCCATGAATGAGTCGATATAATCGTAAGGTTGAGTGGTTGGTTAAGCTCATTCCCGAATAATCGAATAGAGGGGCGAAAGTATTCAATTGAATCATGGTTTGGCTAAGTTTCTCTCTCTTATCTTTTCTAGTTTAAACATCATTGTAGTATAATTAAACCGTGAACAACTTTGATTAACCTAAACTAAGTACAAAAACGACTTTGATACTCGATTGATTCTCCGTGAGATACAACCTTGCTCACTTCTATAGTACATCTGACCCGGTGCACTGTCGGTTAAGGTTGGATCGTTACTATTTTGGTCATCACTACTCACCACAAAGCATCTGGTTGCAACCGATTAGTGATGCTACACTAGTAGCCACGGGCTAGTCCCGATAGTGTGTGTGTTCAGCGAAGTCCCTCCATTCTTGAGGACTTAGTAACCTACGGAGTTATTCACTTTATACTAACCATACCACTCATTGCGATATTGTCTTATGTCTTACCAAGAACCTTGATGTTTATGCTTTTAAATACACAAGTATGTATGTTATTAATCGTTAACTAGCCACATAAGTGTTTTAAAGGCAAAAGCTCACTTAACATTCTAATCTCTCACTTAGGCAACTAGACTCTAACAAAACCTATCACATACACAGACATCGATGGATACTAATCCACTAAAGCACATGGCCATTCATGCTCTTCCGACGGTCTGGAACCTCAACTCTTAGAAAGAATCCATTCGGTACCGGACCTAAACGCATCAGATGCTTAATCATGGCTTTGTTAAGTTTATTTAAGTTTACTAGATCAATAAATATCATTCAAAACTCAATTCGGGGTCTTAGGAACCCAAAACTGCAAAACAACCTCTTTGGCGCGCGTTAGGCCTCTTTGACGCGTGTTGAAGCATTCCGGAACCTCAGCAGACCCTTATGTTCCATGTTGGCGCACGCCAAGCCCTTTCGGCGTGTGCTAAACCCCTTAAACCATTCTTCCGTCTTACTACTCCCTCTTGGCGCGCGCTAAAGCCCTTTGGTGCACGCCAAAAGTTCAAAACTGCTCCAAACATTAAATTTCCCTAGTTTCGATTCCAAACCAAATCCAAGAAGCATGACAGAAAAGTAACACCAAAAGTAGTAGCAAAACATCACTTATTTGATACCTAACAACAACATAACATTATAAAACAGTAATCATTCAGTAGGAAGACCCTCTTACTTGAGATCCGAAGCAAAAGCAAGCAAAATCAACACAAAACAACCCCAACTCTTGATTCTTCAACCAAAACCTATGTGAACACAATTCGAACTTAAATTAATCACGATCACAGGTTTCTACACCAACTATACTACAAATTGAAAAACTTAAACTTAAATTACAGCCCTTCCAAATTACCTTTCCAAATCTTCAACTTTTTGGTACCAACACAATGCTCTCTTCCCAAGGATCAAGAATCTCTTCTTGAATCTGCAATCCGACAAGAACTTGATGAGGTCCCTTGAAGATTCCCTTTTGCTTTTCAGTTTTCTTTTCCTCAGACAACTTCGAACGTTTTATTCTTGCAATTTGATTTTTCGACAACTCTCAAAGTTAACGGGGAGTTTTATTTCCCATAATTAACTTCCCTCTTAAATTCCTATTTCCTTTTCTTTGTGCCAAATGACACGCCTGCCATTTCCCAAAATTCAGAATATCACATATATTATCATCATGAGAAATTTGATTAAATGATGACAACAGTTCAAGTGTTTAGTATGTTAATTATCTACCTCCCCAACTCAAGTTTCTTAGAGAGATGATAGTTTAACATGGTATCAAAGCGGGAGATCATAAATCAAACCTTGTTTGTCAACATTATTGTTTCCCCATTTATATAGCGTGCAAGTGTTGAGGCTCTTTATTGGTCTTGTAGTGTCCTTGTGTGTCATGTTGGCCCATACTTGTTATAGGGTCACACTTGAAGGGTTGGTCTTATAGTCTCTTTGTGTGCCATGTTGGCTCAGCCTTTCTTATAGGCTCACACTTGGAGTGGTGTTGGTCTTGTAGTGTCTTTGTGTGCCACGTTGATTCAGGCTTGTCATAGATTCACACTTGAGAGGGCGCGTTGAATTGTTAAGTGCATAAATTATCTTCCTCCCAATCACCCTAAGCTTTTGGGAGATATGATAGTTCAATAACAACATCGTTGAAATTGTATGATTCTAAAACCAACATTTTCGTTATACTAATACTATACGATGATGGTGCATCAGTTAATTAGCAGTGATAGTCCACAACAAAATTCACAACACACTTTTACACCATTGATTATGATGTGGATTGATTCATATGAGTCTCATAAGGGTCAATAGTGTAAAAATTTGTTGTGGCACTTAATTGTGTAAATTTTGTTGTGGCACAAACATTTCTCTTAATTTGTTTATGGAGCATTTATTTTCAGTTCAACGGTTATATGGTACACCACACTATTTGTACTCAACCTTTTTAAAGTCGGTTTTCGAAAAGAAGAAACATAAAGTCGACTTTCCGAAGGTCTATTCACACATTCCACTATTTGAAATTGACTTTCAAAATGTCGATTTGGTGTGGTATACATGTAGTGTGATGTATAGATAAAATCGTTAGGGTGAAAATAAAAAGGTTATAACAGGCCGAACCGTAGGCAAGTTAAAATGACCATAGGTCGCTTAGCACAAGCAAATTTTGTGATCAAATGCGCTCATAAATCTTACATTATCATACAAAAAGAGCGGAAGTCGAAAAGAAATGCATTCATCATAATGCGTGGAGAACAAAACAAGCATTTAAATAACAAAACTGATAAGATAAGGACTGGAGGATGAATAGTAACATGAACCCGAAATCCAACCATGACACAACTGCGGTGGCCAAGCCGCAAGTTCGGTTGGACCGAATCCCGGAATTTCATATTTCATGTTACAGATATAATCTATAAATTCATTAAATAAAAGAAAATTCTAAATTTACCATAAAATTCTCAAATAAACTACATAATTTCCAAATCCACAACAATGAAAGAAATACAACTAGTTTTTTTATTAAAGAACTAATTTAACTATCTACTGTTCCAACATAAGGAAACTTAAACGACATAAAAAGTTAAATTACAACTGTGGGTGTGAAACCAAAAAGAAATACAAGAACAAAAGTAATATCCGGAAGAGAAAACATCCTAAGGCATGATATCAAAGAGCATAAAAGTTGTCTTCTACGAAGTCTTCTCGGTCTCAACATTATCTCATATGCAGTGGCGGACACAGAATCTCGGGTAAAGAGGGCAATAAAAATTTTAAAGAGACAAATAAAACATTAAGGGGAGGGGGGACAAACAAGATGGATACTACATATATTAGTAGATTTTTTTCAGATTGAGGGGGGCAGTTGCCACTTCTCATATGAAATGTTATTATAAATAGTGAGCATGACGGGCAGCATGACGGGCCAGTAAAAACTATAATTAAAAAGGAACCATGGTAATATTTGAAAAATACACTCATGCTTCTCTTTTAATGCAATTATAATTGTAAATTTACAAGTTATTCCTTATACTATAAATATGTCATATGAATAATTGGGAATTGGGAAGTGGGCCATGGGACATGGCATAATGCAATACATCCTAAAATACTAAGGCATAGTTGGAAATTGTCTTACTTACCATATCATATGTTACGTACATTACCATATCCTTATCATCATACGTAATTATCATATTTCCATTACCATATGTGAAGTGACAAACATGAAATAATGAGTATCAAATGATTCAAGGGTATTACGTATCTGTATATATAGTCCACAAAGAGAGGACAATATAATATCATATTTATCAATATCATATAATACAATACCAATACGTACAGCTAACCAGCATGCTATTAACATACTCAGTTAGACCTGCAGGTGCCCATAGTCATACCATGCATCTAACATTACTACATAACATAAAATTAAGTAAATTAAATAATAAATCGCATAGTGTAAAATACATGGCAAACCATGTCTCGTGTAATGTTTTGGAAATTCACAACAGCAGTGGGCTCTGGTTCTGCCGCAACTGTTGTATATATATCGCAAGTGCCGCAGTTTTGCCACAACTACCATATATATACCGCAAAAACCGCAGTCCCAATTTTGAAAACTGACGTAAATTTCACATATTTCCCAGTAGTAAGTATCAAGATTTCTTAAATTAGTGAATTAAAGTGCTGAATTGTTTATTATTAAGCCTGAAAATTAGTTTGATGAAATTGATAAAACAAAACCCAGGTGCCGCTCTATTATATAATCTACTAGTTTAAAACCCGTGCGATGCACGGCGTTACGGTGTAGCTTAAAATTACAATATCTATATCTATATATATAATAATTCAAGCATACAACTTTTGCATAACCACACCAAAAACCAAATGATTTTATGTGTTTAAGTTTAAAAAGAACGTAAACATTCGACGGTTGAACATACAAATCTTTATCATTTCGACTTATTTGTACTTTTAATTGTAAAGAGAAATTGTTATAAACTCATTGCAGCCTATCAATTAATAAGATATCCATTGTCAAAATAAATAAATTAAAGGCTATCAAATAGTAACATTTATCAAATATCTTTGTGATAAATATCAATGCCTAAAACTACACCAGAAAATTATTGTTAGGATACACAAACTCCATGGGATTAAATACACAAGGTCATCAAATGTACCCTCTTCAAAAAAAATCAAAATACACTTATTGAGAATATTATTCAGGCTAATTAGTAGCAGTATTTATTTCAAAATATTCTGTATTTATTGTTTTCTTATTCTCTAAGATATAGGTGGATATATATACACATTGTACTCAATCACAAAATCAATGGAAAACATTTTGATTATTTCTGTCAATATGGTATCGGAGCTATGTGTTGATCTCATCCGCACATCTCACCTTTCCCGTCCTACTCTCGAATAAACCCTAAACCAAAAAAAAAAAACCCATCGGCAACAATGGCTGAAGATTCCTCAACCACATCGGCCACCACCACCCCGGCCAAAAATTCTTCTCTTCCCTCCTTTCATCTTTCTTCTCACATCCACATTATCAAATTAAACCGTCAAAACTATCATCTTTGGCGGGCACAAATCTTACCCTATCTAAGAGGTCAAGGGGTATTTGGCTATGTCAATGGAACAATTAAACCTCCGGCCGCCACCATCACCAATGCTGCCGGCGTCAGTTCTCCCAATCCAGACTATGAAGCATGGGCTCAACATGATAATTTGATTCTCAGTACCATCACCTCCTCCTTGTCAGAAGATGTTTTGATGCAAGTTTATCATGCCACCATGTCGGCTGAGATTTGGTCGGTAATTGAAACCTGTTTTGCCTCGCAATCCCGAGCAAAATTGATGCAGATTCGTACACAGCTAGCCTCTACTCGGAAAGGTACACTCACCGCAACTGAATATTATTGCATAATTAAGCGGCTGTCCGACGAGCTTGCAATGGCCGGCCACCCCCTTTCCACCGATGATGTTGTTGCATACCTTCTGGCCGGCCTAGGACATGAATATGAAGCTCTTGTTACAATGATCTCTGCCCATGACTCTATATCTCTTGAAGAAGCCTACTCATTACTCCTTACCACTGAATCACGACTTCAGCAACATGCCCCGGTGCCGCCGCCGGGATCGTCTTCTCCGGCACCCCCTGCTGCAAATTACACCACCGCTTCTCCTGGACAGCAATCGTCAAGAGGCCGTGGCTATGGACAACCCGACCAAAACAGAGGACGGGAGCGTTCCGGTTCCAATCACGGTCGGGGGTCCGGCCGTCACTCTCTGAACACCGGCCCTCCGGTCACTTGTCAGATTTGTTCTCGTCAGTCATGCCGCAACAGCTTGCTACTACCGTTATGATGACAACCCCCCTCCGCCCCGCCCTCCACCCCGACAGGCACCTTCCCCAGCTGCTTCGAATCAGACCCCAGCTTACCCGCCTCAAGCATATCAGGCCCAGCCATACCCGTCTCTCCCTCCCCCACATGAATGGGTTCCCGACACGGGCGCCACGCACCACATGACGAATAATTTTCAGAATTTAAATCTCCGTTCTGAGCCATATGATGGTCCTGATCGCATTAACATCGGTGATGGTTCAGGTTTGCCTATCTCTCATATTGGTTCATCTACCTTTTCGTCCCCTACTTATTCCTATTTGCTTAGTTATATACTTGTATCTCCTGCTCTTCGCACAAATTTACTTTCTGTACAGCGGTTTGCTTCAGACAATAATGTGTATTTTGAATTTCACAACTTCTATTTTCTTGTGAAGGACTACTCGGGTCATATCCATCATAGAGGTTACCTGAAGGATGGATTATATCATTTTTCCAGTCTGTTCAATTGATATACTACTTTTATATGATTAAAAATATGTTATATTAATATGTTTTATTAACAAATTCTATATAAAATATATGAAATTATGGTATAAAATGTTAATCTTTATAATTTAGAGTAGTTAGTAGTAAAAATAGTAAAAAGTTGTAATTTTGTACCGATTTTAGTAAATCGGATTGTCGTGTCAGATTTACGTGGGTATTTGTGGTATTTTATTGCAGATTTATAACCCGAGACCCCGAGAATTGACATATTGAAGTATAATCATATCTCTGGAATGATTTAGAGAGTGCCACGAGCTTAAATGGTCAATTGAATAGCTTAAGTAGTCAAGTGGCAAATCAATCTGGTTAAGTGGTAATCGAGAAATGTCTTCGACAAACGAATGGCTCATCAAAACGACATTTTCAGAAAAAGTGTTCTTAATGAAAGTTGAAGATCTTCATATAAGCTTTCCAATGCAATTTAAATTATGAAGATTGGAGGTCTACAACTTAAACAGTGATCAAGTGGCTAATCGATTTGGGTTAATAAAAATCCCGAAATAGCTTCGGAGGAACACGAGGTAATCAAGAAGGCGTTATCTGAAGAAGAGTTCTTCATGAAAGTTGTAGAGTTTCTCGAGACCTTAATTTTGGCATTTCGTTTGCAATTTTTGGAGGTCCAGAACTCGAGATATGAATTTTAGAAGTTTAATAATATAAATATCTCACCGCACATGCTGAGTGTATTCAGCATGGGAACATCATCATGATTCCGGACCGAGCCGGCCTACTACCGGACCGGTCCGGCCAAGGACTTCACTTCTATATAAAGGAGCTCATTTCAACAGATCGAGAGTGTACCAATATATATACACCATATCATATATATATATTCTCCTCTCCTCTCTCTTTTCTTTTTATTTTTTTAGTAGTAGTTTGTAAATAGGCCTTAAGCCAAAAATAATAATCTCGTAGTATCGTTGTAATGCTCGAGAAATTATCGGAAGTTCGGTGTTGTTGAAGTCGTTGTAATGTCCGGAAGAATACAACTCTGATTCAGCATTTGTAACCGGGTAACTTTTCTTAAGTATTTATGTTTGTTTTTATATTTTTCGTTGTTATAATGTTTTTAGGCTAACTCTAATAACTAGCCAAAGTTATGTAATTGTTTTATTTCGATCTTTTCGGTAAAGGAATGCTGTCTAATTAAAATTGAGTTAATTGAATCTTTTTCTATTCTGTAACGTATTGATAATATTCGGACTGACGTAATTAATCAAGATGAATCGCACCATATAACCTAACGATGAACCCGACCGGAGAAGTTAGGATATGAGATAAAAGATAGAAAAACCGGAGGGTAAAATTGGCCGTGCGAAAGCGTGACTACGGAATCCTATTTCCTACCCGGGGGCAGATTTGTCTTGGGAAATATTAATCTTATTAAAATTGTACTCGAGATCTTAATAATGTTAAAATCAGCAGTTTAATGGAAACTACACCGTTTGTGTTAAATCGATCCGCTTGACAACCGGAGCCTCTTGAATAACATCGGCCGTCTGACAAACGGAGTAACCTCTTTTATCCGGGGTAGATTTGTACTCGGTACCTGTTTTGACTAACTAAGTTTAGCATGGGGCAGTTGTGGACATTGGACTGATGACATTTGACATATGACAATTTCATACGCTCGTGTGAGGAGGAATTGTTAACCTTAGGAGTATACCGTTTCATTTACTCAATTGGACCTAATAAAAAGGAAGATCGAGCACATTCCGTCTACTGAAAAGATTGTGTAATTCAATTATATAAACTTTGGCTAGTTCTATAAAATATATTGGTATCTATATATTTATATCTATATATATACTTTGCAATTTATGTACATCTATATATATTTATATATCTATATATATATTATTAGAATAACTTTTAAATTACGCATTTATTTTATGTTGACTAGAATAGTAGTGATCTGTGTTATAAAATTACGGTTTAGATCGAGTTAATAACAGCTCTTTGGTGTTTAACCACACTTAAAAGAATTACCAAGTTCCCTGAGGATACGATACTCTGACTCACCATACTAGCACTACAGTTTGACCCGATACACTGTCGGTTAAGGACTGGTATTAGCACTAGAAAAGGCCACGTCATCAATCAACCCACTGCTCGTGCCCTCATTTCCAGCCGTGACTCCACCACTCTCTGGCATCAATGACTCGCTCATTGTTCCCAACAAGCCCTTGCTCGAGTCCTACGTACTTTAAATATTTTTGTTTCTAATAAATCTCCGGCTCATGTTTGTGCTGCATGTCAGCTGGCCAAAAGTCATCGTCTTCCCCTTCCCGTTACCACTTTTACTTCTGCTGGTCCTTTAGATTTACTTTATTCAGACGTTTGGGGTCCTTGTGTTGAACCCTCGATTTATGGTTCACGTTATTACGTTAGCTTTGTGGATGATTTCTCCAAATTTATTTGGTTCTTTCCTATTCGTTTAAAATCCGATGTTGAGAATGTCTTCACTAATTTTCGCACCTTTGTTGAACGTCAATTCAATCGTAAAATTAAAGCACTTCAAACTGATTGGGGTGGTGAGTTTTAGCGCCTCTCTCGTCATCTCACCACTCTGGGCATTGAGCATCGTGTCTCCTGTCCCCACACACATGAACAAATGGGTGTTGTTGAACGTCGCCATCACCACATCGTTGAAACCGGTCTCTCCCTTCTCGCCCAATCTAATCTTCCCCTCCCCTATTGGGAAGATGCCTTCACATCTGCTGTCTATGTCATTAATCGCCTTCCTTTGTGTCTTACATGATAAGTCCCCTTATGAAACCCTCTATCACCGTCTTCCTGATTATTCTTTTCTCAAAGTTTTTGGTTGCGCATGTTGGCCGTATCTCCGTCCCTACAACCACCATAAAATGGACTTCCGATCCAAAATTTGTATCTTCCTCGGGTATAGCCCGTCTCACCATGGCTACAAGTGCCTTGAACTCCAAAATGGAAAAATCTATATCGCTCGTCATGTTGTCTTTGACGAATCCACCTTTCCCTATTTCCAGGCTCCGCCCTTGCCCTTGGCCGACTCCCTCACGGTTCATCTTCCTGCCCAACTGGTCCCTCCCTCTGTGGCACCTTCCCCTTCTTTACCTGCAGGATTGTCTGAAGCAACACCGTTGTCCCCATCTCCCCCTTCTCCAATGTCTGAGACCTCCCTTTCCTCTTTGGCCAACTCCCCCTCTAGTGCTGACTCTTCTCCTATGGCCCCTCCCCCGCCACCTCGTACTATAGTAACCCGCGCTCAAACAAATTCGCTTAAGCCTAAATATCTTCCACCTGACTATGTCCGCTATCCTTTGCCCAAAGCTCTACTCACCTCTACCGCACCGTCTGAACCCACTTCCTATACCGAAGCCACCAAACATCGGGTCTGGCGAGATGCTATACGTGATGAGATCAATGCGCTAGTTCATAATGACACTTGGGAACTCGTTCCCTATGCTTCTGGGATGAATGTAATTGGTAATAAGTGGGTATACCGGATTAAACAGCATGTAGATGGTCGTATTGAGCATTATAAAGCTCGTCTTGTGGCCAAGGGCTATCATCAGACTGAAGGCGTCGACTTTCACGACACTTTCAGTCCGGTGGTCAAGCCCACTACCATTCGTCTTTTACTCTCATTAGCTACTACTAATCATTGGACTCTTAAGCAGGTGGACATCCAGAATGCATTTCTTCATGGTTACTTAACTGACAGGGTTTTCATGCAGCAGCCGCAGGGCTTCTCCCATCCTGAATATCCTGACTACGTGTGTCGTCTCAAGCGTAGTCTTTATGGTTTAAAACAGGCTCCTCGGGCTTGGTATTCTTGATTTACTGCGGCCCTCACTGCCTACGGCTTTGTTGCATCAAAGGCTGACACCTCTCTTTACATTTATCGTCGGGGTACTCTTTCTGTTTATGTTTTGATCTATGTCGATGATGTCATTATCACAGGTTCCTCCTCCGCTGCTGTTGATCAGGTTATTCGGCACCTGGGTTCTCAGTTTCCGGTCAAGGACCTTGGCATTGAAGTCCTACGCACTTCTGATGGGCTTCATCTTACGCAGCGTAAATATATTCTTCAGCTCCTTCAGCGTGCTGGCATGGATAAGGCAAAGCCGTGTGTCTCGCCTATGACTCCCAAATGCCGCCTGACTCGTGATGATGGTCTGGTCTTCTTGATCCGTCTCTCTTTCGGACTATTGTGGGAGGTCTGCAATACCTCCAATTTACCAGGCCTGATATTGCCTTCGCTGTTCATAAAGTAAGTAAGTTTATGCATGATCCTCGTGACTCTCATTGGACTGCCGTTAAGCGCATCCTTCGTTACCTCAAACACACCATCTCTGATGCCTTGTTCATCTCTCGCCACTCTACTTCCACTCTTTATGCGTACTCTGATGCAGACTGGGCTACCGATTCGGATGATCGCCGCTCTGTTGGCACATACTGTATCTTTCTGGGCTCTAACCTCATCAGTTGGCGCTCCAAGCAACAAATTACGGTTGCCAAGAGCAGTACAGAAGCTGAATACAAATCTCTCTCGAATGCTGCCGCTGAATTACAATGGCTTACTCAATTACTCCGTGAAATGTGCATTTCTCTCTCCTCTCCTCCGGTTTTATGGTGCGACAACATTGGTGCTACGTACCTCGCTGCCAATCCTGTCTTTCATGCCCACACCAAGCACATCGAATTGGACTTTCACCACGCCCGTGAACTTGTTGCCGCTAAACTCATCCGCGTTGCCTTTGTCTCATCTAAGATCAACTTGCCGATGCATTGACAAAGCCGCTCAGCAATCCGCGCTTCTCCACTCTCAAGACCAATCTCCACGTGCTTCCTCTACCCGTGGGATTGCGGGGGCGTATTGAGGATATTATTCAGGCTAATTAGTAGCAGTATTTATTTCAAAATATTCTGTAATTATTGTTTTCTTATTCTCTAAGATATAGGTGGATATATATACACATTGTACTCAATCACAAAATCAATGGAAAACATTTTGATTATTTCTGTCAATAACACTATGTATCCTTCAAAGATAACATAATCAAAAGCCAAAAAGTATTAATGTTTGAATGACGTAATCATCCTCCGGAATTTATGAGGCATCGAATTTCAACAGCAAGGGAGTAACTTCGACCAAGATAGGAGGAGTAACTTCTACAATCAAGAAACGAATCCAATTAGTACGAAAGAAAAAAAGAGAAAAAATTAATCCATTTTGGCGAATCGTGTGAGGTTGGTGTTACTAATAAAGGTGAGGTTGAAAAAAAAATTAAATAAATAAATCATGCCGGGGAGGAAGTAATCGATCACGAAAGAATCAAGGAAACATATGCTGCCGAAACATGATATTTCATCTGCCGCTCTTCACCAAGCTGTCTGATTCAAAATCAAAACTTCATTTTATCATAGTAAATCAAATTGTATGACCACAATCTACAATTCAAATAATACTGTGTGATCAATGTGCTCTAAAAATGAAAAATCTTAAAATACCATGATAAAGATCGTGAACCTGAAATACAATTCTTGACGGGAGTTACGGCGATTTAAAAAAAAAGGGCAAAACACCCTCAAAAAAAGGGCAAAAGACACTTTCATGATTTAACATTTTGGCCCTTTAATTATTTTTTTAACAAACTGAACCTTAAGGAATATTTCAGAAACTAATAGGCCCCTTAATCAATTTTTATAACATACTGGCCCCTAATATTTTAAAATCTTATTATATTGGACCTTATATTGTATCTGTCATAGTCGACACCGCATCTATCCAATGTAGCTCAGATACACCAGCGCTGCCCCATTAAACACCCCTGATGCTCCATACAAAAAACCCACCTGCATTCTTCGGGTTCCCTGGCTTCGTAAAATTCTTTGGATCCCTTTTAACAAATCCCACCACGATCACAAACACAATGTGCAGTGCCGTCAACACCACGTTCAACGTTGAGCTTTCTCTCGTACTGTCACAAATATTAGAGTCGTTGATTCGGTTTTTTTATAGCATAAATTTGGTTATCGCACAATGTGCCTTACAGTTTTGAAAAGAGGAAATTTGAAATCAACTTGCAGCAGATAAGAACAGTGATTCTTTATTTTGTTTCAACAGATATGTTGGGACAGATTGCCCACACTCTTAATGTATAAAGAAATAAAGTTGCGCCTTTATTAACACCAATTGGTTTTAGTAAAACAGTAAGCCCTTGATCTTTAACATGGTATCAGAGCCAGAGTTCAGTGGATCAAACCTTGGTTGGAACATTATTTAAAAACAAATTGTGCAAGTGTTGGACAGATTGCCAACACTTGAGGGGGGGTGTTGAGACAGATTGCCCACACTCTTAATGTACAAAGAAATAAAGTTGCGCCTTGATTAACAATAATTGGTTTTAGTAAAACGGTAAGCACTTGATCTTTAACAGGATACTCCAATGGCGGAAGAAAAATACATTGTGAAACATCTAGCCACCGCCGCATTCGAGAACACATAATCAATGATCAAATTCACACCCGTTAAAAATGCCAAAAACTCACCTAAAAAAAGATTTGATTTTGGAAGGGTCCGCGTAGTTTAATTCGGCTAGCAGCGCCGGATGTCACAAATACACCGGCGCCGACCATTCCACCGATCCGGAAACCGACCAGGTCATACCAGCTTAAGCTTTTCTTCATGTCCCGTCCTGACCAAGCACGAACCCAGTGAGAATTTGGTATCCATTTCAACAAAAAAATTCTCCCTATCTGCTTTAGCTTGTTTTGAGACTCATGGGAAGGCAAAAATACTGCAGCGAGTATTTGTTAGATTCAAATTATGAAGAAAAAAAATTGAAACCAACTGGGACATACAAAAATGAAAAAAATGTTACCTGATGTAATGTTTTTACATGTGGATTCCTAATTCCAGACCAAATAGTGAGAAGAACTCAATCGTTCAAACAAAACACAAAAAAAAAAAAAAAAAAAAAAAAAAAAAAAAAAAAAAAAAAAACATTCATATCTAAATCACTATTGGGAGATAAGGTAAATTAAGTATTTGTCGGGAAAGAAATAAAAAAATTACCAAATGTGTCTGCATCCTTGTACGAAAATAAAAAAACTTGAAGACTACCATAAGACTCACAAATCGGGAAGCACTCTTGTAAGTTTGTCATTCCTGGTCAACAAAATTGAAATATGAGGGAAAAAAATTGAAGAGAGCAACAGATTAGAGGTTAAAACATCAACTCTGAACGTGAGAAATACATGAATGAAGAGACAAAATGATGTTGTGTGAAAGAATTTTTCAATCCTCATCATCATATGAATGAACATCATTATCTTTACCAAAAATGAAATAAAAAAAATCATAAAAGACGACATTCCCGTGATGTTTGAATTGAAATTGTAAATGAAATATATATGGAGATGGAGGAAGTTGGGGAGATTTCAAAGACGACATCTGCTAGGATATTTTGGAGGAGTTTATGGGATACTATTGGTAAACGTTGTTACCTGATTTCAAGCTAGGTAGGTTTGAGAAGATTTGAAGATAATGATGAGTAAGATTTCAAGCTGATAGGATATGAAAGTTGTTAGATATCTAAAAATAATGATTTGCGGGTATAAGTTGGGTCCGAAGCGGGTTTTATGGTCAAAATCCGGGTAATCGGGTTAAATTACCTTTTTAAATATATATAGACTAGCAAGGAACCCGTGCATAATGCATGGGGATATAAATCAAATAAAATAACAATAATAATACCATTTTATTTGAAAAAATATGTTTGATCATAAAGATATAAGCTTTTACCAACTCTATCTTGATCAATAATCAAATAAAACACATCAGAATTTTATCTTTGTTTTTCCCATGTTCTATACTGTTACTATCAATTATTATGATAGTAACGTTTAGTAAGGTATTTAGGATATCAATAGTCGTTGAAATGACTATCAAACGTAGGAAGCATTATTCAAGATTGTATGAGTATGTTAGAATGATTATCTTCTTATTGTTTCTTTTGAGGTAACACACCTAATTTGTCTCTTGACCAGTGAAGGTTTAATTTTGATTGGACTGAAACAATGTGATATACTATGCCTCATTCTAATGTAATCAAGGCTTGTACTTTGGATTTAGTTGAATAAATACTTATTTTCCTCGCAAAATAAAATTCATTGAAATGTGTTTAAGCATCCGACTTAAAGTGTTGCAATAATACCAACTAAACTTTTTTTGAGCGAGTACCAACTAAACTCAGGGGTGTCCCTAGGCATGGGCCAACAGGGTCACGACCCAGGACCCTCATTAAAAGTATTATTTTTAGGGCCTGCTTTTATGTTGATGCAGTGTATTTTTTAGATATATTTTTATTATACTTAAATAAAAAATAAAAAAATTAGTAATATTCAAATCAACACACATATATAATTAGTAGAGGTGTGTCGTAGCCACCACACTCGTCATGCTTATCATTGTCATCTTGCAGCTTCCCACTAAACAATTAGTAGAGGTGGCCATAGAAAATGTCTCTGTTTTAAGGAAAAAAAATCATTTATTCTTAAGGTAGCCGTCGTGCCACCCACGAATGTGACTTCGATGAACCTTCTCTTCATGATATCATTGACATACTTAGATTGGCCGTATATTTATAATTTTCCAGACAATGAAAAACAACAGAGGTAATGTGCCTGCCATGATGCAGAAGAAATTCAGTAAAAAAAAGATCAGCACAACGAAATTACCAACAAACCTTAACCGTTGATTGACATTGCGTTATTTCAGGAAATTCATGAATTGCACATAGTATAAACCTGCAAGAAAAAAATTACATCCGCGGAATTCCATCTGCAGAAATGATAATAAAGGATTGAAAGAGTATAGCAGGTAAAACACCATAGGAAGGAAAGAATAATTACAAATCTAGTAACTCGGAGAAATAGCAAGGGAAAAAAAATGTAATCACAAAATACCTATCAGAGAACCATATTTCTGGTTCTAGAAATTTGCCGAAATTCCATTGATTAACTACTATTCTGTATTAAACGAAACAAAAATAGCAAGGTAAAGGAATAATCGTAAAAGCGAAGAATAAAATGAAAGAGAAATAGCAAGGTAAAAGAATAATTATATATCCACCAAGTCTGTAAATTGCCAAAAAATAAATAAAAAAAATTAAATAGAACTGGGAATGTGCCAAGATTCTAACGATTATGGCGATTAACTAATAGTATGGATAATATAATTTTTTTTAAAAGGTGGATGTATCGATCTATATATATATATATACTAGTATTTATATGTGTGCTTTGCACACGATAAAAGTTGGAACCAAAAAGGAACAAAAGGACAGTGACCAAGTCTAGAAAGAGACCAATAAAAGAAAAGTAGAAGCAGAAATTAGCGGAGCAGCATATTAGTAACGCTAATCGGTTTTTAACCAACCGAACAGAGTTCATCCCACTTCTTTTGATCCAAACTAAACCGCAAAATCAGATCAAACAAAAACCATCCGAAATTCACTATACGGCTAGGAGCCAGCCAACCAGCCAGCAAATGAGATAAAAAGTTCATATGTCTATTATCCGAGATTTCACTTACTAATTAATACCGCCATCATGATCCAAATCAGGGGCTGCATTCCCCACCTCCTCCAATCACATAACTATTATTACACATCAGTCCTTATAATTTTTTTATGCAATTACAACAACAAACGACCTCTATGACTTGGTATATGCATCAGATCGAAATGAAAGAATCATCATAATATCCACCCTCTATACCATTTACTGACTTGAAGGTTTAGAAAAATAAGTTTTAAAAAGTTATTAAAACCTTTCCCTAGTAGCAAGTCACAACTTCCCAAGTATTCCCCAGGGTATTGCTAAAGACACCTTAAAGGCACATCCATAAAATGTCAGCACATAGACCTGCTTGTTTTGGATTATTTTTTTCAGCACAACGTGGAACAAGAAAGAAACAATGCCATAACAGAAGATTATACACAATCCCACCAGGTGATTCTTCAAGAGCTTTAGAGTGCATCTGTTCTTTAGCGACCTTATTTTTGAGCCAGGACAACTGCTGGTTGTCTTCACTCATCTGCTTCAACTCTTTCACCACCTTATCAATATAGGATTTCATCTTGTATTTCATTTTCTGCTTCTGTTTACCTAATCAATGACAGACAAGTTAAACTTCCAGGAGCCATAAATCAAGGAACATCATAAATTACAATTTTAAGCAACAAGATAAGTGAGCCCACCTTGAGAATGCTGATTAAAATCTTCCAAGTCCCTTTTCTCTGCCATGTAACCATACAGTGGGCGATTACCACCGGGATAGAATGGCACCCGGTAGCGACCCCAAGCGTCCCTGTCTCTTCCAATATCCACAAGTCTTCTGAGCAAGATATCCTTGCTTTAGTTCTTATTAATAACAAGAAAATAAGTTCATTGCTCTACGATTTACAATCAAGTCTACTGAAAAGTGTGAGTTCGATCTTACCTTGGTATCCGTGGTATCGCCAATGACAAATAATTTCTTATGACCGTTAACTCTAAGATAATCATCCATCTTCAACATCTCAAAATTATTAGCACAATCCTTCAGTATGCTTTGATTTAACCATGTTGAACCTAAAGGCTTTCTAGTGCACAAGAAATCGCGATCAACATCGATTCTTTCTCCTATAGAGGTCACATAAGTTTTGCTCCCATCTGACCAACTTTCCATGTCAACTGATTGCTGCAAATGGACTTCCACACCTCTCATTTTCAACCATTTAATAGCCTTATATCGATCTATATATATATATATATATATATATATATATATATAATTCAAAAACAGTATGCGACTCCAAAGAAGACATACCTTTTCAAGAGGAAAACGTTATGGATTGATATAAAATAAACAATCCCCGAATGATATACCTAATTGGAAAAATGAAGAAGAAACAAACTTGGCGATCAAGTAGCTGCTCCATCGTATCTCTGCTGGTATCGACCATCTCCCCCATACTCACCTCAAACTCCATGGAGTCGCTCTCATTGTTTTTGTTTTTCTTTTTTTCTCATCAGTTAAGAGTCGCCCTCTCACTGGTTTCAGGACATTGTTCCATGATTTCAAGGAAATGAATCCTTTTGAAATGAAAGAAAGACACGCACCTTATCAAAATAGTAGCAGTGAAATGAGAGATGAAGTTCTGTCTTATTCATTCACAATATACGAATATATACATTACACTACAAAACAGGGCCTCCTAAAATCATGTAATAAAAAGAGTTCTAAATCTCCTATAATAATGCTACCAAATATTCTAGAGTGTTTTGTAAGAAAAAATCTTAGATTTTCGGAACCGCCTAGTGTTTTTGAAATAAAAAGCCCCAAACCCTTAATTTAATATAAATATTACTTCCTCCGTTTCTATTTACCTGTCGTACTAGTCAAAAATAAAATTTCATTTTTATCTGGCGTAGTTATATTTCCAAATCATTATTTTTCTACATCTACCCTTATTTATTAAGGGTGAGAGATTGAAAACAACATTGCATTAATTGGTGGAAGATTGAAAACAAAATTGAATTAATTATATTCAAAAGATGCTATTGTCATTTTGATGTTAAGTCAAAATATTAACTACTTTCTTTAATATACGTGTTTTTGTAACTGCAACAGTTAAATAGGAACGGAGGGAGTATCATATTTGTTATCTCTTATGAAAACACTGAACAATGTGAAAGTTGCAGGTAGTGAGAAGATCAACCACTGTCAACGACCAAACTACCGTACTGCAGATTTATTTCAATCATTAGTTTGAATTTGTCAATTGAGCTCTATCTTTCAGCATATATATATATATATATATATATATATATATATATATGTCAAGAATAAATACATATATGGAAGCAAAAAGGTTGTTTATTATGAATTATTATTATTGCAGAATTGCTCAGTCCAGTTCATAACAAATTTTCTTGAATGAGGCCAGATGATCTTGAAATAATGAGATGAAGCAATCAATACTTCCATCACCTATGAAAGATGGAAGAAGAAAAACAGTGCCTTCAAATGGACAGTATGATGGCAGGAAAACAGAAGGACACCCTCCTCCAAAATCAAGATCATAAAATGGAAACCTTAACCAGCTTGTAACTTCTATATTTGGCAACTCAATCAGCTTGTTCATATCTGCAGTTGAGACAAGGTTCTGATCTTCTTTACCATTTTGGGCTGCAAAGTCGATGAACGATTTGAAATAGGAATCGTTTACTTTCGCGACGGTGTCGTGGATCAGTTTGGTAGAGTATGATAAGGGTTCATGGATCAGATCGTTGACTTTCGCGGTTGGATAGGACCAGAGGACTAGGTTTCCGAAGTAGTGGTCGGGGACTCTCGGATTCAGCCGCATGCGTCCGTTTACGGAGATTTTGACGTTCGTGGTTCGGGATGAACTCAGACCTCGAGCTTTCGTGATGGTTCTCCATAGATGTGCCACGAGGGTTTCGAAAGTGCTGTAGGGTTTTTTGTTGTGGTTCATTGATGAAGCATTAGCCTTGAGTTTTGCTAGAAACCCTAGTGAGAAATGGACTTGCTCCACTTTGATCTTCCCCATCGCCGTCGCGTCCACGTTGTAATTATCATCATCTTCATCATCATCATTTGGTTTTTGGATTTCACGACTCGTAAACTCCACACCCCTATGCTCGAATTCAATCAGAGGAGGCTCTCGAGGTTTGAATAGCGTTTCATCACGTCGTAGCGGTAAGGGATCGATCTCGAGCCCTTTACATGCTTGCCCCCATGCAACCAAGAAATTGCTTGATGCATGTCCATCAGCCACAAAATGGTGAGCAGTAAAACCTACCACCATTGACCCACAAGTAAACCTAGTGACCTGAACTTGTAGCAATTCCTCAATCCCATCAATATCCGGGTGAAGCCGCAACAAGAACGCCGAGGGTTTTAACGGCATTAACTGATCAAGCTCGGCTTCAACCGATGCTTCAACAAAAGTAACACCGGCGTCATTCAAAAGCACAACCGGTCTTCCCCCCTCGTCGTAACTCAACCTTCCGGCCCATTCCCGGAAAACCCCCAATGCCTTCTGCAGACCCATCAAAAGAGTTGCGTTAGTAGGCGTGGGGGGACGGTAGGCGTATATGATCGCAATATGAGAATCATAAGTGACAGTATCAAAGGGTGTTAAATGAACATAATCATTTGTGATTGGAGGGGTACCTTCATATGAGGGTTTGATGATTCTTGATGTTTCCAGTTTCACATTTACTTTCTTTGATTGATACATTCTAGTATAAAAGCTAAAGGGAAAACTGTTTGATATGATTGAAAAATTTATTTGTGTATGGAATTGAAGCCGTTCAGTACCCTTTAAATAGCATATTTTGTCCCTTCCCAATATATATATATATATATATATATATATATATATATATATATATCAAGCATTTTGGAGTTTTTTTTATTTTTATTTTAGAGAACAAAGAACTTTAATAATTAACATCCGCAAAACACGCGACCAAAACGTCTTTAGAAGGCAAACTGCCCCAACAAGCCACATTATCTAAAGACAAAGCATGTCGCGTTAGAAGGTGCACAGACACATTGTCAGTACGGTGAACAAAAGAAAAAGAAATAAAAGTAAAACTAGAGAGTAAAGTCAAACAGTCATGCAGTAAACAACCATGAACAGTAATGTCCTTCACGGACTGTCGAAGAAGCTGCATGCATACCAAACAATCACTTTTCACCTCCAACTGTCACGTATATATACAAACAGACAAAATAGTTTTATTTTTTTCTACATGTGTAAATTATCTAACGGTCCATTATAATAACGACTCCATGTATCAGAATTTTCCTTTAAAATATTTTGAAGTGGATATGGTAATAAAGACAAAATAAGTGTAAGAAAAAAAAGACCAAGTAAGAAAATAAAAGTTATTGTTTAATCGGAAGTAAAGTCAATGATAGACATGCATATATCATTGTAATCATGTAGGTGTGGTTTGGTAGAACCACGTCTGTATTTTCAACAGGGATAAAGACTTGTGTACGTAGTAGTTTATTACTAAGTAGAGGCCATGAGATAATGAATTACATCATCAAGGACATGAAAGGGATGAAGGGGTAGTGTAACAACCCCTTTTTTTTTAAACAAAGGGGTAATATTGTCTTTTTATTAAAATGGAATATTATGACGGTTAAATAATTCAACGAAATAAACGACGGAGTTTTTATCCCGTTAAGTACGAAAGAGAATTGTTTTTAGCAGCTGAGTTTTCTTTAATCGAAGAAGAAAATATATGAATTTGGATCAGGATGACATATGATACGAATAATTAAAGAGTTACTAGGAAGATGGATTTTGTTTCTATAAATAGAATATATCGATTTTCGAAAAAAATGCAAACGTGTCATTTTTATGAAAACGAAATATTATATTTATTTTTTATAGATTAAAGTATTATATATTTAAAAAAAAAAAAGAGAGTTGTTAGAGTTCCAAATTGTTCTTTTCTTTTTTTCAAGATGGACATTTTTTACTTCAAGCCATCACGGCAGAAAAAACTATATAGTATACTTCCATGCGGAATGCGCAACTAGAAGACAAAAAACAACATACTATCACCAACATCTAATCTATTTGCCAAGCGAGCCGGAGATTTCTTGCTCTCTCCACTGAGTTTTTAACTATTACGGACACCGGAAGTCTCTCCACATCTCGATTATGGACTGCTTTATTCCACCACATCCAAATTCCATAAATAGTTTCCCGGAAGAAATAACTCCACTTTGTAGTCCCTAGCTGCCACGATTGACTCTGTCTGAGATTCATGCCGATCCAGTCAACTGATGTTCTAGTCGAAAAGAATAGTTGCCATCATTCTCGTGGTACACTCCGTAACCAAATCTCGCTAGCCCATTGACAGTCTCGAAGTGCATGCAATATTGATTCATCTCCCTAATATGCCGCTTCCAAAGAAACTCGGCCACAATTAATCCACCGTGTGCAATGAGTCATAATAAATAATTACCTCGCATTGGTCCCTTCAAGCTCCGGATTGATATCCATCTTCCATGTTCATTATCGGCTGCATTTCCATGCGATTGGAAAAAATAACCCGTCGATACGGTATACACCCCTTTAGGATCAACATGCCATTTGATGTGTTGATGGTCTCCGTCAAATCCCTGCCACAACATCCCGTACGCTTTGCAAATGTTACGCCAAACCGGAGAACATCCCGGTTTAGGTGTCCCTGTCAGCTCCTTGTATTTTTGAGATAGGACGTTGACCCAAAGGGTGTCCTTCCGACTGATCAATCTCCACACCATCTTACCCAACAACGCCATATTCATTTGATTTAAATGCCGGAATCCCAGGCCTCCTTCATGTTTCGGGGTACATATTTTATCCCATGCAACAGTGTATATTTTTCGACCTTCTTCATCATCTCCCCAAAAAATGTATCTGCAAATTTTCTCCATTTTCATAATAATTCATGTGTACAGCTTTACGGTGTTCATGATATAGTACGGTTGAGTTGTTAAGGAGCTCTGAATAAGGATACTCTTTCTAGCTCTCGAAAGTATCTTCGACTTCCAATTTGTTAGCTTCTTTTTCATTTTATCCACAATCGTCATATACTGAGATATTCGTTGTCTGCCTTTAACCAGAGGGACGCCTAAATAGGTACCCAAGTCACTCGAGTGTTGCATTTGAAGCTAGGCCGCTATTTTAGTTCTCATTGCATTGCTTGCATTCCCCGATATAAGTTGATTTTGCGGCACTTAATTTTTGCCCCGAACATACACAAAAACCTTGTAGAACAGATTCGATTTCTAGCGCATGTGTCTCTGTTGCCTCTCCAAATAATAGCAAGTCATCGGCAAAGGGGCCATTTTTTGATAACCTGATGGGCTTCCATCTGCCGTTAGTCACAGACTCCTCAATTTTCTTGCTAAGAACCTCCATACATAGCACAAAAAGGTATGGAGCAATCGGGTCGCCTTGTCGTAGGCCTCTGATGAAGCTTAAATAGTCTATCATACGGCATCAACATTCTATCCATTATGAGCTAAAAATAGTTGTTTCGACCTATAAATATGAACCATTTGAGTTGAATATCATGTCGGGTTCGTGAGTCGAGTAATCTGCACTTAACGTTTATTTTCCCTATTTCGATATTATTTCGTGCGTTATTTGATTATTTTCAGGATACGAAATATTGGGCTGAGCATTGTGGACGGATCTGGAGTGGATTGAACGAAAGGATTGGGCCTAGGGTATTCCAGAACCTTCCAAGCTAAGTCGGTAGAGAAAAAAAGACAAAAATACCCCCGGTAAATCGGGAGCTGCCGTCGACTTGCCGAGAGTCCAGAATCTTCCGAAGCGCGTTTTCTTGGACGAGGGGTAAATCTAGGTGTTTCTAAGTCGGTTTATGTAACTATAAATAAGAGGCTTCGCCTCAGAATTCAGAGTGTCCACCTTTTGAGTTCATTGTACCTCAAAACTTACAATTATTATGCAATATTTTATTTTAAGAGTTCTGGTCGGAGAGACGACGGAGTCGTCGCCTAGGAAGAGATTTGAGGGAGATCTACACTCGTCTTCGAGGGTATGATTTTCTGTCTTTTCCAAGATGTAGATATGTCGTTGTTCTATTCGACTAGTATGTGCTAATTGTTTATTTAGTTTAATTATGTAGTTAGTTTATTTTACCCCATGTATTTATAGATTTAATTCGTTGGTGAAGAAATCATTAAATAGTGGTTGCGTTCTTCAGATCTGCGACAGACTATATCGTTAGATCTGAATACCTAGTAAATTACTAGTTCATGATAATCGACGCCAGCTACGTTGATCGACAGATTTAATTTACATGTTATTAGCCTGATCAACTATTTGCATGTCATCGTAAATTAGCATGAAGTACTGATAGTGAAGTGTTAGTTTGGACATTGTCTTGATGGACCCTAGGAACGTGCTAATCAGTGTCGATAGCTGCCTAGGCGGGTTTGCGGTATGGGTTAACGCTCAATACCGGCAATTCTAGTTCTTTATGCGATGGGCTATTACGGACCAATTGAGGAGGGTAGCTTGCGTATTGATTGTCTACTACCATGGTCGGAGTAAATAGGGTTAGGAGTTGTACCCGTAGCTGATAACGAATTAAAATTCATCAATGGGGAGGACTATCGCATGTGTGGGGGAAATACTAATCACTCATAATTAGACTAATACCGTAGAAACTCTTGTTTTCTCCGTGTGAACTAGCGTAACCTTGTTAGTCCGTGGCACCAATTTTACTTATGTCTATATTTTAGTTGGTCGTAGACCTTATTTGTGACAAGCTCAATCTCGATAGTTTGCATTCTTACGAGTCTATGTGGGATCATCCTTGACTTGCCAGTACTTTACTACGATTGACCTAGTCCTATTGCTAGTAAATGCTTTGCACACGATCAAGATTTTCTGGCGCCCTTGCCGGGGACTGATGTATGATTTTTATATGATTAATTATATGTGATTTTATTATGTTTTATTGACGAATTCTATGTAAAATATATGAAATTATGATATAATTGTTATGAAATATTAATCTTTATAGTTTAGTATAGTTAGTAGTAAAAGTTAGTAATTTATAGTAAAAAGTTGTAGTTTTTGTACCGGTTTTAGTGACCGGAGTGTTGTGTCTATTTTACACGGGTATTTTGTGTTTATTTCATTGCAGAATCCTAAGATGAACTGAAATCCCGAGTAGAGACACTTTTTGAAGTCAATTCAAGTCGTTGGAAGGAAGTTAATTATAAAGCGTCACTCAATTTAAAAGGTCAAGTGGTTAATCGGTTATTAATAATGAAATCCCGAAAACGACACGTATTGGGAATGGCTCGTTAAAAAGACATTTTCTGGGAAAATGTTCTTCATGAAAGTTGAAGATCTTCATATAAGCCTTCTAATGCACTTTGAATCATGAAGATAAGAGGTCTACAACTCAAATGGTGGTCAAGTGGCTAATTGATTCGCATCTTATTGAAAAATCCCGAAAAGACACACGTAATACAAATGGCTCATTGAGAATACGTTTTCTGAAGAAGTGGCCTTGATGAAAGTTGTAGAGAATTCAACGAGCTTTTCAACGGATATTTGATCATGTCATTCTGATATCGAGAACTCAAGTTACGATTTTTAGAAGTTAATTATGTAATTATATATAATTATATATAATTACAACGCATCTGTGATGATTAGAGTAACATGGGGCTCACATGCTTGTAACTAACTGTAATCATTGCAATGATTACACGGACCGATCCGCCGCCAGACCGGTCCGGGAAGGGAGTTTCTCTATATATATGGGAGCCTCAGCATTTGCAGTGGAGGTACCAATATATATATACAATATTCTATATATATTCTCTATCCCCTCTTTTCTTTAGTATGTAAATAGGCCTTAAGCCGGGAATAAATTAGTAGTAGTAGTATCGTGATAATGCTCGGAAATTATCAAGTCGGTGTTGCTAAAGTTGTTGTTATGTCCGGAAGAATACGACTTCGAATCAAAGATCTCAGTAATCGGGTAACTTTTCAAGTATTTATGTTTATGTTTGTTATTTTCTTCTTTTAGTTTTTATAATGTTATTAGGCTAGATTTAATAACTAGCCAAAGTTATGTAATCGTATTATTTCGATCTTTTAGTTAAAAGAATGATGTCTAAGTAAAAGTGATTAAAATTGAGTTAAAATGAATCTTTTTCTATTTCACTACGTATCGATAATATATTCGAATGACGTAATCAACCATGATGAATACCACATATAACTGGCGATGTCTTGACCGAGAGAAGTCGGGATATGAGTAAAAATAGAAAAACCGGAGGGTAAAATGGCCGTCGATTAACGGAATCCTATTTCCTACCCGGGGGCAGATTTGTCCTAGAAAAAAAATCTTATTAACTTTGTACTCAAGATCTTAATAATGTTAAAATCAGCAGTTTAATTGAAACTACACCGTTTGTGTTAAATCGATCCGCTTGACAACCGGAGCCTCTTGAATAACATCGGCCGTCTGACGAACGGAATCACCTCTTTTATCCGGGGTAGATTTGTACTCGGTACCTGTTTTGACTAATTGAGTTTAGCATGGGGCAGTTGTGGACATTGGACTGATGACATTTGACATATGACAATTTCATACTCTCGTGTGAGGAGGAATTGTTAACTATAGGAGTATACCGTTTCATTTACTCAATTGGACCTAATAAAAAGGAAGATCGAGCACATTCTATTACTTGAAAAGACCGAATAAATTGATTACATATACTTTGGCTAGTCTAGTCTATAAGCTATATATTGGTATATATATATATATATATATATATATATATATATATATATATACACTTTACTATTTATGTACATCTATATATATTTATATATCTATATATATTTTATTAGAATAACTTTTAAATTACGCATTTACTTTATGTTGGTTAGAATAGTAGTAATCTGTGTTATAAAATTGCGGTTTAGATCGAGTTAATAGCAGCTCTTTGGTGTTTAACCACACTTAAAATAATTACCACTTTTCCCTGAGGATTCGACACCTGACTCACCACTTTATCACTACAATTTGACCCGGTACACTGCCGGTTAGGATCCGTCTAACCTAGAAAAGGTCTGTCCCTTTCTTGACGCCGTTTCTAAGGCTTGGTTTTGGTGACGTCAGGGACTCGTGTCAAGAATACTTTTTATTTGAGATTGAGTGTTTGTATATATTCGAGTCTATTTTATTAAGTCTATTTTATAGTCTGTATATATTAGAGTCATACTGAGTTTGTTCTGTTTAAATCTAGAAAAAATTGCATCCGGTTTATCGGGGGTAACCTGCAGTAAATCGGGGGTCCTAGATTCTGCAGAATAGGTTCTGTCAGTCCATCGAGTCAGTAGTCAGAGTCCGTATTTTTGAGTCTTCCAGGCATGTGTGTAACAGCCGGCGAGGCAAGTCACTAACTTTTTATTTTCTTTTTGTGTCTTGTAGTACGCTACACGAAGTTCAGCAGCCAAACTCGAGAGATTCATACCTGAGATCGAAAATTTTGCTAGATAAAAGAGAAATAAAGCTCGAGAGAATACTGTTAGGCTGGCGGACGACGTGAGTTCGCACGAAAGAGATTATAGTGAGAAAGAGGAAGAAATTCCATCTTTGGAGGATACATATAACACCATGGCAGAGAATGGACAAAACGGAAGAGTCAATAGAGCAGGAGTTGTGGTACAAGGAGATTTGAGAACTCTACAGAGTTATGCAATGCCGACGATTGAGCAGTTTGTGCCAGCGATTGTTCAGCCAGAGAATGCGGCTGAGTTCTTTCACCCAAAGCCAAACGTGATACAAATAGTGACCAATTACACCACCTTCCATGGAGTACCGAATGAAGATCCTAGTGTACACGTCACTAACTTCTTGGACATAGTCAGCAAGTCAAACCAGCAGGAGTGCCTGAAGATAACATTAACCTGAAGTTGTTTCCATTCACTCTGAAAGACAAAGCAAAGATATGGTTATTGTCTATAGCACCATGATCGATCCAAACTTGGACCGATCTGCTGCAGAAGTTTATGAACAAGTACTGCCCGCCTGGGAAGTCACTACAGATGAGACAAGACATCATGAATTTCAAACAAAAACCCATGGAAACTTTCGAAGAAGCTTGAGAAAGATTTAAGGAAGCACAAAGGAGATGCCCTCACCATGATATCACTTTGCCCGTACGAATGCATAGTTTCTATCACGGATTACGGCCGAGTGAACAAATGAGAGTTGATGCATCGAGCAACGGATGTTTTGCGTTGTTATCACCTGAAGAAGCTGAAGAGAAATTGGAACAAATAGCACTAACAAGCCAATGGGGAACACATCAAATTGAGACTGCAACGGTAGCTGAAGGCGTATTTGAAGATGACACTTCTCAAAAGATCTTATACCAGCTAATGGCAATGAACGAGAAGATAGATGGCATGCAAGAGCGCATTGCCAAGGTTGAGAAAGTTCAAGAGATCGAAGCAACCAACACCGAAGATATGAACTATATAGGGAGGCAAGAAAATCCATATGGGGGCGGATATCGCCCATGTTCTCATGACCACCCTGGTTTTCGACTAAGTGATCCTAACCGTGGAGAGACCAAGACAAACTGGTGGATTCATGCCTCAATTCAACAAGTCAGGGTTGGGAAGCAGCCATGGATAAAATGAGCTCAACTGTGACCGATACGGTCAATCAACTTACTAAATCCATGACTGAGCTGAATACAAACTTCACCACATATTGTCAGAAGAATGATACAAGACTGACCATTCAGGAAGCCTTAGTATAGAACACACCAAGTGGGGCAGATCGCCGAACAAGTGTCAGCCCGTCCTCCGAGAGGATTGCCAAGCAACACTGAGAAGAATCTGAAGGACGTGAATGCAATCATGGCTAGAAGCGGAAAGGAACTGCCTGGACCAGTTATACCAACTATCCAGGAAGGATCAGAAAACAGTCAGCAGCAGAATGCATTAGAATCAGGAGAAAAAAAGGGGCAGGTAAATTGGGACACCACACAGCTTTACCGGGCGTCTGAAAATTAAAAAAATGAGCAGGCAGCAGGTAAGTCTTCACGAACTGTAACTATTAATCCTGCTACTTTACCCTATCCCCCTAGGAAATATAAACCGAATAATGATGATGCTCGTTATAAAAAGTTCATAGAAATGTTTAAGAAGTTGCAAGTGAATATATCTTTGGTAGAAGCTCTGGCCGGAATGCCAGAGTATGCGAAATTCTTGAAAGAAGCAGTCTCTACCAAAAGGAAATTATTAGACCTTGAGACTATTTGCCTTAACGAGGAATGCTCGGCAGTTTTGCAACGCAAACTGCCTCATAAGTGTAAAGATCCTGGGAGCTTCCTCATACCTTGCATAATTGGAGAAGTGTGCCTGAAAAAAGCATTGTGTGATCTTAGAGCCAGTGTCAATTTAATGCTACTCTCCATCTTTCATAAATTAGGCATGAAAGAGTTAAACGAAACATCTATAACCCTTCAATTGGCTTATAGGTCTATGAAGCAACCGTGTGGAGTGGTGGAAGATGTTCTAGTGAAAGTTGATAAGTTCGTGTTCCCCGTAGACTTTGTAGTGCTAGACATGGAAGCTAATCACGATGTCCCATTGATCTTAGGAAGACCTTTCCTAGTCACAAGTAAGACATTGATAGATGTTCATAAGGGTGAGCTAATTCTAAGAGTGAATGAGGATAGAGTAGTATTCAATGTCATGAAAACAATGAAGTATGCACAAGATGAGGGAGAAGCATGTTACATGCTAAATGCCATAGATGAGCTTGTTTTAGAACTATATCAGCAGGTGGCACTAGACCCTAAGGTAGCAGAGACTTTGCTCCTGAATGAAGATGAAGGAAGTGAGAAGGAAACCTGGCCTGGGTGTAGCGAAGGTCAAATGCGAGAATTAGAGCCTATATCTTCTGTGGATTTAGGAAGAACAATTCATAGACCTTCGTGGCATAAGTTCTTTGACTTACAATTGACTGGTAAGCTGTTAAGATCATCGTTGGAAGAACCACCAAGGAACTTAACGTTGAAACCTTTGCCATCTCTCCTGAAGTACGTATACTTACAAGATGATACTCTTCCCCTCATAATTTCATCGTTACTATCACCTTTAGAGGAAGAGAAACTTTTAAGAGTACTAAGAGAGCATAAGGGAGCGTTCGGGTGGACGATTGCAGATATTAGAGGAAAAAGCCCATCGGTGTGCATGCATAAAATCTCTGTGGACCTTGAAAATAAAGTGGTACCACAACCTCAAAGGAGGCTGACGCCACAACTGAAGGATGTTGTTAAGGAAGAGATTATAAAGATGTTGGAAATAGGAATCATTTTCCTAATTGCAGAAAGTGAGTGGGTGACCCCGATTCATGTAGTGCCCAAGAAAGGAGGATTCACTGTCCAACCTAATGAGTTTGATGAGTTAATCCCTGTGAAGCTAATTACTGGACATCGAGTTTGCATTGATTTCAGGAAACTGAATGACACAACTCGTAAAGATCATTTTCCCCTACTATTCATTGACCAGATGATAGAAAGATTAAGTGGTCATGCTTTTTATTGTTTCTTAGATGGATATTCTGGTTACTATCAGATCCATATTGCCCCCGAGGACCGAGAGAAACAACTTTCACATGTCCCTATGGAACTTTTACGTACAATCCCATGCCTTTTGGACTTTGTAATGCACCAGCAACATTCCAAAGGTGCATGATGTCATTATTTGCGGACATGGTGGAGGACTTTCTAGAGATTTTCATGGATGATTTTTCTGTATTTGGAGATAGCTTTGATAAATGCTTGGACAACTTGAGTAGAGTGTTGAAGAGATGTGAAGAGACCAACCTTGTACTTAACTGGGAAAAATGACATTTCATGGTAACAGAAATAATAGTGTTGGGTCATAAGATTTCAAAGAAAGGAATGGAGGTTGATAAGGCAAAGATAGAGGTAATAGATAAGTTACCCCCTCCAACAAACTTAAAGACATTGCGAGTATTTCTTGGCCACGCAGGATTCTATATATATGAGGTTTATTAAGATTTCTCTAAATTTTCTAGGCCGTTGACGGAATTACTTGCAAAGGATGTGCCTTTTGTGTTTGGAGAGGAGTGCAAGCAAGCATTCAACACATTGAACCAAATGCTTATAACCGCCCCAATTCTGGTAGCACCAGATTGGAACAAACCTTTCAAGCTTATGTGTGATGCAAGCGACACGGCAGTTGGAGCAGCCCTGGGACAAAGGGAGGATAAAATCTGTAAGCCTATCTATTACGCCAGTCGTACCCTTAACAGTGCCCAGAGGAATTATGTGACTATAGAGAAGGAACTCTTAGTTGTTACATTCGCATTTGACAAGTTTCGACCATATCTGATAGGATCGAAAGTCACTGTATTCACTAGCCATGCATCCTTGAAATACCTTCTAACCAAGCAAGACTCCAAGCCGAGATTATTGAGATGGATTCTACTCTTACAAGAGTTTGATGTTGAGATTAAGGACAAAAAGGGATCTGAGAACCAGGTGGCTGATCACCTGTCGAGATTAACTTTGCTGGAAGAAGAGCAACCGACTGAGATCAGAGGGAGCATTCCTGATGAAAAACTTTTTGCCGTCTCAGTAGTAGCTCGAATTGAATCTCAGCCCCGACAAAATACATCAAGAGTGGGCAAGGTATACCCTTGGTTTGCTAACATTGTAAATTATATTGCAGGAAGGTACCTAACACCAGAATTCACTAGTGCTGATAAGAAGAAGTTCTTTACGGATCTGAAGCATTATTATTGGGACGATCCCAACCTATATAAGATGTGCTCTGATACCATTCTTAGGAGATGCATCCATGATGATGAGATTCCATGTATATTGAGCCAATGTCATTCTAAAGAAGTTGGAGGTCACTATGGACCGGACAAGACAGCAGCAAAGATACTGCAGTGTGGATTCTATTGGCCAACAATTCATAAATCTGCTTACGAGTTTACAAGTTCCTGTCATTCCTGTCAAATGACTGGTAATATTTTCGAGCGCAATGAGATGCCACTGCAGAGTATCTTAGAAGTGGAGTTATTCGATGTTTGGGAATTGATTTTGTGGGGCCTTTCACATCGTCGAAATCAAATCGTTACATTCTGGTAGCAGTCGATTATGTTTCCAAATGGGTGGAGGCAGTGGCCTCACCTACTAATGATGCCAGGGTTGTCCTGAGATTTCTTAAGAAAAACATGACGAGGTTTGGAGTACCCAGATCCATAATTAGTGACGGAGGGAGTCATTTCTGTAATAGGTTGTTTGAGAAATTGATGTTGAGATATAGGGTTAGACATAAGATTGCAACAGCGTATCACCCCTAGACAAGTGGACAAGTGGAGGTCACGAACAGAGAGATAAAAAGGATCTTAGAGAAGACTGTGAATCCTACGAGGAAGGATTGGTCTTTGAAATTATATGATGCTCTCTGGGCGTACAGAACCGCTTATAGGACCACGATTGGGATGTCACCATATATGATAGTGTTTGGAAAAGTATGTCATTTACCGGTAGAACTCGAGCACCGAGCGCTGTGGGCTACGAGGTTTCTAAATATGGATGAAAGTTTAGCCAGTGAAAATAGATTGTTAGAATTGAATAGATTGGAGGAGTTTAGACTTCAAGCGTATGAGAATGCAAAGATTTATAAGGAAAGAATGAAGCGCCTGCATGATAAGAAGATTCTTAACCGCACATTTCAAGTTGGAGATAAGGTGCTGGTATATAATTCGCGTCTTCATCTTTTTCCTGGAAAACTAAAGTCTAGATTGTATGGACCATATGTAGTCACAAAAGTATTCGATTCAGGTGCATGTGATGTTAGAAATGAATACTCTTGGAAGACTTTCATAGTGAACGGCCACAGGCCGAAGCATTACCTAGAGCACAAGTATAACCCTGAATTGGAAGTCTTTACGTTGACGGATCCGAAGTACGAATAAAGGAGCCCTATTAGTACAGTTGGCGACTATAAACTCAGAACTATTTCTAAACCCTTATTTATTGCTTTTGTTTATTTAAGTTATTTTGAGTCAATAAAGTAGCATGACGATCACAAGATTTATTTCATCATATATATATATATGGTCGTCTGGCTAGAGATATATGTGGTTTTTTCCTTCGCGATTCTCATGTGATACCCTCGTAAAAGTTTTCGCGTCTTGCTTAGGCCAATAAAAGAATAAAGTGGATTAAACTGTTTTTGTGCATTCCTCCGGTATGCACAATTACCGCCACCTTATTTTCTTATTGCCCTTCGCATGTTACTCACAGTTTTTTGAAGTATTTTGGAATGCAGTTACAACTTGGAAGATGGATGACCTAGGAGCTAATGATTCTGCTCCAGGATTCACTTTGACTCAGCCGACAATTCCAGAGCTAAGTACCGTTCATTTTCTTTATTATTTGTCATTGGGGACAATACCTATAATAAGTGGGGGTAGGCGGTCTTAGCTGGATACTCGATAAAGGGATAAAGGAAATAATTTTTAAATTTTAACACTGTTTTTATCTTGCCTATTGCACGTTTCCGAGTAAGGAATCAGTAGGAAAGGAGCCCAAGTTCGATTTGAAGTTAGTTATAGCATATTCAATTTAGTATGGAAGAATGGGCATATATTATGTTGCATGAAGTAGTAACTTATTAATTGTTATTCTATCATTGCACTCAATATTTGAGCACATAATCTGAGTGAGAAGTGTTTAAGATTAGATGATAAGTTGTTTTAACCGGAAATCATTATTTGTCTGTCTATATACTTTAACAAATTGTTGTAGGACAAGGGAAGCAACTTGAATGCCACAAAAGGTAACCGGGACAAAACAGACTTGTGAGAGAGAGAAAAAAAATAGTGAGAAATCTGCCAGAAAAAAAAATGAAAAAAAAAATGAAAAGAAAAAGAAAGTAATAAAGGCAGTGAGGAAAGTGAACTCGTAGCAAAAGGGCACGACCCTCGCATAAAAAAAGAAACAAAGGATGACCTAAGAATAATACTCGGTTCCCAAGTCCGCCCGGCCCGATTAAGGTACCATGTTGTGTAACCAAGTCTAAAGTCAAGATGAGCGAGTGTATGCGCAGGTAAGTTAAGATTGTGGGGTTAATACAACTTGATTCTCCTCACAAACGCACAATCACGACTGATTCATCACACGACACATTGATGCATGGTAAGTTGTGATTAATGGGGAGCTTAACTTGATGTGTGTTCTGCCGGAAATCTTTATTGAATATGTGGTAGTTAATGGGGATTGCTCTTGGAGGTGCATTCCGCCTTGATACTCTGCTCGAAGACGAGCAAAGGGCTAGTGGGGGGTAGTTGATGACGCTTAAAATAGTCTATCCTACGGCATCAACATTCTATCCATTATGAGCTAAAAGTAGTTGTTTTGACCCATAAATATGGACCATCTGAGTTGAATATCATATTTCGGGTTCGTGAGTCAAGTAATCTGCACTTAACATTTATTTTCCCTATTTCGATATTATTTCGTGCGTTATTTGATTATTTTCAGGATACGAAATATTGGACTGAGCATTGTGGATGGATCTGGAGTGGACTGAACGAAAGGATTGGGCCTAGGGTATTCCAGAACCTTCCAATCTAAGTCGGTAGAGAAAAAAGACAAAAATACCCTCGGTAAATCGGGAGTTGCCGCCGACTTACCGAGAGTCCAGAATCTTCCGAAACACGTTTTCTTAGACGAGGGGTAGATCTAGGTGTTTCTAAGTCGGTTTATGTAACTATAAATAAGAGCTTCACCTCAGAATTCAGAGTGTCCACTTTTTGAGTTCATTGTACCTCAAAACTTACAATTATTATGCAATAAAAGTTCTTTATTTTATTTTATGAGTTCTGGTTGGAGAGACGACGGAGTCCCCGCCTAGGAAAAGATCCGAGGGAGATCTACACTCGTCTTCGAGGGTATGATTTTCTGTCTTTTCCAAGATGTAGATCTGTCGTTGTTCTATTCGACTGGTATGTGCTAATTGTTTATTTAGTTTAATTATGTTGTAGTTAGTTTGTTTTACCCTATGTATGTATAGATCTAATTCGTTGGTGAAGAAATCATTAAATAGTGGTTGCGATCTTCAGATTCGCAACGGTCTATATCGTTAGATCTGAATACCTAGTAAATTACTAGTTCATGATAATCGACGCCAGCTACGTTGATCGATAGATTTAATTTACATGTTAGTAGCCTGATCAACTATTTGCATGTCATCGTAAATTAGCATGAAGTACTGATAGTGAAGTGTTAGTTTGGACATTATCTTGATGGACCCTACGAACGTGCTAATCAGTGTCGATAGCTGCCTAGGTGGGTTAGCGGTATGGGTTAACGCTCAATACCGGCAATTCTAGTTCTTTATGCGTATGGGCTATTACGGACCAATTAAGGAGGGTAGCTTGCATATAGATTGTCTACTTCCATGGTCGGAGTAGATGGGGTTAGGAGTTGTACCCGTAGCTGATAACGAATTAAAATTCACCAATGAGGAGGACTATTGCATGTGTGGGGGGAATAACTAATCACTCATAATTAGACTAATACCACAGAAACTCTTGTTTACTCCGTGTGAACTAGCGTAACCTTGTTAGTCCGTGGCATCAATTTTACTTCTATCTATATTTTAGTTGGTCGTAGACCTTATTTGTGACAAGCTCAATCTCGATAGTTTGCGTTCTTACGAGTCTACGTGGGATCGACATTGACTCGCCAGTACTCTACTACGATAGACCTAGTCCTATTGGTAGTAAGTGTTTTGCACGCGATCAACCTCTACTAGGTTTTAAGGACTCTAGTTTCTCCCCATTCCACAGCACAAACAACCTTGCAGAAGTAATTCAATGTAAGAGAAGACATACCAAATCATCTGATAAGCCGATTGTAAGGAGTATATTTCGCAAGAAATTCCAGTCTACTCGATCGTATGCCTTTTCAAGATCCACATTGATTATCATGTACCCCTTCTGATTGTGTAAACAATGCCACACTTCTTGAGCCAAAATAATAATTTCAGCACTACCTCGTTCCGGGATAGAAGCACTTTGTGTTGCACTTACAAGTTTGCCAATGACTGCTTTGAATCAATTTCCCAAAACTTTAGTAACAAGCTTAACAATAACATTAGCCAAAGTAATGGGCCTAAAATGAGCGGTTGACTCCGAATTATCGATTTTAGGTATAAGAGAAATCAAAATTTCATTCATATGGCTTGGGAAAGAATACTGTTCGGTAAAAACACGTTTTAAATTTATAATACCGAAACACCCCAAGTATAAGGATCTGTAGTAAAGGATGTTATCGGGTCGTCCTAAGGGAATGGAACGTTTATCGAATTCAAATAAAAACCTATATCGATTATGTCACTAAACTACTACTAAACTAAGGTTGAAACTAACTAAAACCTAAGGAATAAACCTAAGAATCCGAACCCTAAAACTAAAACTAAAACAGAAATAAAACAAGTTTGAAAAATAAGAAAACAGAAGATGGACGAGCGTTCACTGTAGTGAACGAACGTCTGAAACTAATCTAACGGACGGGCGTGCGCTGTGCGGACGGGCGTCGACTATGAAACGAAGCGAAAAGTGCGGGAAAATAGCGAGGAAATTAGGGTTTTACAAAACTAGAACTTAACTAAAGATTAAACTAATGATTCGATTAATAAACAATAAAGGAAAACACAAATGAGGCGATCAGATTCCACCCATCAACCAACAACTCAACTAGATGATGATTTAGAACATAGTTTTTAGTAGTGATTTTCACGGATTCAATTAGATATCTCTAACTAAATTCTGTGGTTTCGTTTATCTTTTTCAAGTAAACTAAACATGCAATCAAAACGAAATCACGAGATCGTTTCCAAACTCTTACTCAACTAAACATGCCTAATCTCTTATAACATGATTAGATGCATCACTTCAACGAAAGAGAACTCAAATAAACAGACTTTCATAAATTTATTCAAGCATAAAGATAGATAAATAGATCGTTTCATAGAATTGATAATTCAACAAAACATGGCAATGTAAAACAAATAAAAAGTGATGAAAAACTAGATCTTAAACTCACTAAACATCCAAAGATGTCGAACTCTCTAGTTGGTTTGTTGTTGATGAGCTTCCTCCGTCGACTCACTGCAAGGCTTTTAGCCAACAATCATGTTGAAGATGATTGTTGGGTTGGAGAAGTTCATCTCTATGTAATTTAGGGTTCTTGGCCGCAGCCTCTATGTAAAATTCGTATGTGAATAAATTGGTATGAAAGAATTATTATTTTAGGGCTCATAATGCGCTGCTATATATAGAGTTTAAAGTCGGCTGAAGCTATGGCGGTGGCGGACGCTCGTTCACAAAGTTGGGCGCCGTCTGAGATCAGGCTGCGGTGAACTCTGCTCGATTTTGGCACTTGAACGCGACGTTCACTTTCTTGAACGCTTCGTTCATAATGGACGGAAGGTGGGCGCTGTGCGGACTCCGTCTGGATCGACTTGAACTTGATTTCTTCATCCTTATCCAATTTCTTCAAGCCAATTCCAACTCTATCTCTTATAATTCGACTTTAGCCTCCTTTAATCCTTTTTATATGCACGAAAATTAACACCTACATGATAAATAAACAATGCAAAAATGTAATAAAACTCAACTAATAATAATTCCATTAAATCAACACTTAGAATCATCAATTTTGCATACAATCATCTTAAAATCATCTTTACTCAATATTTACACTTAAACCCTTAATTCTCATGTAAATTATGCAAATGTGGGGAAAATAATAATGAAATAAACCTTTAATAATCATATAAATATGGCCTTAACAAATACTCCTCGAAAGAAGACTTCACAAATTGGATGACCGAAGACCCTACAATGCTCCAGCAACGTTTAAAGAAAATTGGTGGGAGTCCATGCGGTCCAGCTGCCTGCCTTATACGTACCCATCTCGAAACACACTTCCTCAATTTCTTTCTCTCACACAGCTCTATTAATGTATAAACGGTATGTTTCATGTAGTTGAAAGAAATCGAATTCACATCGGCAGTGGTGTAAATTAGCCTCATCTGCGTACAAATCTACAAAAAAAAAAAAGAAAAATTACACACCATCTCTTTAATCTCGTCTTCATTTGTACTCCATGAACCATTGGCTCGTTTTAGAGTAGTGACTGTAGCATGTTGATTTCATTGCAGCGCATTGATGTGATAATAATGCGTGTTCCGTTCCCCGTCAACTAACCGCTTTAAGTGCGCTTTCTGGTGCCAAAACATCTCCTCTTGAATCAAGATATATAGTAGCATAATCTTGAGACAATTGTTGTTCCAGATTGGATAAGAAAGTGGATGGGTGTTGATCTAAAGATTTTTGAATCCCCTCAAGTCTCCTCTTGCAATTATCCTTTCTGTAAAAAAATATTTCCGAATCTATTTTTATTCCAAATAGCCGCATTCCGCATGAAATGACTAATAGTATCTCCAATGTGTTGTTGGTTGGTGTCCCAATTGCTCTCGACGAATTGCTCAAACTCCAGAATGTTCCAACTAACCACGCATTCAAGAATCTTGGTGAGTTGGATCGGGTCCCTCTTCGTTTGTCGAACACTGAATAACTGAAGCAATAAAGGATTACGGTCCGATTGCATTCTTGGAAGATGCATTAGCTTCACCTCCTGAAATAAAGTTAACCAAGCTTGGTCAAGTCGCTCCATGCATGATATATATGAACACCCTTAAACATGGGTCCTTTCCACGTAAACCTCGGCCCCTGGAATTTAATTCCAAGAAGTACTAGCTGCATTTATCCCTCCGACCGGTCTCCCCCTTCTCTTGTCTTCTTGATCAATGAGTTGATTAAAATTCCTCATCAGACACCAAGGATGTTTTATAAAAGCAGAAAGCCTCTTCAAGTATTCTCCCAACATTCATTTCGCATTGCCTCTTCAAATTTCTTACCTCTTCTAGTGCTTCATCTACTTCTTGTTCCACATTTTGGTCTTGCGATATGATTCATTTGCCTGCTTATAACTTCCTCTTTCGCCATGTTGTGTACGTTCTTGGATTTATCGTGTCCTGGTTTTCTGCTCTTCCTCTTTGGCCCATGAATTGTCTCCTACGTCTAGTTTGGGCAATCATCCATGGTCCAAAGGGGGGAATTAGCGGGAAAAAAGAGAAAAAAGAACAGAGAAAAGCAAAATAGACAAGAAAGAGTCCTTCAAAATTCTCATAGGATTCTCGATCGTTCTTAAAATCAAATACGGAAACGGGGAATTAGCGGGAAAAGAGAAACGTGTTGATGCAGAAAAGTTGGGACTTTGAAAAGGTAATAAAAAGCCCTAGTTTTTGTTTCGTCGCGTTTTGATCAAGTTACAAGGCTTTGTTTGGTGTGATTCATAGTCTTTTGTCTAGAAACCTTGATCAAAATTAATTATAGTTTAATTGTTGATCGATCAATATAGGTCTTGGGTTGAGGCTTGTGGAAGTGCTGCAGAGATTTCCTTCAAGTTTTGGCTGTGCTTTTGCTTTTAACAGGTAATAGGCTCTTCCTAATGAGTGGTTATAGTTTCATTATGTTAGGGTTGAGTTTTAGAGTTGATTTGTGGTTAGAATCATGCTTAAGTGTTGTTGTTGTGCTATGATATGTTATAGAATGTTAAAGTGTTGTTTTACTACTGTTTTTCTGAGTATTTTGATGTTGATCGTGTTTGGAATGGGTTAGAAATCGTTTAAGTGCAGAAAACTGCAACGATTTTAGAATGCTAAATATATTGCACTAAATCTACATGTCAACTACCTACTGGTTGTTGTATGGATTGCCGGAGCAGCAGGTAACCAAGGCTACCGTAGCCGTCGTAGGAATCCACCGCAAGGCCGATGCCAAGGTGACCAGAAGGCAGAAGCCATCAAAGTTTGACCCAAAGTCAAAAGATTCCCCAAGATGAACGCATGAATGACAGAATTATCGGTGTGAAAATCAATTAAAAAAAATGTAATAACATATATGCCTAAACTCTTTGATTATGATTCTACGCCTTGAATCTCCAATGTAGGCTCTAGATTTGGTGTTGAATCCAATTAGGCTCCTAAAAATGAACACTGAGGTTGTTTGTTTATCGTATTAAGTACTTAATCTGAAAATATTAAGTGGTAGTTACATCTAGGAGTGTTTGATAACAGTTTTAAACACCACTGAATAGATTAAGCACCTCTGAATTGTACAGTGTAAAAATTCAGCGCAAGATGTCTCGCTTATATCTGAAAATACTAACCGCAACATCTCCTAATTTATCGCAAATACTTGTACCATCTTTATCCTTATTTTCAAAACCGTCAATCATCTCATACATCTTTATAAAATATATATATAGATATACAAACACTATATAAAGATAAAATACGTAAATAGAGATCGAGTGTACTTAAATAATATCATATACTTTTCCAATGGAAAAATTGTGACATATGGAAAATGTTTGCTTGTGTTGTAATTGGCTTCATTATTCTGAAGGGAACAAATTTTCAAGTGTTCACGTTAAATGTGTGGAAGAAATATCGAAATAAATATCAAAAGTTATTAGACATATCTAATGTATTTATCTTTGTTGTGAAATATTTAAAATTTTATTATGTGCTTTCTTTATAATTATTTAAGTTGTTATGATGTGTTATCTGCATTACAAGTACATACATACTTTCTCAATACATACATATACATATATATATATATATATATATATATATATATATATATATATATATATATATATATAACTTCGCTAAAAATATATGTCGATTATGCTTTTCTAACATATGAACCAAGTTATAGGGTCAAAACCGTAAATTAAAGTTAATCATTTTTCATTTTCAGCTGAGTAATATTATCAAACAATCTAATTATCTTCAAAGATTCAATTCTTAACATATTTAGACTTTTAGATTTGATTTTCACACTTCGTTTATTTAACAAACTACTTCAAGATCGAAAGTGAGCTAAAACAAAAATAATTGAAGAAAACTTGAATTAATCTAACCATAGATTTTTTTTTTTTTTTTTTTTTTTTGGGAAGGATTCTAATAACTATAGATTTAAAAGCATGAAAAGCTCAAGATTTTCTTACCATTAGGCTCTATATGAACATTTCCGTTTAGTAATATGTAAATAAAATATTATAACATCTGCGTTTGTAGTCCAACGGTTAGGATAATTGCCTTCCAAGCAATAGACCCGGGTTCGACTCCCGGCAGACGCATTTTTATTATTGTAACTATTAACTAATTTTTTAGAAAGGACAACATTAACTAATTAATGAAATTCGTATAGAAGATCTATTTAATTCATTTATTCATCATATTGGCAATGCTCAAAATCGTCACTAATCAAATCTGGTCAAAAACCGGGTAATTGGGCTTTGTGAGGATAACGCAACTACTGTGAATAGTGGATTTAGTGATGATTATAACTTTAGCATATGTGGGATCGGCTGCCTATGTACCCTTGTATTGTAAGGGAAGCTTAGCCTATGTGGGATTGGTTGCCTACGTATCATTGTATTGTAAGAGATCTAGTTATTAACGCAGTTTTGAATGTTGAGGATGATGACCCTTTTATAAGGCTCCCTCGTGGGGGAAGTTGATTATGTGGTATTGAATTCGTGGCCAATGGCCTAAAACAGTTATAATGGCAGTCATGGCGTAATCAAATAATCATGGCCATGTCCACATAAATCACGAAACCGGTTTATGATCATGGGTGTCTTGTGAAATGTGTAACCGTCGTTTGAATTCGTTAAAGACTTATACCGAGCTGTGTGTCCTGACCGAGGTGAACTTGCACCATGTCGGTGATACAAGTTGGTAATTATTTTAATTCGAGCTGACAAACATAAGGCAGATGACGACCTGCATCTTGTCGGTGAATTATAAATGTTTTGCACACATCATAACAATCTTGTCGGTGAATTATAAATGTTTTGCACATTATAACAACCTATTACTTTGCTTCGAAGTGACAACGCATTTTGTCGGTGACATATACTGTATATGTTTAGCACATCATAAAATAACCTTTCTGTGGTGGTAAACCTATTCAAGGCCCTAGGCCCAAAATGCGTCTTTGAGTGTCACGCGTATGATGTGAGGTCAGCATCAAAATTTACTTCAGATTTATAAATGCAAAATCTCCATACTATACAATACTTATAGTGCACAAAATATAAACTATCAATTCAAATAATATTTTTAGAAATTCAGATTTATTTTTGAATGAATAAATATTCTGTGAAATTGAAAGAAAAAAAATTAAGTTAGAATCGATAAAATATAAGATCTCATAAGAAACACTAATGTAAATACTCCTTATACATCCACAAAATCTGAATAATTTCAGCAAAAGCTACAAATTAAGCATATATATTTTCTGGCCATTGAAACCAACACACTGACAACAAAAACCACAAAAACCAAAAACAAAAAAACCTCTGGAAGTCTAAAAACTAAGTAGCAGAATGTAAATAGTTGAGAATCCCCTAAGAGGTGACACATGGTCTAGAAAGGAAGATTAAGTTACACAAATTCCAGAAGAAAATGGTGTCATTATCGCGATATAATCCGGGTTTAAAACAAAATGCATCGATCACTCAAAACGCTGTGTCTTTCATCTCGTTAAAATCTCGCCCCACCTCTCCTCGACTTCTCTTCAAATGCACCGAGACAAAGACATCATACACATACTTCTTTTGTTTAAGATGGCACTGCATAATGAGAGATTTAGAAGAAAAAAGAACATTTAAAACCAGCAACTCATAGTACAACCCTACTACGTGAAAGAGAGTAAAAAAAAATATAGAGGGTGTAATGCACGTCTTTTGGTACACAACCTTCTTCCTACAATGGTTGTTTTCTAAAAAGTGTCCCAATGGGATTCTGTAGTAGAGTCCCTTCTAAAAGAAAAACCATACAAAAGTAAGGAAAACTTACTGTATGTAGAGGTGTCGATTTGCTCCGGGAGTTCTTTTATGTCCACTTCAAATCTCTCTTGAACCTACATGTACACAACACCCGATAAAATTACATTTTAACCAGAATTTATTCATTGAATTCAGTATAAAAGTGAATCGATGCATGTCCAAAAAGGATTATATATACCTGGTTGAGGACATCAGAATCTGCTGCTGAGGAAACAAATGTAATGGCAAGCCCTTTTGTGCCGAATCTACCGGCTCTACCCACCTGGCAAATAAGTCGATAATATCATAATTTCCAAGCTAACAAGGTTGCACGGTATAGATACGTGGATACAAAATTGCAAGAATTTCGAAAAAAAATATATAGGATACAGATACGGAGGGCATATAAGTAAATATGAAAGATAGAGGGACCAAAGTAAACATAATAAAACATTTTAGTGGTTATCTTCATTTTTGGTAATTTTTCACCCATTTGGAGAGCTTTTCATTCAATGTACGGGTTTTACTCGATTCTGATAATGGTTCTTCATTTCACATTACTGAATTATGTAATAAGTAAATATGAAAGATAGAGGGACCAAAGTATACATAATAAAGATATAAGGACCGGATTATAAAATATTAGAACATGATAAAACAATTTTTAGTGGTTCTCTTCATTTTGGCAGTTTTTCACCAATTTGGAGAGCTTTGCATTCAATGTACGGCGGGTTTTACTCAATTTTGATTATCGTTCTTTATTTCACATATCTGAATTATGCATATGCATATGCGAATCTCGTATCCAACTTTTCAAAATTACAGACTTGTCCAAAGTATGTATCATTAGTATCTTGTGTGTATCAGTGTCGTATACGGGGAACGTTACCAAACAGAAGTATCTGGGCATCATAGCAACGATACTATAGAATAGAACAAAGTAAATTCATGACAACACTAGAAACTCACCCTATGGAGATAGGTGTCTGCAGAATCCGGCATGTCGTAGTTAATGACTATATTAACCCTTTCAATATCGATTCCTCTACCGACCAAATCCGTTGCAACAAGAATCCTTTTATGCCCCTCCTTAAAACCCTTATAGCGCGTCAATCTACAAATCCAAAGGATAAAAGAGGCATTTCAGATACATCCCGGAAAACTCACGGGTCAGAAATAGACAAACCGAGATGTTAGGCTCTACAAGTATAAAAAGAATAACTAAATGATTTTTTTTTTCAAATAGATGAATGAATGCTGCTCTTAAAGTAGTTGCAAGGGTGTCCTTAATTGGAGGTATCTGTATATCCACCGGAGCGTAATGCTCTTTAACTTTAAGAAGGGCGAATAACGGATACGTGGTTACGAATCCGCGGATATGGGATACATGGGTGTTGGATTTTTAAGATATATAGGATATGGGTACAAAAGGGATGTGTAAATAACAAAAAGACAAGGACCAAACTGTACAAAATGGAACGTTAAGGACCAAATTATAAATACTAAAACCATAAAACCAAAAAATATTTGGTGAATTTTCTTCATTTTTGGTAGTTTTCTTCATTTTGGGTAGCTTTTCATTAGTTTTTAAGTGCTTTTCCTTCAACTTTCAATAAAGTTTTTTTATTACGTATCCGAGCTATGGATTTGCATAACTAGATTCCGTATCCAAATTTTGAAGAATTGCACTCGCCCAGGTCCACACTGTATCCGTGTCGGATATGTATAGGATACAGGACATGCTTCAATAGAAGTTCCGTACACATAAGTAGCCACCACATAAAAGAAACTCAGGAATTGATACACACCTTTCCTCTTGGCTCATGCCAGAATGGATGCAGATTGAAGGGAAATTACATTCCACGAGCAACTTGTTCAGCTCCGCAGCTCGACTCACGCTTTTGACAAAAATGACAACTTGGTTGAAGTCCAATGCATCAAGAAGGTCGTTCAGCTTCCGATTTTTCTCGAGCTCGCTTAACTTGATGTAGTGCTGCCATCAAAAAGTAGAAATTAAGATAATACAACGAAACGACTCAGAAAGATAAAGAAACTATTCAAGTTATGCACCTGTACAAGACCATGAAGGGTCAACTTTGCCTCGTCATCAACGTATATTTCCATTGGCTGAAAGGAAGAAATGTTATGGTAAATTATTTAAAAGCCTCGTGAACCTACACGAATCCACTATGAAATCATTGAAATGAATGATGGACGCATTTATCCCCCTGAAATGAAGTTCTTCAACCATCTGATTTGCCTCCATTTGCGATGCATTTCAATCCCGAACATCCCACCCATACCCATATTTTGATAAGTATAAACATATACACATGCTAAAAAAGGGGGAGGGAGGGGGGTCCTAATGAAGTAAAAAGTTGTAAACTTGAAATGCACTGGGCTTAGGAGAGGCATCCATCACTCTTGTACCGAGTTTCTTTGTGCAGTACACAGATTGGTAAGCACGATAGACGTGATAAAGTATACGGTGACGGTGCTCAATCACGGCATTCAATACTAAAAATGACGTGTCAAAATGCAAGTGGAGCTGGCGGGAGGAAATTTACATCTTGCATAAATTTCTTGCAAACCGGACGGATCTCTTTGCTGAGTGTTGCTGAGAACATCATGACTTGCTTATCATGAGGAGTCATTTTGAAAATTTCCTGCACGTCTCTCCGCATGTCTGTCAAAAAAAAAGACTTTATTTCGAAACCGAGCCTAAACGAGCATAGCAAAATCAAGAAACTAAGTAATTGAAGGATGAGGATGAAGACTCACCAAGTGACTCGAGCATCTTGTCGCATTCGTCCAGTATAAAATGCCGAACATTTTTCAAAGACAAATCTTTCTCTCTTGCCAAACCAAGTATTCTTCCAGGTGTCCCAACAACGATATGCGGACATTCGTTCTTGAGAAGATCCTTGTGGATTTTAATATTCACCCCACCGTAGAAAACAGCAACCTTTATATCTGGCAAATAAGTGCTGAAACGCTCGAATTCATGACAAATCTGCAGAAAAATGAACATTGTAAGGTAAATGAAGGAATTAGAAGAACGGCACGGATTCTGAGGAGGGTGAACAGAATGCATAACAAAAGATAAAGACACTTTTGGTCCCTCTTGTAACACGATTTTTGCATTTCTATACCTTATGTTCCATTTTGGCACTTATACCCCTCATCTATGCATTTTATTTGTACCTTTTCAGTCCATATTTTGCCACGTGTCATTTTTTATTGGTTAGAGCATTTCGTACCTTAAATGCTGGTTGTTTGACACATGGCAATTTGGACTAAAAAAATACAAAGATGAGGGGTAAAAGTGTCAAGATGAAACATCAGGGATAGAAACGCAAAAATCGTGAAACAAAAAGGACCAAAAGTGTCTTTATCCCAGCATGACAACTATATACAATCTGAAAAATCAAAAACAAAAGCAAATAATACATGCCTGATAAGCCAACTCCCTTGTGTGGCAAAGAACAAGAGCCGCAACTTGACCTGCAACAGGTTCAATCTGCTGCAAAGTCGAGAGAACAAAAACAGCGGTTTTCCCCATTCCGGATTTAGCTTGGCAAATAACATCCATGCCCAAAATAGCTTGAGGGATACACTCATGTTGAACTGGTGAAGAACCAAAGAGAATTGAGCCAAGGAAGCCTCAGTTTCATTTCAAAAAGTTTTATCAATCTATGTCTCCAAAACAGAGGTGGAAGTAGCGATTTACCTGTAAAACACAGTCTGATATTTAGTTCATAATACAAACTCAATGATATAAACCCAAATAGGTTTTAATGTATCAAGAAAAAAGTCGAAACAACCAGACAAAAGATGGTTAGAAAAAAGCGGATGCAGAAAATTACAGCTGTTAGGTAGGACGGCAGCACAAAATCAACTAATGCACTAAATTCAACCATGGAAGAGTCCTACATGAAATAAGATAAAGAGTAACCGAAAAAGTGATGTAAATCCTTGAACAGCTCTAATGTTCTATTCATGATGTAGACCGTGAGAGACATTTCATTTCTTTACCTATTCAGTTCAACAAGCTAATCTGCATACATAAGATTGAGTTTAAAGTTCCTTGGCATGAAAGCATTCACTCAATATATACAACCGGACCGAAGAAAACCATACTTATTAAAGCGTAATAAGTGGGAAAGGCGACACCCGGCAACACCACACCAAGCAATACCAAGGAAATCCATATCAGACTCCCACCGACAAATGCTCCACTATAAGATGAGACAGAATCTGTATTTCCCTGTGAACTGGAACCTACTCCTTAGTATACTCATCTAGTTGATACCATTGCCCAATTTGGGGATAAATTTCCACAGGATAAAGGCTCTCATAGTATCGAATGCTAGTTAGATCCGACCATCCGAGTTTTGTTGAACACCAAGACCAATATTTTGACCATCTTGACACCTCCCAATATCTGAATTTTCTAAATTCATCCACATCAGCCCATCTCTCTCTCTCTCTCATCTAACTCTGATGAAGAATCTGAAGATGGCTCAAAGTCACAGCCATCAGCTGATTCTACACGAAAGGAACGGCAGCTCTCAGAAGGCATCCAAGCCAACATGCGTACACAAGTCCAGCACCCACAGGACAAACAGTAACTTGACACTATCAAATTTGTCATTAGGGTTGCTTCTGCCTGACAAAATTGGGAAGAAAATTTTATCACCACCGCAGAATCAACTCCTTAGGCAAAAAGCACTGACGAGGCGAGACAGTGGGCCTACCTCCCCAGTTTCACAGCCTAACCCCAACTCCAGGCACCAGAGAGTAGCCTATAGACTAAGTGGGCCTACCTCTAACAATTATGAGCAGGAAGAAATGAGAAGATAAAGAAAAGATATTCACCACAACAACATGCCAATTAACAAGAGCACGGACACTAGAGAGTTTATCAGCTTCCAACATTCATAACCACCGATGCGAAAAGCATGTCATTTAGTTGAAAACATGTCAAAGTTTCAGGATTTAATAGTACTTATTGGTGAGAAAAGTAGTCGATTCAAATAAGGAAATTGGAAACTGAGAAGAAGCTTGCAACAAAAAGGATTAACATTTCAGAAAACTAGTCACATAACATAATGTTAAGAAACACATCCATTCAAGACCATAAGATATCCGATTGAAAAAGCAACTCCAACAAGAACCAAAAAGAGCTAGTAAGGTGCCTTGCCTTCAGATGGATGCTCAAACCCAGAATCCACAATAGCACGCAGAAGTTCAGGCTTTAATAGAAAATCCCTGAATCCAGAACTGTGAATACCTACATAGCCCCTGCACATATGAAAAGAACATGTAAATACATTATCATTTTCATTCCAAAAAGGAAGCAGACGGGGAAAATTTTCTATAAGATCCAACATTATTTGGCCACCACAGAGAGAAAATATGTTGATAGAAAATGTTCTTATTTTTCATGCCATGTCAGCGTCCCATACTTTACCATAGGAAAATAGAAAGACACCAAAAGTACCATCCCATAGAAAGGAAATATCAACTTCTATTCAACCCAAGAACACATGTATGCCCTACTACAGCTACTTCTGCCTCTGACGAAAATTGACTAGAAAAACTTGACTTCATGAACTGTAACTAGCAAGTCAAACTAAGTCAATCCGTAAGTTAAAAGACGACTCAAGTGCATTTACAGGGAGAGCGTGTAACAAAATATCTATCCTAAAGGTAACGGTTTTGCAACAGTAACATGGATTTGTCTAGAGCTTCACAAAAAAATGCACAAAGAGCAAGCAGCATAAGAAAAAGATAAGAGCTGAAGCCATTACAAAGGCATGGGCGAAAATTCACTATCACAAGCTCAGCTCATAGAAAGCTCGATGAATCTTAGACTATAGAAAACAACATGGATAGTCTCGAAACAAATGTACCATTAAGCAAAGCAGCAGAAATGCTAAACAAAAATAGTTCATAAAGCCAGGAACAATCTAAAGTCAACGAATTACATAATCCCAGAAAACAAAAACAAATGGATATGAAAGGAACAAACTTTTTGGCAGATTCGCCATTGGTTTTGGCAGCAACTGCGTCAAGGGCTTTCTCGTCCTCTTCCTCGTAGTCGAGAAGCTCTTCCTCGTAAGCTTCGTTGTCCTTGTTCTCTCCCATTATCTCTGCTGCTACTTTACCAGCTGAAAGAGCAAAATTACAAATCAAATCAGAAAATTATGCTATCAAACAATAATCAAACCGAAATTCATACATTTTTAGCAACAATTCAGGTGTTTGAGAGAAAGATGCTTACTTTACCTGCCCGAATGTTATGGCAATCAACTACCGGAGTACGAGCTGGAAAGAGAGCAGAAGTGAAGCAGGGTTCTTGGAAAAACCGGCGAGGGTTCTAGTTATACAAACCCAATGATTAATTTAGTAGGGTTATGCTATGGGTGATCAGCTCGAATCGGAACTCGACTCGATTCAGATTAACTCAATTTGAAATCAAACTCGACTTAATTTGAGTACTAAACTAGCAACATAAATGCAACGCAATACTTGAATCGACTATCCCGAAACAAACTCAATAGAGTTGTTGGGTTAATCATTTTAAGTCAGGTGATGACGACTAACATAAGTGATTGATCGATCTATTATGTCTTAAATTACGTCGTTAAGGCTGAGTTTTAGGACGTTAAAGATGATATTAAAAACAGACTTTCAGATTGAAGTAAATGTCACACCGTGAAAAACGGTGTGAGTCACTCTAGAATCTTTGTCACATCATGAGAGACGGTGGTAACGAGGATGTCAATATTATACTTTGGAAAAGCCGGAGAACAATACCTTGATATAAGTTTGAGAGATAATAGGCATTGTAACTTGAGTTAACTATTGTAAGTGAGTGATGATGATGATAGTAACTGATCTACTATGGTTCAAATAACTCTGTTAAACCTAAATTAAAGTGTTGCATTAATATATATTTTTCATAAAACAACCATTCGGGATGACATTTTTTCGTTTTTTTCCCCAATTTTTTTCGTTGTTATAATGTGATAATTTAAAGTGTTTTTGAATTATGTTTTAAAACTTATTAAGACTCGATAACTTCGACACAAAATTCGAGTTTGACTCAAGTTTTTAGAACTTATAACTTCTTTGAATTCTCAACTCGAACTCAAGTTCGAAATATTCAAGTTTGAACTCAAACTTGAGAATAATTAATTGGCTCAGCTCGTTTCTATCATTACTCAATTTGACTCGACACACTGTTACACCGACTTTGTTTCACGTGCAGATGTTTTTTTTTACACATCAAAATTGTTCCTATTGTTTCTTCTCAAAAAAAAAAAAGAAATTTGTTCCTATGTTGTAATTTTGCATTAACATCCTCTAACGGTACAAAATAAAATTTTAACTTTAAACAAACTTCATGTTTACTTATTTGGGATTAACGTTATCTCGACTGACGTTCATTGAGCAAATTAACGTTTAAAAAAAAAAAAAAAAAAAAAAAAAAAAAAAAAAAAGTTCCATTGACATTTGACACAACGAAGTTGCTTCTCAAATCATAATTATACACCAAAAAAAATTGTTATTAGCAATTTTGTGGACCTTGGTAGATGGTTTTGATCCAAAAGAAAATCAACAATAATGAATAAATGGATCAAAGCCCAAAAAATTAAATGGGTCTTGATTAAAGTTTTCGGTCGAGAAGAAAAATAACAACAAAGTAATGAGAAGCTAAAGCATGTTGTGTTTATGTCGGTGGTTGGGGAATAAAAAGCGGTGGCAATGGGGGAGAAGGTGCGGTGGTGGTGTGAGTTTATTTTTTCTTGCTGAAACGAAAGGATTTATAGAAAACACCGGACTATCTCTGGAAATAACCAACAAAAAAAACCAGAAAACTTCCGGTACACCGTCAGCAAACAACTGGACCAAAAAAAGAACCAGAAGACAATAAGAAAACCAACAACGGAAAGATAAAGGATTGAGGAAACCCCCAATTCCGCCAAAGACTATACAACTTCAAAGAGTAACCTTGGCAAAGAACGTAAACAAAGAAGCTAACAGCTTCACACTAAAAGAGGTTTCCGTTTTGTACCGGCCACCACCACCCCAAACAGAGCCAAAAATTAAACACAGCCTTTTTCTTCCACTGACCATGCAAAACACCATTGAAATCAACACAGTTTTCAAAGCCAAAAATAAAAAATAAAATACATAACATCGGATTTGTCCTTCACTTTCGACCACCAGTGAACGTCATAAGAGACGCCCCTAATTGAGCACCCAAAACAAGTAGGCCCGCTTAACTGATAAAACAGAAAGGCAAAAGGAAAAGCTCAGAGTGATTTTGCAATAGGGTTCTTCCCCTTTCTCTTTTGAGTGTGATAAGGGCAATGGTGAGGGTAGGGGCGGATGAAGAGGGTTGCTTATAGTAAGAGATGGGTGAAAGAGTGGTAGTGAGAGGTAAAGCGATGGGGGGATATAACTCACTCACCACCTAATTATCATGCTCATGCCCACACCCACACCCACGCCCACTTTCAACCTACTCCTTTCGTTAACACCAATAGATGATCCAATATAAAATATTAGAGGTTCATAAAAAAAAATCTACGGATCCAAACAGTTGGGACCAAGATATGCCATTGGTTATCACTCACCCCTAACCCCATCGCCTCTAACCTACCACCACCCTACCATTATCATCCCATCACCCCTTACATCACATTCCTACCCTAACCATCCACACATACCGTTTGTCTTTGACCTTACCACTTATCACCATCCTACTTTTTTTTCATTCGATTTCCACGCTCATGCCCACCTCCACCGCTCTTTTTATGCACCCGTCGCTCTATATTACCACTCACCCATACCCCATCACCTCTAACCTACAACCTGTTAACCAGATGAAGCTGGATCGGAAGCAGAGTCTTGCATCTCCACCTGAGGAAGATGAAGCGGTCGGTAAAGCTTCTGAAAAAGGAAATAGCAAATACAAATAAAAGGAAATAAAAATTAGAATTACAAGTTATATTTTATGTGATATATGTTTATTATTTTATGTTAATATGGGTATGATTGTCATTACCACAATTAGGTTACAATTAGGGTTTCTTTCTACATTGATAGTTCCCTATTTAAAGGTTGTAATATTTTCGGTCTATTATCATCGACAATAATACTATCATACCTTACTACTGTGTTCCTCAATTCTTCATGGTATCAGAGATATAAACCCTTAAGCCGATCAAATTGTTTCTCCACCTTCATTGCACTATCATGGCAAAAGAATCTGGATTAACTATACAGCAATTCCACCAATGCTCGAGTTTGATCTCAGTCAAACTGAACTTTACGAATTTCCTACTATGGAGATCACAGGTGATTCCATTGATCAAGAGCCTTGGTGTTTATCACCATGTCTCATCTAGTGAACAACCTGCACAAAAGACTAAAAACCAGGCTGGAGAGGAGATTGATAATCCAGAATATCCTACCTGGCTGATCAATGATGGCCTCCTGACTTCATGGCTTCTTGGCACTATGAAGGAGGAAGTTATCAGCATGATACACGAAGAAGAATTTTCTGCACATCAACTCTGGCAGAATCTTGAACAACAACTCCTTCCCCACACTGTAGAAAAGGAGGGCAACCTAAAGAACATGCTGATGGGGATTAAAAAGGGTACAAAAACAGTGGATGAGTACCTAAGAGAATTCAAGTCAATCTGTGACAATCTAGCAGCCATTAAGAAACCAGTGGCAGACATGGACAAGGTTTTCCAATTTGCTCATGGCTTAGGGAATGAATACACCAATTTCCGTACAGCCATGTTAACAAAACCTCCATACCCTACCTTTACACAGTTTGTCATGGCTCTCTGTTCGGTAAAAACTAGTTTTATAATTTATAACCGAAACACCCCAAGTATAAGGATCTGTAGTAAAGGATGTTATCGGGTCGTCCTAAGGGAGTGGAACGTTTATCGAATTCAAATATAAATCTATATCAATTATGTCACGATTATAAACTAAACTACTAAACTAAGGCTGAAACTAACTAAAACCTAAACCTAAGAATTAAAACTAGGATAAGAATAAAAACAAGCAGAAAATAAGAAAACAGAAAGACGGACGAGTGTTCACTTTAATGAACGAGCGTCTGGAAACTAAATCTACTGGACGAGCGTCTGCGCTATTGCGGATGAGCGTCCGATTACGAACAGAAAGGAAAAGTGCAGGAAAACAGCAGGAAACTAGGGTTTATAAACCAACAATCCAACTAGACGGTGATTAGAAAGACATAGTTTTTAGTAGTGATTTATCACGAATTCAATCAAATATCTTTAATCTAATTCCTAAGGTTTCGTTTGTCTTTTCAAACAAACTAAACATGCAATCAAGACAGGATCACGAGATTGTTTCCAAGCTCTTACTCAACTAATCATGCATAATCTCTTAAAACACAATTAGATGCATTACTTTGAATAAAAGAGAACTTAAACCAATATATTTTCATATATTAATCCAAGCATCAAATATAAATAGATTGTTTCATCAAATTCATAATCCAATAAAACATAACAATGCAAACCAGCGTTAAAGTAATGAAAAACTGAATCTTTTACTCACTAAACATATGCATAAAATCTCTAGTTGGTTGTGTTGATGATGAGCTTCCTTCGTCGTCTCACCGCGAGTTGCTTAGCCAACAATCATGTTGGTGATCATGATTGTTGGGTTGGAAGAATTCATCTCTGCGTAAAAAGGCTTGTGGCCGCAGCTTTTTGGTGTAAAGTTGTGATCTCAATTATGTGGTATGAATTAGGGTTAAGAGGCTGCTGCTATATATAGAGTTTTGGGTCGGTTATGACTAAGTCGGCAACGGACGCTCGTCTGAATATCCGGACGCCCGTCCAGAATGCCTGGACGCTGAGTAAACGCTCGTTCATCCTCCGTCTGAACTCTCTGAATGTAAAATATGATTCTGGACACTGCATGGACGCCAGTTCACTTCTGGACGCTCGTTCAAGATCAGTAGACGCCCGTTTGAACTGCTGAGGATCGGATCTCTTCATCTTTATCCAATTTCGTCAAGCCAATTCCAACTCTATCTCTTACAATTCGACTTGAGCTTCATTTATCCTCATTATATGCACGAAAATTAACTCCTACATGATAAATGAACAACGCAAAAATGTAATAAAATCCAAATAATAATAATTCCATTAAATTAAACACTTAAAATCATCAATTTTGCATACAACCCTCTTAAAATCATCTTTATTAAATAATTACACTTAAACCCTTAATTCTTATATAAATTACGCAAATGTGGGGAAAATAATAATGAAATAAACCTTTAATAATCATATAAATATGGCCTTAACAACTCCCCCACACTTAACTTTTTGTACGTCCTCGGACAAATCAATCAAAACTATAGCTCAACGTTCATGCAATCCACATAGATCTCTAACTCACGTAACAAAAGATACAACAACTATAGCAAATGATACCATCACAGAGATAGATTCAGTGTAAGTGTGACAAGCCCTTTTCAAATTTAACAAGCCTTTCAAAGAAATATCCTTTCAAAAATCCAATGACTATCCTAGGTACAGACAGTAATAGCTCCACTCAAGCCTTCCCACGCACTCAGTAGGATAATCCTACAACATATCATGCGGTTCTCACTGGTATAAGATCCATGATAACAAAGACTTCACTTTATTTTTATTCATCATTTTCAAAATTTTCAAATTTAACGCAAATCAGAATGAGCTTTTACCCGTCATAGTAGAGTAGGACATTTCGTGATAATCCCCTACCTACTCAATTCATAAGGTAGCTTCTTCTAACTGACTATCGTGAGCTATTGGTCATCATAGTGGAATAGGACATACGAGGTATACCCTACCGCACTCAAATCATAAACCAGCTTCCGACAAACGTATTTATTAACAATTACTTACTCACTTTATTCATTCACTATTCCAAGTCATAAGTTACATCTCACTTATCACATTCAAACTTTATGATATTCACAGTACACGGTCTAACTTAGGTGTAACTATGCTGATCTTACTAAGAATAAATCACTAAAACAATGAAATGATATAGTTCAAAAATCTTGCTTCAAAATCAAAGGCTCTCGTGAACGTGAAAAACGAATACTATCTCCATAGAAGTAAAAATATGCTATAATCATCTCACCAAGTCACATACTATCATCGTTAGAAAACTACAACTAGCAAGCATTAAAGTTTCAATTATATGCTCGAGACTCACAAAAAATTTTAAATTCCGTGGAAATTTAACATTCACTCATATTTCAAAGATATAGCATAAAAACATACCCAAACACCCCCCACACTTAAATCACATTATGTCCTCAGAATGTGCAAATATAAAAGAAAAGAAAACTTAGCTGGTTTCAACGGTGGTTGTTGGATGAAAGTTAGCGGAGGTCGGGCGGAGCATGGATGTACCAGCAACTTTCGAATAGACAACACTTTGGACATAAAAGCTTGTGAACTCCGCTCAAAAGTATCTCGCCACACTCGACATACCATATAATCTCGGGTACACGGGGTATATGAGCAACACATAACACAAAACACTTACAATGAATGTAGGAGGAATAACCATCAACACGTAACCGGGCATTACTCCTAAAACTAAAAAGCAAATAACCTAAGAAAAGTAATCAACCTAAAAGGAAAAGAAAACAAGACACGAAAAACTAGGTTGCCTCACCAGGAGCGCTCTTTTAATGTCAATAGCTTGACACAAAGTTCAAGATCAACCCGGATCGGGCCACTTTTGTTTAACGGCCGCCACCTCGATGATCGAAATCGAAGTATTGGGGCGGAAATGATTTTCACCACAACAACAAGTCAAGTGTGCAATAAGATCATTAAACTTTTCTCTCAAAACTACACCGACTCTCTTCTTCTTGTTCTTGCGCCAGACGAGGCATAGACATAGTGGTATGATCGAAGTTTCATGCAAGGTACCTCACGGGTGGATATAGAACGCGTCATCATCATCGACTCAAAGAAATAAGATGGAACCTCTTCACAAATCATGACATCTCAGTATTCTCATCTCTTCTTTGGAAATAAAGAAGCTCGGCTTTTCCTTCGGTTGCCCAAAATATTTCTTAAGTCTATGACCATTCACTTTGAAAGCTTGATTACCATACCCGTTCAAAGTAATTACTCCACTCGGATTAACCTCGAGAATCTCAAAGGGACCAGACCATCTAGACTTGAGTTTACCCGGAAACAGTGAAGTCTAGTATTATAGAGTAAAGCCGTTCACCAACTTTGAATTCTCGGTCCTTGATCTTAGCGTCATGGAGTATCTTCGTTCTTTCCTTGCTAAGCTTAGCATTCTCGTATGCTCTGAGTCCGAATTAAATCCGAGCTCGTTCAATTGTAACAACCGTTTCTCCCCACAGAGTGGCTATCGAAATTTAAGAATTTAATTGCCCGAAAAGCTCGTGTTCAAGTTCGACAGTAAATGACAAGCTTTGCCATAGACCATTTGGAAGGGTGACGTGCCCATCGGGGTTTTAAATGCGATCGATAAGCCCACAATCGTCATCCAACTTAAGACTCCAATTAGATCGGTTATTGTTCACGGTCTTCTCTAAAATTCTTTTCAAGCTCACGTTTGCTTACCTCGACTTGGCCACTAGTTTGAGGATGATATGGTGTACCAATCTTATGTTTGACACCATACTTCTCAAGGATCTTGTCAAGCGGCGCATTGCAAAAGTGAGTACCTTCATCACTAATGAGTGCTCTCGGACAACCGAATCTAGCAAAGATATTCTTTTGCAAGAATTTCTTTACAACCTTGTGATCATTAGTTTGAGTAGCTATGGCCTCGACCCACTTTGAAACATAATCCACACAGACGAGGATATACTTATTACCACATGAGGATGGAAAGGGTCCCATAAAATCTATGCCCCATACATCGAAAACTTTGCATTCAAGAATGGGCTTAAGTGGCATTTCCATCCGACTACTCTGCCTTCCTGTTCTCTGGCACCTATCACAACCTTTACAAAAGGCTTCTGCGTCTTTAAACAGAGTCGGCCAGTAGAATCCAGCTTGAAGAATCTTTGCAACCGTCTTCGGTGTTCCATAGTGACCTCCTGTAGGACTACTGTGGCATTGTTCTAGGATATCCCACTGATCATGCTCAGGAACACACCGTCAAAGCAACCCGTCTTTACTGGACTCAAACAAATAAGGATCTTCCCATACGAGATATTTAAGATCGAAAAAGAACTTTTCTTCTCCCGATCACGTCATATCCTCTAAATGACCACTCGCTAAATAGTTGACGTAGTCGACATACCACGGCCGAACCGTTTCAAGCTTCATCAATTGCTCGATCGGAAAATCAATGCCTATATCATTGTGATTTTACGCACCCTCATTTACTAAGCGAGATAAATGATCGACCACAATATTCTCACTACCTTTCTTATCTTTAATCACAAGGTCAAACTCTTGTAAAATCGTAATCCATCGAAGTAACCTTGGTTTTGCATCCGCTTTGTCCATAAGGTAGCGTAGGTCGCATGATCTGTCCATACAATCACTTGAGACCCTGAAGATAACTTCTAAACTTGTCAATGGCAAAAACAACGACTAAGAATTCCTTCTCGGTTGTGGTATAATTGCATTGAGCCGGGTTCAAGTGCGGCTCGCATAATAAATGGGCTGAACCTTTATCAACTCTTTGACCTAAAGCTGCGCCTCACGGCGTAATTAGAGGCATCGCACATCAACTCGAAAGGCTTGGTCGAGTCAGGTGCAACTAAAATAGGGGCACTGATAAGCTTATCTTTCAAACAATTGAAAGCTTCCTTGCACTTCGCATCGACAAGAAATCGACATCTTCTTTCAAGAGATTTGATAAAGGCTTGGCAATCGTAGAAAAGACTCAATGAAACGCCGGTAGAAGCCAACATGTCCTAGAAAACCTCGTACCTCTTTCACTTGTTTTTGGGTCGTCATCTTTTCAATGGCTTCAACCTTAGCCTTATCAACTTGAATGCCGACATTGGACACCTTGTGTCCCAAAACTATTCCTTCATCAACTAGAAAATGGCATTTTTCCCGCTTAAGCACGATTCTTCTCAACGCAACGTTGGAGTACCATATCTAGATTCCTTAAGATTTCATCAAAGCTATCGCCGTGGTCGAGAAGTCATCCATGAAGACCTCCATGCATTGCTCCACAAGTCCATCAAAATGGCCAACATACACCGTTGAAAAGTCGCGGGTGCATTGCATGAACCGAATGGCATTCTACGAAAAGCAAAAGTACCAGGATGGACACGTAAACGTGGTCTTCTCTTGGTCATTAAATTCGATGGCTATCCGGAAGTAACCGAGTATCCATCGAGAAAACAATAATACTTATGACCACTCGGTCGTTCAATAAGTTGGTCAATGAAGGGTAGGGAAAGTGGTCCTGGCGTTGACCTCGTTAAGTCGACGATAGTCAATCACGGACTCTATAGCTCGTCACGAGTCGTAAGGCAACTTCCTCCCCTTTTTCATTCTTTTCAACCGTGATACCGCCTTCTTTGGCACAACTTGAGTAGGTGACCCACTCGCTATCGGCGATTGCGTAGATGATTCCCATGTCAAGCCACTTTATAACCTCCTTCTTGACAACCTCTTGCATATGCGGATTCACCCTTCGAGGTTGTCTTACCTTTTTAGCTCCTTCCTCCGTTCGGATTTTATGCATGCATATGTCTGGGCTGATCCCTCGGATATCACCCACTTGCCAACCGAACGCGAGGATGTTTTTCTTAAGCACTTCTATCAGCTATGCTTCTTGCTCTTGGTCGAGTTTCGAAGAAATGATCAAAGGCAATTTATCTCCATCCTTAAGAAAGATATACTTAAGGTGTTTTGGAAGCGGTTTAAGCTCTAAGTCAGTAGGTGGTTGCTCAATGCTAGACTTTAATGGGCCACCTTTCTCTTTATGAGCTTGGAGTGGTTGACTAAAGAATAACTCATCTTCCCGAGGTTCAACCCCAGAAAGGTATTGGATCAAATCGTCCATCGGAATCCTCCGATCAACACTTGCTTCCTTTTTCTTGTGATCGATCATTTTTCTTAAATCTTCATCTTTAAGCTCTTCTGCCAACTCCTCCCAATCATCTACTTCCCAATGAGTAGCTTCTCTCCAAAACTCTACCTCGTCCCAACTACCCATCAGAGCTTCTTCTTCACCAGGGATGAAGTCTTCCTGACTCAATTCTTTGAAATTATCGTTTGTTCTTTGGGCATCTCCATGCTTCTAACTCAACTCAATAACAGCCCGATATGAAGCGAGTGAAGATGACTCATCAATGCCTACGGCTTGAAATGAATTAGAAGATGGTCCGCAGTCAGCCGGATCCTCAATGTCCATGACTTCAAAAACACCTATCTCTGTAAGCTCCATTGCATCCTCATAATAGGCATCTCCTCCGTCCTCATATATGGCCCGACAAACGATATTTCATCAATTACGGCTCTTTCAGGATGTGTCCTCGTGTGAAGGTGACGGATGTGTCACCGACTCTAAGAGTAATCTGTCGCTTTGCGTAAGTCGATGAGAGCGTTAGAAGTGTCTAAAAGGTTCGGCCTAGAATTAAAGGCATCTCCTTATCGGTGGATAGTCCGAGAATAACCCAATCGGTAGGGAAGACTAGATGTTCAATTTGAAGGAGAACATTAGCTACACAACCGGTGCGCATCCGGCTAGATTTATCTACCATCCAAGAGAAATCGGGCGTTCCGCATCCTTTTATCTAACCCGAGCTTTTTGCATACGTTTAATGGCATCACATTAATAGAGGCCCCGAGTCGCATAATACATTTTCAACAAATGGCCTTCGATCTCACAGAGATTGAAGTTCTGCCAGGGTCACTGATGACGGAAAAATTCACTGTTATTTTGATAACAATTTACCCGTTTACGGTATCATTTGAATATTTTTATATCGTTTTGAGTATTTAATTCCTATGTTTCATCTAAATATGTTAGTAGTAGTTATTTTATAAAATATCGTTTTTATCATGTTTTTGTAGTTTTTGTACCGGTTTAGTAACCGAATGTCGTGTCAGATTCGTTTGGTATTTTGGTGATTTATTGCGTAATCATAAGTAGACCAAGATCCTACGTAACGACATGTTTTGAGCCCTAAAAGAGGTGTTTAGAGGGTTAGAAGAAGGTGCCACAAGCTTACGAGTTCAAAAGGGTCGTTTTTCCTAAGTACTTGAATCGTTACATATTTTCGACGGAGATTTGACCCAGCTTAGAGGCATTTTCAGGGGATGACTTCTTAATGAAAGTTGTAGATCTTCACATAAGCTTTCCAACGCACTTTGAATCACATAAATTGGAGTTTTACAACTCAAGTTATGGTCAAGTGGCTAATCGACTCGTATCAGTAAAATGTCGTAAAACGACACGTAATGGAAATGGCTCATCAAAACGACATTTTCTGAAGAAGTTTCCTTAATAAAAGTTGTATATCTTCAAGAAAGATTTCCAATGGATTTTGAATCAAGTCAATCGGATTTCTACAACTCAAATGGTGGTCAAGTGGCTAATTGATTTGTATTAAGGAAAATGTCGTAAAACGACGCGTAATGGGAATGGCCCATCAAAAAGGCGTTTTCTGAAGAAGTGTCCTTCATGAAAGTTGAAGAATTTTCCGAGAGCTTAATTTTGACGTTTGAATCATAATTTTTGGAGGTCTACAACTCAAGATATGAATTTTAGAAATTTCAGAAGGATCTAGAACCAGATAAGCAATGATCACTACCGGATCGATCCGGCCTTTTCCCGGATCGATCCGGCTCCCCTATTTTCCTATATATACAGAGGATCAGAACAGAGAACGCTTGCCCCTTCTTTTCCCTCCCCTGCTTCATCTTCTCCCTTCTTTATTTTATTTTGGGGCCTAAATATATATATATATATATATATATAGTTATAATGTCGATGTAATAACTCGACTCGTTAACGTTATAATATCGTTTTCGTTTTTCGTTTTTAGTTCATTTCTTTCCATTATAATATCAGTTTCGTTTTTAGTTCCGTTATAATTTCGATTTCGTTTTTAGTTCATTTCTTTCCGTTTTTCCGTTATATAGCTAGATCTATATATATATATATATATATATATATATATATAGATCTATATAATTATACTTATATATATATTTATGCACTTATATTTATTTATGTATCTATATATATAGTTATAGATCTATATATTTATATCTATATATATATAGTTATAGATCTATATATTTATATCTATATATATACATATATATTTATATATATCTATATATTTATATATATATAATATGTGGAGCTAAACGTTGTATAGTCGAATTATGTGAAAACGGGTGAAATTAACCCTCGGGAGACGAGATGGGAGTTGTGTGCGCTTAAATTAAACGTTCATATGATAAATTCATGTTTTAAAACCCGTTTTGATCATTTCCTAACTTTGAATAAAATTGACAACTTTGTTCACGGTTACATCGAGCTTATAAATGTATTTTGCGGTGAGATGTGAGATATGGATATCACTAATCATAGTCCTGATTGTTAGATTGACAATCTAAGTGACAGATCTGGACTATGCCTAAGTGAAATTCTTATTTTTACGAGATGTGCGAAACATGTTTTAAAATCACTAAACCATAGTCTTAATCGTTAGATTGGCAACCTAAGTGATACGTTAAAATTATGTTTTTGTGAGGTTTTTCAACGGCTTTTATTCCGGTCAACCATGTTAAAGCGAGTTAGCTCTCTGCCGGAGAGTTAATAAACCTAGTGTGGGGTTAAGTGAGAGCTGTTCAGATCTTAACGCAAGAATAAAGAGTTGACACCCGTGAATATCATATGAACTGAATCAGATAAAACACACTCCTTATCAAGTTTTTCCTGTGGGGAGATAACATGTTGGATCATGGCTCGGCTATGCTTTTTAATCACCTAGTTAATCTCGTTAGTTAAAATTTATTTTTCCCATTAGTATAAACACTCCACTTAAAACTTTGATCGCTTAGACTAAGAATCACGTTCGCTTTGGTACTCACAACCACATTTCTCTTGGGACGACCTCGTACTCTGTAGCTATCCTAGCAATCGACACAGTACTCGCCGCCAGAGAGTTAGTTTACCCACGGTTTTGCGAGTCTTTATAAATGTATTTTTGAGGGGTAAATTTTAGCTCATCAGTCACCTCGCTTAACAGCGACTTTCTGTGAAACCATCGCGCAATCTTCGCGTAGCACTTCTTCAGCCATCCCCTGAAGCTTTCTCTTACTCCCACAAAATTCTTTAAGATACTTAGAGCATTTAGGCATTTCAGTTAATACCTCGGCTAAGGGCATACTAACTTGAGTGTCTCTAAGCATCCTCTCACTCCAAAGATACCGCTTGTCATTAATGAGGGCTTTCTCTTCCTTTTGGTGGATAAGGAAGGGCTTTAGCATTCCAAAGAGCTTGATTCTTGATCGCCTCATCCTCCTTATCCTTCCATCGTCTTTAACTTTTCTTCCTTTTTCTTAGCCAGGGATACAGCTTTCTGACTTTCCTTCCTTTCCTCATCATCAGAATTATTTTCGTCCTCCGAAGAATTGTCATTAAGCTCCTCATCGTTGCTTTCTTCGGCATGTGGTTTCTGATTTCCCCCTCCTGAACTCATGGCGTCAGGAGGGGCTACTCGTTTCCCGACATCTTGCCGGGTCCAGCCTGTTTACCACTTCTCAACGTTACTTCATTCAACTCCTCTTCTTGTCCATACTCCCATTGTGGTGTAATGGCGGTGCAAACATTCACATCGCCTTTTGGGTTTCTCTCGGTATAACTCGGGAGTTTACCGTGAGGTCTCGCTGCTTTGCGGTCCGCCATCCCACCAACTTGTCTCTCAATTGCTTTAACGCTAGTCGACAGAGTCTTCACCATGTCTACCAAATCATCAAATTTGTGTTGAGGGACACATGAGGTGGTATGATTTTGAGTTTGGTTCCATCCTCCTTGAGGCCTTTGGGAGTTAGGAGCCGTCCCTTTGATAGTTTGAGTTGAAAGAATTCAATTTGAAGGGCCGTGGTAACTTGACTTGATTGAAGTTTTGTCGTTGAAATCTGAGTAATTCGGCTTTGATTGAAGTTTCGGAAGGGTTGGTTTTGATTATCCATTAAATTTACTTCTTCCGTCATCTCCGTTCCTACCGCATTCCCGCATCGGAAAATTCGCGTTTGAAGATTGGCCACCGCTTGCTTATCAATTCCATCCGAGCAACCAACGACTTTGTATCGGAGATCACTGGCGCATTCTTCTTTCTTAACAACATTGGTCTTCTTGGGAGTCGACCACATATTGTTCTTGGCGATGGTCTCACCACTCAGTGGCGATCTCATCACCTCCCCTAAGAAGGATCCATGAGTCGTGAGTCAAGATAGTCTCTATTAGGTTGAGAGACACCTCTATAAAACAGCTTCCAGAACTCATGTCCTGTCATATCCGTGATTGGGGCATTTCCTCATCAAGAGATTCAATCTCTCCCAAGCTTGCCAACAGCCTCATCCTCCAACCGCTCAAACGTAGCTATTTCTGTTTCATCTCCATAATCTTGCACTGGTGAAACCCACTTAAGAGCGAAGGCTCTTTTGACAAAGATTCCATGTATGGAGGGAATGATGTGCTAACGACTTAAACCACCGACTTGCTTCACCTTTCAAAGCAAAAGGAAATAGCTTTAACTTGACTATCTCGGAATCAACACCAGGATAATGGCCTGCTTCACGATTTGTCTGAATGTGGACAAGAAGTCGTGTGGATCTTCCTGGCGACTGCACATGTAGGAAATCACTAGTTTAACGCAAATGAATTTAAAATTTGATTTCCTTTTAGATCGTTCTTCGTTTAATGCAATAAACACGTTAAGTAGTTTGACGGTTATACCTTAGATGATCTACAAGATCGTCGCTTTGACCGCCAACGGAGAGTAGTTCAATGCGCAAGCCGCCCACGCGTCCGGCCTCTATCGCTAATCCACACGAACCCCTCGAATCCTCCTGGATTGCTATCGAAAAACTCCGGCCGCTAGATCGGACCTTTTCTTCCCCACAAACTCACTATGGAGAGCTCTCTATTTTACACAAGAATTATGAACTCTTGCAATTGTGTTGTACAAAAGAGCTTGACACCCACTTCCTTTTATAGAGGAAGTGGCGCCTTCAATAGTAGTGTAGGAGAAGAAAACCTTTTTCTAATAAAATAAGGAAAATCAACTAGATTGATTTATCTCTTTAATTATAATTTATTCTGTCAATATCATATATTGATTATAATTATCTTATTACCATAAATCTATTTTTTTCAAAATCAATTAATATCTTATATTAATATTATGGTAATCTCATTAATTAAAGTGCACAATCCAAGTGTATCTTGTACACTCAAAAGTGGCGCCCATATCCCAAAAGATTGACTTCCGAATATTCTTTAATTAATCTAATTTATGTATATAATTAATATCTTGTATTTTATTTATTCATAATAAATAAATACCACCATATTAATTTACCACTATAACCTTTATAGTCTGAGATAAACTTTCCTTATTTGGTTATCAACTATAACCGCATTTTAATCCGACTCGATGTTCATATGTGTGTGACCCGATAGGCTTCGAATATGTTGGCCGTAGACACAAAGTGCAATTTACTAAAATGCCCTTCATACCTAACGATCACGGATAGCGTCTAGCAACACACCGCGTGACTTCCCAATCATCGGAAGAGTCAAAAGCAATGACTACTACCTTTCATGTGAAGCGCTTACCGTGTAACTTACAATCCTATCGCTATAATAATATCCATACGATCGTATCTCGAGTGTCAATACATTGACGATCGTATCTTATAATCTGGATATCATGCTCTCTCGAATAACACATTTACTCCCACTTTGCAAAGATTCTCGAGAGCTAGACATTCCTTATAAGAAGGCCATATCGGATATTCAATCCCAATCATAGGATACGCGATTCCCGGACGACCAATCATGTATACTCCGCGATGCTTCAATATCATACCCAATCACTACCGCATGATCGCCCGTGGTTAGGAGAAATCTCAATAGTGTCAAAGCATGACAATCCACACCGTGATGCCATGAAGACTCCGGTCAAAAGGATAATTACACAACCGCCACATAGTGTGACACTTAATGTAAGTGGGTCATCTAACGCGTCGCATTCTCTAATACACGTCCACGCATACCCAAGTGTCCCTACACTTCGATGGCGAGATCTATCCCTACCTTCTAAAAGATAGAAGACATCCAATACGTGCTAGTCCGATTATATCATCAATGTCCCATTTGATAACATGTAAGACTAGAGACATTTAAGTACCAACCTTGTTATAGTGATTAGAGATCTCATCAACCATAATCACTATCATGGTTTCTCTATCACGATTGATACTAGGGGCGTTACTATATATATACAACAAATAATATGAAGATAAACAATATATAATAACATAAGTGCTTTTATTAATCATAATAAAGTTATTACATGAACTAAATAGATCAGAAATGACCCGACCCGGTCGGATCCGGTCCGACCCGATTGGGTTTAGGACACCTTTCCAACAATCTCCCACTTGGCCTAAAGCCAATCACCCATATGCCTAAGCCCGTGCAAGTGAACATGTTTCTCATGCTTAGCTTGAGACAATGCCTTGGTTAACGGATCGGCTATGTTATCATCCGTGTGGACTTTCTCTATCTTTACATCTCCTCTATCTACTATCTCTAATCAAGTGATAGCGCCAGAGCACATGTTTGGACTTCGATGAGACCTTGGTTCCTTTGATCGAGATATCGCCTCCATTATTATCACAAAGATGCAGGTACCGGACCTTCAATGGAGGAACCACACCAAGTTCGATGTGAACTTCTTCATCCAAATCGCTTCCTTTGCCGCCTCCGAGGTCGCTATGTATTCGGCTTCGTTGTAAATCTGCAGTAGTCTCCTGCTTGAACTCTTCCACCACATTTGCTCCGCCGTTAAGCGTGAAAACAAATCCAAATTGTGACTTAAAGTCATCCTTGTCGCTTGGAAACGGCATCCATGTAACCTCGTAATACTAAATCATCATTCCCGAAAACCAGGAACATATCCCTAGTACGCCTCAAGTACTTAAGGATATTCTTGACAAAGAATCCAGTGACCATCACCTGGATTGGACTGGTACCTACTAGTCATACTAAGAGGTACGAGACGCCTGGTCTTGTGCATAACATGGCATACATGATAGACCCGATTGCCGGGCATAAGGGACTTTACTCATTTGTGCCCTTTCCTCCTCTGTCTTAGGACTCATTTCCTTGGGCAGTAGACCCCATGTGACATGGGCGACAATCCTTTCTTGATCGCTCCATGCCGAATCTCTTCAAGATCTTGTCTATGTAGGTGGATTGCGATGCACTCAGCAACCTTTTAGATCTATCTCTATAGATCTTTATTCCCGAAATATAGGTTTGCCTCACCCAAGTCCTTCATAGAGAAGTTCTTGGATAACCAAGCTTTGACTGATTGTAACATAGGCACATCATTCCCTATGAGCGAGATGTCATCCACATAAAGCACTAGAACACAATGGCACTCCCACTAACCTTCTTGTAAACACAGGCTCATCTTCGTTCTTGATGAAATCAAACTGCTTGATTATCTCATCAAAGCGAAGATTCCAACTCCGAAAGCTTGCTTTAATCCATAAATGGATCTTTGCGCTTTACACACCATCCTGGCGTCATTGGTTGTGAAACCCTCAGTCGTGTCATATACACTTCCTCGAGACAGTTCCCGTTAAGGAAAGCTTTTTTCACATCCATCTCGCCGATTTCAGTAATCATGGTATGCTGCAATAGCAAGCAAAATTCTAATGGATTTTAACATGGCAACAGACGAGAAGGTTTCATCATAGTCAACTCCTTGTCTTTGCTTATAACCTTTTGCCACCAACCTAGCCTTGTAGGTGGTCACGTTATCGTCCATGTCGGTCTTTCTCTTAAAGACCCATTTACACCCTATGGGAACTATTCCTCAAAGCGGATCAACTAAGTTCCAAACTTGGTTGTCCTTCATGGATTCCATCTCAGAATTCATGGCTTCAAGCCATTTCTCTTTGTCGTGCCTTAATAGCACCTCCTCATAAGTTCTAGGGTCCTCATCTTCCATGAGATACACGCCAGTGTACCTATCGGGTCCACGGCGCTCCTCGTGGATCTTCGAGGTGTTATTGTGTCTCACGGTAGGGGTGGCGCCACATTTGTATGTGGTGTCTCCTCTACTTCCATCAACGGATCGTTATCCGTAAGTGGTTCTCGAATTTCTTCAAGATCAATCTTACTCCCACCGACCCTATCCGAATAAACTCTTTCTCCGTAGTGTGGCCGACCCCGGCAACAAACACCTTTTGTTCCTCGGGGTGGTAAAATTGGTACCCTTTGGTTTCCCTAGATAACCCACAAACAGACATTTGTCGATCTAGGTTCCAGCTTGTCGTCGCATGGTTCGTTTCACATAAACCGACATCCCTAAGGTTTCATGTAACCTAGTGTTGGTTTCTTCCCTTTGAACACTTCATAGGAGTGGACTCAACCGCCTTTGATGGAACTCGGTTCGATGTATAGATGCGGTTTCTGAGCATACCCCAAAACGATTTTGGAAGAATCAAGATAGCTCATCATGGAACGTACCATGTCTAACAAAGTACGATTCCTCCTCTCGAGATATGCCATTCATTTGTATGGCGTCCTGGAGGGGTCCATTCAGTAGAATCCCATTCTCCTTTAAATAACTTTGAAACTCTCCATCTAGGTATTCTCCACCTCGATCGGATCGAAGTGTTTTGATTTCTTTACCTAGTTGTTTCTCCACTTCACTTCTGAATTCTTTGAACTTTTCGAAGGCTTCAGACTTATACTTCATTAAGTATATATAACCATAGCGAGAATGGTCATCGCGAAAGTGATAAAATAAGAGTATCCTCCTTTGGCTTGAATTGACATTGGGCCACACACATCGCATGTATAAGCTCAAGCAATTCATTGGATCTTATCCCTTTGCCACTAAAAGGTGACTTTGTCATCTTGCCAAGTAAACAAGCCTCGCATGTATCAAACGATTCGTAGTCGAATTGATCCAACATTCCATCTTTATGGAGTTTGGAAATGCGATTCTTATTTATATGGCCAAGTCTACAATGCCATAAGTAGGATTCATTCAAGTCATTTATTTTGGCTTTCTTGTTATTTATATTAAGTACATCAACATTCATATCTAATATGTAGAGACCATTGCTAAGTATGCCAAGACTCATAAAAGATTCCATCACGTGAAAAAGAACAACATTTATTCTCAAACGTAAAAGAAAATCCATCAACATCTAATGCGTAAATAGAAATAATGCTCTTCGTAAGAGCAGAAACAAAATAACAGCTTATTGAGTTCTAGTACTAGCCCACTCGGGCAATGAAAGAAAATAAACTCCTACGGCCAAAGCAAAGAACACTTGCTCCATTTCCAACGCGTAGGTCCACCTCTCCTTTCCTCGAGATCTCTAGTTCTTCTTAGTGCCTGCATATTCAGACAAATATGAGAACCACAACCAGATCTAATACCCAAAGTGGTTAGACTTAGAAGAAGTAATGTTGATCTCAATCATAAATATACCTGGTCGTCGAAGCATCGTAATGCTTCTTCTTGGTACTCAAGAAGCCCTTGCGCTTTCCTCCAATGTCCGGTCTCACCGCAATGGAAGCAAGCATCCTTGGATTTGTCTTTTTGCTATCTTAGGCGTTGGCTTAGGTGCAAATTTTCGCTTTCTTGGACTTTTTCTCGGGCTTTTGCCTTGCCCTTGCTCAAGTGACCAAAGAACACTTGCTTTCCTTCCTACAAAGGCCTTCAAAGCAGCTTTCAACATGTTCAATAACTCCGCTAGGAGCAATCTATCTTGTTCATGTGATAGTTCATCACAAACCATGAAATGAGTCGTGCAGATTGCGAATCAAGTCAATACTCAACTCGCTCCAACTTGTGGCCCAAATTTTCCCAAGCCTCTCTATGTACCCGATCATTTTAAGCACGTGTGACCCCACAAAGAAATCCCGGATGCCATCTTACAACTAAACAGGGCCTTCGAGACTTCGTACTCTCAAAGCGTAGACCGAGAAGCGTAAAGTTCCTTCAGTGGACCATGATAGAGTAGGCGCCCATAGACTCATGCCGCTTCGCAGCCCGTGTCATAGAAGCAAGCATGATACATGTAGCATCAAGATCGCTTGTAATAAAGGCTTGTTGTACTTCTCGACAACATCTCGCAAATTAACCCTCGTAGGGCTTTTCCGGTAGGGCCTCGCCCAAGACATAGCCAATCTTCTCGTGCCTCAAAACGATTTTGAGGTTTCTTTCCCAATCGAGAAAATTAGTTTTCGCAAGCTTGTTATCGATGATAAAACGAAGGTTCAATTTGTTTGACATTTTCTACAACAATAAATAAAAGATAGAATAAGTAAAAGCTCATGTATAAAAACCTAAATTTGCACTAAGAAATTTATAAGGTTTTTTGCTCCCACTAGCCAACTGCTCCTATTGGCTTTCAAGAATTTTAATTAATTCTTTAGTGGTCGACCCTATCTAGTTGCCTTAATCCTCGACGGTGGTCGATCAATCTCGGCAATTTCGAAAGGTAGGTACTCTACTACCGGTCGATCGCACGCGACTCCCGCTGGTCGACTAGTCAACTCTTTGACGCCTCACATCTCTATGTGATAGTCAACCCTTGTCTCTAAAGTCGACGGCTCCGACGGTGGCCAATCACCGAAAGACTTTAGTCGAGTCATAACCCAATATTCATGAGATCTCGTCGATTTCATCATGTCTCAATAATAACGATATGCCCGCAGTAGGTCAACTCCCGACGGTGGTCGATCGCTTGATCCAACAAAGGCTCTTCACCGTCATTATAATATCGGGAGACAATTTTGGCTCGATTTTTGGCGTGGGAATAATTTTAAATTAATTCACTTAATTAATTTGGTTTAATTATGGTCTCATCTACTATGTGCATATTACTATGATATCATATAAAGTAAAACATACACAACATTCCGCGCATAAAATAACCGGTATGATCATGGACTTTTTCCTAGGTGCGGTTTCAATACAAACCGATTTAAACCGCTGGTCACAAACTAAGGGGATCTCGCAACCGCCAATAGGATCTTTATTGTCAGACGCCAATGGGTTCTTTATTTCTCCTTGGTCTCGAACTTCTTGCTCCATTCTTGTTACATAATAAATAATTACACCCGCCGCACACGGGGGAACTCAGGAATGGGATAAATGCAAAAGTAAACTAGGTCACGCTCTTCATAACGGCTCAGACAATTTTTCAAAACCAACATAAAGAAAACATTCCCATCTATCCTATTTGGTCGAAATTACGATCAATCGGCATCCATATAATCACATTATATCTACACATCTAATCCATACAATTTTATCTTATGAAAAAGATTAAATTCTAATTTTAACTACTACTACTCATGCGTCTTTATTTTATCACATCAAATAATTAAATAACTTTTAATTAATTATATGATTTAACCGAAAATTAAAATTAACATTTAATTTTAAATCGATTTCAATTTTAATTAAATTTGAACTATTCAAAATAAAATTAAAATTATAAAGTCTCCTATTTGTTTCATTTCCAAAACTAAATTTAGCTTAGTCACTTCACTTTCCAAAATCAAAATTTTGGAAGTGGCTTGAGCTTGCAGCTCATTCCAAATCAAATATTTGGAAAGGCTTGTGCCTACTCCAAATCAAATATTTGGAAAGGCCAAATTATTTTAGTTGCAGCCTCACCACTTTCCAAAATCAAAATTTTGGAGCTGGCTTGCGCCAGCCTATTCCAAATCAAATATTTGGAAAGGCTTGCGCTTATTCCAAATCAAATATTTGGAAAGGCCAAATAATTTTAGTTTTAGGCCTCGCCACTTTCCAAAATCAAAATTTTGAGTGGCTTGTGCCTTGCCTATTCCAAATCAAATATTTGAAGGGGCTTCAGCCTATTCCAAATCAAAATTTGAAAGGCTAATGTCCCATATGGTTTCCCAAATGGTCCAAACTATTTGAACTATTGGTTGGCCATACGACACAACTAAACAAACGAGATATATATGCACAATAAAATATCACAAAACGAAAAGGGTTGATCTCCCCAATGGAAGAGGAGAGCCGACGGACAAAGAGCACTCGAAGGCCACCGCCGCGCCACCGCCGCCGCCGAGGATTTGGGGCGCCGCCAATGGGCCGACCCTATGAACCCTATTTTTTTTTTTTTTTTTTTTTTTTTAACGTTTTCGCGATTTAAATCTTGCATCTATCGATTAAATACTACGATTTAAATTATGCTTATTGCTTAAGCTCAAGTCCGCTCTCGATACCACCGTTAGAAATCACTAGTTTAACGCAAATGAATTTAAAATTTGATTTCCTTTTCTAGATCGTTCTTCGCTTAATGCAATAAACACGTTAAGTAGTTTGACGGTTATACCTTAGATGATCTACAAGATCGTCGCTTTGACCGCCAACGGAGAGTAGTTCAATGCGCAAGCCGCCCACGCCGCCCGGCCTCTATCGCTAATCCACACGAACCCCTCGCCGAATCCTCCTTGATTGCTATCGTAAAAACTCCGGCCGCTAGATCGACCTTTTCTTCCCCACAAACTCACTATGGAGAGCTCTCTATTTTACACAAGAATTATGAACTCTTGCAATTGTGTTGTACAAAAGAGCTTGACACCCACTTCCTTTTATGTAGGAAGTGGCGCCCAATAGTAGTGTAGGAGAAGAAAACCTTTTTCTAATAAAATAAGGAAAATCAACTAGATTGATTTATCTCTTTAATTATAATTTATTCTCATCAATATCATATATTGATTATAATTATCTTATTACCATAAATCTATTTTTTCAAAATCAATTAATATCTTATATTAATATTATGGTAATCTCATTAATTAAAGTGCACAATCCAAGTGTATCTTGTACACTCAAAAGTGGCGCCCATATCCCAAAAAGATTGACTTCCGAATATTCTTTAATTAATCTAATTTATGTATATAATTAATATCTTGTATTTTATTTATTCATAATAAATAAATACCACCATATTAATTTACCACTATAACCTTTATAGTCTGTAGATAAACTTTCCTTATTTGGTTATCAACTATAACCGCATTTTAATCCGACTCGATGTTCATATGTGTGTGACCCGATAGGCTTCGAATATGTTGGCCGTAGACACAAAGTGCAATTTACTAAAATGCCCTTCATACCTAACGATCACGGATAGCGCCTAGCAACACACACCGTGACTCCCAATCATCGGAAGAGTCAAAAGCAATGACTACTACCTTTCATGTGAAGCGCTTATCGTGTAACTTACAATCCTATCGCTATAATAATATCCATACGATCGTATCTCGAGTGTCAATACATTGACGATCGTATCTTATAATCTGGATATCATGCTCTCTCGAATAACACATTTACTCCCACTTTGCAAAGATTCTCGAGAGCTGTACATTCCTTATAAGAAGGCCATATCGGATATTCAATCCCAATCATAGGATACGCGATTCCCGGACGACCAATCATGTATACTCCGCGATGCTTCAATATCATACCCAATCACTACCGCATGATCGCCCGTGGTTGGGAGAAATCTCAATAGTGTCAAAGCATGACAATCCACACCGTGATGCCATGAAGACTCGGGTCAAAAGGATAATTACACAACCGCCACATAGTGTGACACTTAATGTAAGTGGGTCACTAACGTCGCATTCTCTAATACACGCCCACGCATACCCAAGTGTCCCTACACTTCGATAGACGAGATCTATCCCTACCTTCTAAAAGATAGAAGACATCCAATACGTGCTAGTCCGATTATATCATCAATGTCCCATTTGATAACATGTAAGACTAGAGACATTTAAGTACCAACCTTGTTATAGTGATTAGAGATCTCATCAACCATAATCACTATCATGGTTTCTCTATCATCATTGATACTAGGGGACGTTACTATATATATACAACAAATAATATGAAGATAAACAATATATAATAACATAAGTGCTTTTATTAATCATAATAAAGTTATTACATGAACTAAATAGATCAGAATGACCCGACCCGGTCGGATCCGGTCCGACCGATTGGGTTTAGGACACCTTTCCAACAATCTCCCACTTGGCCTAAAGCCAATCACCCATATGCCTAAGCCCGCAAGTGAACATGTTTCTCATGCTTAGCTTGAGACAATGCCTTGGTTAACGGATCGCCTATGTTATCATCCGTGTGGACTTTCTCTATCTTTACATCTCCTCTATCTACTATCTCTAAATCAAGTGATAGCGCCAGAGCACATGTTTGGACTTCATGAGACCTTGGTTCCTTTGATCGAGATATCGCCTCCATTATTATCACAAAGATGCAGGTACTGACCTTCAATGGAGGAACCACACCAAGTTCGATGAATGAACTTCTTCATCCAAATCGCTTCCTTTGCCGCCTCCGAGGTCGCTATGTATTCGGCTTCGCTGTAGAATCTGCAGTAGTCTCCTCGCTTGAACTCTTCCACCACCGCCCGCCAAGTAAGAAAAAACAAATCCAGATTGTGACTTAAAGTCATCCTTGTCGCTTGGAAACCGCATCCGTGTAACCTCGTAATACTAAATCATCATTCCCGAAACCAGAACATATCCCTAGTACGCCTCAAGTACTTAAGGATATTTCTTGACAAAGAATCCAGCTGACTATCACCTGGATTGACCGGTACCTACTAGTCATACTAAGAGGGTACGAGACGCCTGGTCTTGTGCATAACATGGCATACATGATAGACCCGATTGCCGGGCTATATAAGGGACTTTACTCATTTGTGCCCTTTCCTCCTCTCGTTTAGACTCATTTCTTGGACAGTAGACCCCATGTGACATGGGCAAGAATCCTTTCTTGATCGCCCATGCCGAATCTCTTCAAAGATCTTGTCTATGTAGGTGGATTGCGATGCACCAAGCAACCTTTTAGATCTATCTCTATAGATCTTTATTCCTGCAATATAGGTCGCCTCACCCAAGTCCTTCATAGAGAAGTTCTTGGATAACCAAGCTTTGACTGATTGTAACATAGGCACATCATTCCCTATGAGCGAGATGTCATCCACATAAAGCACTAGGAACACAATGGCACTCCCACTAACCTTCTTGTAAACACAGGCTCATCTTCGCTCTTGATGAAATCAAACTGCTTGATTATCTCATCAAAGCGAAGATTCCAACTCCGAGAAGCTTGCTTTAATCCATAAATGGATCTTTGCGCTTTACACCATCATCAAGGCGTCATTGGTTGTGAAACCTCAGTCGTGTCATATACACTTCCTCGCATGTGTTCCCGCTAAGGAAAGCTGCTTTCACATCCATCCGCCAGATTTCGTAATCATGGTATGTCGCAATAGCAAGCAAAATTCTAATGGATTTTAACATGGCAACAAAGCAGAAGGTTTCATCATAGTCAACTCCTTGTCTTTGCTTATAACCTTTTGCCACCAACCTAGCCTTGTAGGTGGTCACGTTATCATCCATGTCGGTCTTTTCTCTTAAAGACCCATTTACACCCTATGGGAACTATTCCTCAAAGCGGATCAACTAAGTTCCAAACTTGGTTGTCCTTCATGGATTCCATCTCGTAATTCATGGCTTCAAGCCATTTCTCTTTGTCGTGCCTTAATAGCACCTCCTCATAAGTTCTAGGGTCCTCATCTTCCATGAGATACACGCCAAGTACCTATCGGGTCCACGGCGCGCTCCTCGGTGGATCTTCGAGGTGTTATTGTGTCTACGGTAGGGGTGGCGCCACATTTGTATGTGGTGTCTCCTCTACTTCCATCAACGGATCGTTATCCGTAAGTGGTTCTCGAATTTCTTCAAGATCAATCTTACTCCCACCGACCCTATCCGTAATAAACTCTTTCTCCGTAAGTGGCCACCCCGGCAACAAACACCTTTTGTTCCTCGTGGTGGTAAAATTGGTACCTTTTGGTTTCCCTAGATAACCCACAAACAGACATTTGTCGATCTAGTTCCAGCTTGTCGTGCATGGTTCGCTTCACATAAACGACATCCCCAAGGTTTCATGTAACCTAGTGTTGGTTTCTTCCCTTTGAACACTTCATAGGAGTGGACTCAACCGCCTTTGATGGAACTCGGTTCGTTGTATAGATGCGGTTTCTAGAGCATACCCCAAAACGATTTTGGAAGAATCAAGATAGCTCATCATGGAACGTACCATGTCTAACAAAGTACGATTCCTCCTCTCGATATGCCATTCATTTGTATGCGCCCCTGGAGGGGTCCATTCAGTAGAATCCCATTCTCCTTTAAATAACTTTGAAACTCTCCATCTAGGTATTCTCCACCTCGATCGGATCAAGTGTTTTGATTTCTTTACCTAGTTGTTTCTCCACTTCACTTCTGAATTCTTTGAACTTTTCGAAGGCTTCAGACTTATACTTCATTAAGTATATATAACCATAGCGAGAATGGTCATCAGTGAAAGTGATAAAATAAGAGTATCCTCCTTTGGCTTGAATTGACATTGGGCCACACACATCAGTATGTATAAGCTCAAGCAATTCATTGGATCTTATCCCTTTGCCACTAAAAGGTGACTTTGTCATCTTGCCAAGTAAACAAGCCTCGCATGTATCAAACGATTCGTAGTCGAATTGATCCAACATTCCATCTTTATGGAGTTTGGAAATGCGATTCTTATTTATATGGCCAAGTCTACAATGCCATAAGTAGGATTCATTCAAGTCATTTATTTTGGCTTTCTTGTTATTTATATTAAGTACATCAACATTCATATCTAATATGTAGAGACCATTGCTAAGTATGCCAAGATTCATAAAAGATTCCATCACGTGAAAAAGAACAACATTTATTCTCAAACGTAAAAGAAAATCCATCAACATCTAATGCGAAATAGAATAATGCTCTTCGTAAAGAGCAGGAACAAAATAACAGCTTATTGAGTTCTAAATACTAGCCCACTGGGCAATGAAAGAAAATAAACTCCTACGGCCAAATAGCAAAGAACACTTGCTCCATTTCCAACGCCAGTAGGTCCACCTCTCCTTTCCTCGATCTCTAGTTCTTCTTAGTGCCTCGCATATTCAGTACAAATATGAGAACCACAACCATGATCTAATACCCAAAGTGGTTAGACTTAGAAGAAGTAATGTTGATCTCAATCATAAATATACCTGTCGAAGCATCGTAATGCTTCTTCTTGGTACTCAAGAAGCCCTTGCGCTTTCTCCTCCAATGTCCGGTCTCACCGCAATGGAAGCAAGCATCCTTGGATTTGTCTTTTGCTATCTTAGGCGTTGGCTTAGGTGCGACCTTCGCCTTCTTGGACTTTTTCTGGCTTTTGCCTTGCCCTTGCTCAAGTGACCAAAGAACACTTGCTTTCCTTCCCTACAAAGTGCCTTCAGCTTTCAACATGTTCAATAACTCCGCTAGGAGCAATCTATCTTGTTCATGTGATAGTTCATCACAAACCATGAGAATGAGTCGTGTAGAGATTGCGAGAATCAAGTCAATACTCAACTCTCGCTCCAACTTGTGGCCCAGCTTTCCCAGCCTCTCTATGTACCCGATCATTTTAAGCACGTGTGACCCCACAAAGCAATCCCCAGATGCCATCTTACAACTAAACAGGGCCTTCGAGACTCGCACTCTCTCAAAGGCGAGACCGAGAAGCGTAAAGTTCCTTCAGTGGACCATGATAGAGTAGGCGCCCATAGACTCATGTCAAGCTTCGCAGCCCGTGTCATAGAAGCAAGCATGATACATGTAGCATCGCATCGCTGTAAGCGAGGCTTGTTGTACTTCTCGACAACATCTCGCACCGAACCCTCGCTGGCTTTTCCGGTAGGGCCTCGCGCCCAAGACATAGCCAATCTTCTCGTGCCTCAAAACGATTTTGAGGTTTCTTTCCCAATCGAGAAAATTAGTTTCGCAAGCTTGTTATCGATGATAAAACGAAGGTTCAATTTGTTTGACATTTTCTACAACAATAAATAAAAGATAGAATAAGTAAAGCTCATGTATAAAAACCTAAATTTGCACTAAGAAATTTATAAGGTTTTTGCTCCCACTAGCCAACTGCTCCCTATTGGCTTTCAAGAATTTTAATTAATTCTTTAGTGGTCGGGACCCTATCTAGTTGCCTTAATCCTCGACGGTGGTCGATCAATCTCGGCAATTTCGAAGGTAGGTACTCTACCACCAGATCGATCGCATGCGACTCCCAAGTGTGGTCGACTAGTCAACTCTTTGACGCCTCACATCTCTATGTGATAGTCAACCCTTTGTCTCTAAAGTCGACGGCCCCGACGGTGGCCAATCACCGAAAGACTTTAGTCGAGTCATAACCCAATATTCATGAGATCTCGTGACGATCATGTCTCAATAATAACGATATGCCCGTGGTAGGTCAACTCCGACGGTGGTCGATCGCTTGATCCAACAAAGGCTCTTCACCGCCATTATAATATCGGGAGACAATTTTGGCTCGATTTTTGGCGTGGGAATAATTTTAAATTAATTCACTTAATTAATTTGGTTTAATTATGGTCTCATCTACTATGTGCATATTACTATGATATCATATAAAGTAAAACATACACAACATTCCGCGCATAAAATAACCGGTATGATCATGGACTTTTTCCTAAAAGTGTGGTTTCGAATACAAACCGACGAAACCGCTGGTCACAAACTAAGGGTATCTCGCAACCGCCAATAGGATCTTTATTCTTTGTCAGACGCCAATGGGTTCTTTATTTCTCCTTGGTCTCGAACTTCTTGCTCCATTCTTGTTACATAATAAATAATTACACCCGCCGCACACCGGGGGAACTCAGAGGAATGGGATAAATGCAAAAAGTAAACTAGGTCACGCTTCTTCATAACGGCTCTAGACAATTTTTTTTTCAAAACCAACAACATAAAGAAAACATTCCCATCTATCCTATTGGTGGCTCGAGTCCATGATCAATCGGGGCACCCATATAATCACATTATATCTACACATCTAATCCATACAATTTTATCTTATGAAAAAGATTAAATTCTAATTTTAACTACTACTACTCATGCGTTTTATTTTATCACATCAAATAATTAAATAACTTTTAATTAATTATATGATTTAACCTAAAATTAAAATTAACATTTAATTTTAAATCGATTTCAATTTTAATTAAATTTGAACTATTCAAAATAAAATTAAAATTATAAAGTCTCCTATTTGTTTCATTTCCAAAACTAAATTTAGCTTTAGGCTCGCCCACTTTCCAAAATCAAAATTTTGAAGTGGCTTGCAAAGCTGAGCGCCTATTCCAAATCAAATATTTGGAAGGGCTGCAGCTCTCCAAATCAAATATTTGGAAAGGCCAAATTATTTTAGTCTTGGCTTCGCCACTTTCCAAAATCAAAATTTTGGAAGTGGCTACAGCTCAGCCTATTCCAAATCAAATATTTGGAAAGGCCTGTGCCTATTCCAAATCAAATATTTGGAAAGGCCAAATAATTTTTTTAGTTTAGCCTCGCCACTTTCCAAAATCAAAATTTTGGAAGTGGCTGCGCTTAGCCTATTCCAAATCAAATATTTGGAAAGGGCTGAGCCTATTCCAAATCAAAATTTGAAAGGCCAATGTCCCATATGGTTTCCCCAATGGTCCAAACTATTTGAACTATTGGTTGGCCATATACGACACAACTAAACAAACGAGATATATATGCACAATAAAATATCACAAAACGAAAAGGTTGATCTCCCCAATGGAAGAGAGAGCCGACGGACAAGCAGCTGAAGGCCACCGCCGCGCCGCCGCCGCCGGGATTGGGCGCCACCAATGGCCGAATTCCATGAACCCTGAACCCTATTTTTTTTTTTTTTTTTTTTTTTAACGTTTCGCGATTTAAATCTTGCATCTATCGATTAAATACTACGCATTTAAATTATGCTTATTGCTTAAGCTCAAGTCCGCCTCTCGATACCACCGTTAGAAATCACTAGTTTAACGCAAATGAATTTAAAATTTGATTTCCTTTTCTAGATCGTTCTTCGCTTAATGCAATAAACACGTTAAGTAGTTTGACGGTTATACCTTAGATGATCTACAAGATCGCCGCTTTGACCGCCAACGGAGAGTAGTTCAATCGCGCAAGCCGCCCACGCGTCCGGCCTCTATCGCTAATCCACACGAACCCCTCGCCGAATCCTCCTTGATTGCTATCGTAAAACTCCGGCCGCTAGATCGACCTTTTCTTCCCCACAAACTCACTATGGAGAGCTCTCTATTTTACACAAGAATTATGAACTCTTGCAATTGTGTTGTACAAAAGAGCTGACACCCACTTCCTTTTATATAGAGAAGTGGCGCCTCAATAGTAGTGTGGTAGAGAAGAAAACCTTTTCTAATAAAATAAGGAAAATCAACTAGATTGATTTATCTCTTTAATTATAATTTATTCTGTCAATATCATATATTGATTATAATTATCTTATTACCATAAATCTATTTTTTCAAAATCAATTAATATCTTATATTAATATTATGGTAATCTCATTAATTAAAGTGCACAATCCAAGTGTATCTTGTACACTCAAAAGTGGCGCCCATATCCCAAAAAGATTGACTTCCGAATATTCTTTAATTAATCTAATTTATGTATATAATTAATATCTTGTATTTTATTTATTCATAATAAATAAATACCACCATATTAATTTACCACTATAACCTTTATAGTCTGAGATAAACTTTCCTTATTTGGTTATCAACTATAACCGCATTTTAATCCGACTCGATGTTCATATGTGTGTGACCCGATAGGCTTCCGAATATGTTGGCCGTAGACACAAAGTGCAATTTACTAAAATGCCCTTCATACCTAACGATCACGGGATAGCGTCTAGCAACACACCGTGACCCCAATCATCGGAAGAGTCAAAAGCAATGACTACTACCTTTCATGTGAAGCGCTACGTGTAACTTACAATCCTATCGCTATAATAATATCCATACGATCGTATCTCGAGTGTCAATACATTGACGATCGTATCTTATAATCTGGATATCATGCTCTCTCGAATAACACATTTACTCCCACTTTGCAAAGATTCTCGAGAGCTAGACATTCCTTATAAGAAGGCCATATCGGATATTCAATCCCAATCATAGGATACGCGATTCCCGGACGACCAATCATGTATACTCCGCGATGCTTCAATATCATACCCAATCACTACCGCATGATCGCCCGTGGTTGTGAGAAATCTCAATAGTGTCAAAGCATGACAATCCACACCGTGATGCCATGAAGACTCGGTCAAAAGGATAATTACACAACCGCCACATAGTGTGACACTTAATGTAAGTGGGTCGATCCTAACGTCGCATTCTCTAATACACGCCCACGCATACCCAAGTGTCCCTACACTTCGATAGACGAGATCTATCCCTACCTTCTAAAAGATAGAAGACATCCAATACGTGCTAGTCCGATTATATCATCAATGTCCCATTTGATAACATGTAAGACTAGAGACATTTAAGTACCAACCTTGTTATAGTGATTAGAGATCTCATCAACCATAATCACTATCATGGTTTCTCTATCACAGATTGATACTAGGGGACGTTACTATATATATACAACAAATAATATGAAGATAAACAATATATAATAACATAAGTGCTTTTATTAATCATAATAAAGTTATTACATGAACTAAATAGATCAGAATGACCCGACCCGGTCGGATCCGGTCCGACCCGATTGGGTTTAGACACCTTTCCAACAAGCATTCATGGAAAGAGCTATTCTCGAAACTGTAGCAACTACTCCGTTCTTTAGATCAAAGTTCACTCCTCCCATCAATTGGACGAATAGGTCTATGTCCTCGAGAAAATCTTGATTAAGATATGGAGTGTAGGGGTCCTGTTCAATTGATTAAGCCGGGTTTTGTCTAAATTGTTGAAGTTGTTGATTTATGCCACTTGTTGATTCTGTTGTTGTTTGAAGAGCTTGCATCTGTTTGAAGGAGTAAATTTAATCGAGCTTGGGGATCGGGATTTGGAATTGGTGGATCTTGATCCGCCATTATGTCCAAATCGTGGAAAGCCTCCTTCTAAAATTAGATCGTTCGTGCTCGGGATCGAAGATTGAGGTCCTTCTTACTTCTCGCTTGCATAAACCAGAGAAGCGAATAGAAGAAATCAACCTTAGGGTTGATTAGAACGAGTTTAGAGAAGATTGGAGGATTTAGAAGTGAAAACTCGTTGTAACACCGAATCATGTTGAGTAAGACAGATGAGAGGCGGGCGGGCGCTCGGTATGGGTGAACGCTGTTCGTAAGGCTTTTAGTATTTTTAATTTTTATTTTAGAAAATATATAGAAACCGAAATCTGAAAAGAAACCTACCTACGAAAAGTTTAAAAACAAGAAAACACTAAGACGGTAAAAACGTGTTGAAATCTTCTAGGGCCAAAATGGAGGGGAAAACAGTGGATTTTGACCTCGAAAACGCACTGAACGGCCTACGGCGGCTCACCACGTCGTCGGCGTCGGAACGAGCTTTCCGAATTGGGGTCCTGCGTTCCAAACGGACACTCGAGCCGAAAGTTATGGTCAAAATACTACCGCGTGCCCTAACGACCCCTTTTGACACAGAAAATTGTCCTAAATAGAATCCGACAACCGTTACCGACTCCCCGGCAACGGCGCCAAAAACTTGTTCGGTAAAAACTAGTTTTATAATTTATAACCGAAACACCCCAAGTATAAGGATCTGTAGTAAAGGATGTTATCGGGTCGTCCTAAGGGAGTGGAACGTTTATCGAATTCAAATATAAATCTATATCAATTATGTCACGATTATAAACTAAACTACTAAACTAAGGCTGAAACTAACTAAAACCTAAACCTAAGAATTAAAACTAGGACAAGAATAAAAACAAGCAGAAAATAAGAAAACAGAAAGACGGACGAGCGTTCACTTTAATGAACGAGCGTCTGGAAACTAAATCTACTGGACGAGCGTCTGCTATTGCGGACGAGCGTCCGATTACGAACAGAAAGGAAAAGTGCAGGAAAACAGCAGGAAACAAGGGTTTATAAAACTAAAACTTGAACTAAACTTATGCAAACGATTTGATTCAAACAAGTAAAGGAAAACACAGCAAGGCGACTGGACTCCACTTATCAACCAACAATCCAACTAGACGGTGATTAGAAAGACATAGTTTTTAGTAGTGATTTATCACGAATTCAATCAAATATCTTTAATCTAATTCCTAAGGTTTCGTTTGTCTTTTCAAACAAACTAAACATGCAATCAAGACAGGATCACGAGATTGTTTCCAAGCTCTTACTCAACTAATCATGCATAATCTCTTAAAACACAATTAGATGCATTACTTTGAATAAAAGAGAACTTAAACCAATATATTTTCATATATTAATCCAAGCATCAAATATAAATAGATTGTTTCATCAAATTCATAATCCAATAAAACATAACAATGCAAACCAAATAAGTAAAGTAATGAAAAAACTGAATCTTTTACTCACTAAACATATGCATAAAATCTCTAGTTGGTTGTGTTGATGATGAGCTTCTTCGTCGCCTCTCACCGCGAAGTTGCTTAGCCAACAATCATGTTGGTGATCATGATTGTTGGGTTGGAAGAATTCATCTCTGCGTAAAAAGGCTTGTGGCCGCAGCTTTTTGGTGTAAAGTTGTGATCTCAATTATGTGGTATGAATTAGGGTTAAGAGGCTGCTGCTATATATAGAGTTTTGGGTCGGTTATGACTAAGTCGGCAACGGACGCTCGCCTCGAATATCCGGATGCCCGCCCGTAATGCCTGGACGCTGAGTAAAACGCTTCGCTCATCCTCCGTCTCGAACTCTCAGAATGTAAAATATAGATTCGACGCCGCATGGACGCCGATTCACTTCGACGCTGCTCGTTCAAGATCGATGAGACGCCCGCTTGAATCTGCGAGGATCGGATCTCTTCATCTTTATCCAATTTCGTCAAGCCAATTCCAACTCTATCTCTTATAATTCGACTTGAGCTTCATTTATCCTCATTATATGCACGAAAATTAACTCCTACATGATAAATGAACAACGCAAAAATGTAATAAAATCCAAATAATAATAATTCCATTAAATTAAACACTTAAAATCATCAATTTTGCATACAACCCTCTTAAAATCATCTTTATTAAATAATTACACTTAAACCCTTAATTCTTATATAAATTACGCAAATGTGGGGAAAATAATATGAAATAAACCTTTAATAATCATATAAATATGGCCTTAACACTCTCCAAGGGCATGAACAGACTCTGCAAACCCAGAAACTTCAAGAAAAGACAGTTACTGATCAATTGCATGCCTTCTTCACACAAAGAGGCCGTGGCAGAGGTAGAAGAGGGGGAGGTAGAAATCAGTACAATTCCAGAGGAAGAGGATTTGCCCCTGCTGGTCGATCTGGAAACTCAGAAGGAAACCAAAGGAGATCTGACTTTGATGAACAGAATATAAGGAGGACATCAGACAACAGACATAATCAGTCACCAGTTCCACCACTTGTATGTCAGATTTGTGGAAAATCCAATCATGCAGCTATTGACTGTTGGCATAGATTTGACTATGCTTATCAGTCAGAGGAAACACAAAAGGCTTTTGCTGCACTCACAACAGCAGATCAGACTGACACAGAGTTCTTTGCAGACACTGGTGCCACTTCACACATGACAAATTCAGAAGGTAATTTAATCTCTGCTAATAAATATACTGGTCATGATAAGGTTTTTGTGGGTGATGGCACAGGACTTGAGATTTCACACTCTGGCAATGCCAAAGTTGGTAACTTATATTTAAATGATGTTCTTGTTGTGCCTGATTTAACTAAGAATCTCCTGTCTGTTGGCAAATACACTGCTGATAATCAGTGCTCTTTTGTATTTAACAAGTCTGGTTTTGTTGTTAAGGACCAAAACCAGAAGGTCATAGCTCAGGGACATAAAAGAGGCCACTTATATGCTCTGGATCAAGGAGTTCAGGAAGCCCTAGCAGCTGTCAGGTCAGGGAAGGCTACCTCTACTATATGGCATCAAAGGTTGGGACATCCACATCAGAACTTGTTGATCAAGCTAAAGCAGTCAGGGAAGATAGATCTTAGTTCATGGAAGAATAAAGAAAGACTATGTACTAGCTTGCCGATTAGGAAAAAAAGTCAGAAATGATCTTTTAATAAAAGTACTTTTGTTTCCAAATTCCCTTTGGAAAAAATTCATTGTGATTTATGGGGACCTGCCCCTATTTTATCTAATCAGAACTACAAATACTATGCAGTGTTTATTGATGATTTTTCAAGATTCTCCTGGCTATACCCCTTAAGAAAGAAATCAGAATTTTTTGATGTGTTTGTCAGGTTTCAGAAACTGGTTGAAAACCAGCTGGATCAGAAAATTAAGATTTTCCAGTGTGATGGTGGTGGTGAATTCAGTTCCACTCCTTTCCTGGATCACCTAAAGGACTGTGGCATAGAATTGAACATATCTTGTCCTTACACACCAGAACAGAATGGTGTGGCTGAAAGAAAGCACAGGCATATTGTTGAGACTGGTTTAACACTAATGTTTGATGCAGGCACACCTTTGAGTCTGTGGGTTGAAGCTTTCAGCACTGCACTCTATCTCATTAACAGGTTACCTTATTCTGTCTTAAGGTTTGAGACTCCTTACTACAAACTGTATAAAAGGCATCCTGACTATAGTGGCTTAAGGGTGTTTGGATGTCAATGTTTCCCTTCCTTGAGGAACCAGATACACTCTAAGTTTGAGAAGAAAAGCTACCCATGTGTTTTCCTAGGCTACAGTCCAGTACATAAGGGATATAGGTGTCTGGAACCCATTTCCAAGCGGGTGTATATTTCCAGACATGTTGTTTTTAATGAACAAGTCTTTCCTTTTAAGGGAACTACTCCTGTGGACACTGAGTCTATTTTTGAAATGTTTGCCTACCCTGACTCAGATGAAATGAATATACAACACTCTGATCAGAATATTACTCTCTCAGACTGTTGTTCAGAAACTTCTCCTGTTCCAGATCCAGTGCAGGAACCAACAATTGATGATCAGACACAGGAGCAGCTACATGAAGACCATGTGGTGCAACACCAAGATAATGAAGAACCAGAATTTGAACATTCAGGTGAAGACCATGTAGAGCAACATCAGGATACTGATGATCATGTTGACCAACATAATGTACTACCTCAAAGGTCTGTCAGAAATAGAAGGCCACCTGCATATCTCCAAGACTATGCAATCTTGGCCACACATACTGCATCAGAACCAAAGCACTGGAAGGAAGCCCTGGCAGACCCTAACTGGAAACAAGCTATGATGGAAGAAATGCAGGCCTTATATCAGAATGACACATGGGATTTGGTGCCTAAACCTTCTAATGGCAACATTATTGGTTCTAAATGGGTCTTCAAGGTTAAAACTACAGAACACGGAGAGATTGAACGATATAAGGCACGTTTAGTGGCTCAGGGTTACTCACAACTCCCAGGTATTGATTTTGGAGAAACCTACAGTCCAGTTATTAAGCCCACTACCATTAGGCTTGTTATAGCTGTAGCACTATCACAAGGGTGGTCTATGCGGCAACTTGACATCAAGAATGCCATTCTTCATGGGGCTCTTAAGGAAACTGTGTTTATGAAGCAACCCCCTGGTTTTGTGGATCAGAGGTTCCCTGATCATGTATGTTCTCTGAAGAAATCCTTATACGGGCTCAAACAAGCCCCCCGGGCCTGGTTTGACAGATTGTCTCTCTGCTTGTTACACTTGGGGTTTGTGTGCAGCAAGGCAGATCCTTCCCTCTTTACTTTGCATCGTTGTGATATCATCCTTGTCCTACTTATTTACGTGGATGATATATTACTTACAGGAAATGATGTGCAGTCTATTCACAACTTAATTGATACTTTGAGCAGGGAGTTTGCAGTCAAGGACTTGGGCACACTTCATTACTTTCTTGGAATGGAGATCAAATACACAAAGGATGGCATATTTATCAGTCAATCTAAGTATGCCAATTCTATTCTATCTAGATCAGGGATGTTAACCAGTACACCTACATCAACACCTCTTGCTCTCAAAATGCAAGCACTTGAAAAATGAATCAGAACCAGTGGATCCCTATACATATCGAAGTCTAGTGGGTGCTTTACAGTACTTAACTTTCACTAGACCGGACATTACACATGCAGTGAATAAAGTTTGTCAACATTTCTCACAACCTACAATGAAGGATTTCAAAGAAGTCAAACGCCTACTCAGATATGTAAATGGGACTCCAGATTATGGGTTACATTACCTTGCTCGCTCTTCTCCTTCTTTGTATGCGTTCAGTGATGCTCTCAAGCGGATGTCCAAATCCTTTCGAAGAGCACTGGGGGTTTCTGTGTGTTTCTCGGTTCCAACTGTATCTCGTGGTCTTCCAAGAAATAGCCCACTGTTTCCCGATCTAGTACCGAAGCCGAATACCGATCTATGGCTGTTGCCACTGCTGAGCTCACCTGGATTACGTGCCTGCTGCGGGATTTGGGGGTCCGATTGTTCCAACCACCTCAGCTCTTATGTGACAATCTCAGTGCCGTTTACCTGACGGTGAATCCGTCTCTCCACTCTCGTTCCAAGCATTTTGCTCTTGACTTCCATTTTGTTCGCGAAAAGGTTGCTGTCAAACAACTCGTCACTCGTCATATCTCTTCCTCTTCCAATTTGGCGGATGTGTTCACTAAAGCGCTTCCCAAGGCTCAGTTCCAGCTGATTCGCACCAATCTTTGTGTCTGGCCAGCCTCCCACGTCAGATTGCGGGGGGATGTTAACCAGATGAAGCTGGATCGGAAGCAGAGTCTTGCATCTCCACCTGAGGAAGATGAAGCGGTCGGTAAAGCTTCTGAAAAAGGAAATAGCAAATACAAATAAAAGGAAATAAAAATTAGAATTACAAGTTATATTTTATGTGATATATGTTTATTATTTTATGTTAATATGGGTATGATTGTCATTACCACAATTAGGTTACAATTAGGGTTTCTTTCTACATTGGTAGTTCCCTATTTAAAGGTTGTAATATTTTCGGTCTATTATCATCGACAATAATACTATCATACCTTACTACTGTGTTCCTCAATTCTTCACAACCATCATGCCATTATTGTCCCATCACACCTTACACCACACCCTTATCCCAACCATCCACTCATTGCATGGTTTATTTATTTTTTATTTTCAAACATTAAATGCATGATTGAGATTAATAATGCATATATGTATTAATGCACATGTGGCTCATATTTATGTTAATTACAACATGGCATTGTTTTACCACTAATAGTTGACCGTGGGCGTTGACGAAGTCGGAGGTGTAGCATAGGTTGTCATAACTGAAGTTGTTGGGAATATTGAAAAAAAGAAAATTGCTAAAAATCATAATTATATAATTAACCAAACATTGTCTCGTAAGGGACTGAAATTTACGACCTCAATTTATTTGAAACGAAATCATAAATATATAACTGGCACACACAATTGTCCTGAAGGAGACTCGACGTGAAGCTTCTAACTTTGGATGCTGGTGTAAAATTGCATATTTTTATAGAAATTTTTAGTGTATGTAGTAGTTTTATTTGTGCATGAAGACAAAACATGCAGAGCAATATATGTACCATACAATTTGTCTAACTATGTGTACATACTTCTTAAAATATTTGTAATTAGTTTAGAAACAATTATTAGAAATCCATTAATACCCACATGACATGGGCACTATCCATCTGGTTAAAATTGCTATTAAAATCCACAATATATAATAATATAGACTTATTGATCATATTTTGACATTAAAACTAAACTTTTGTGCAAAACATATTACATATTATTATGACCATATCATCTTGTTTGTGTTATTTTCCTTTGTTAAATCCTATTTTCAGTTGATTCCCACCCCCCCTTTTATTTATTTTAAGTGAACCATTATTCATTGCAAAACAAGAAATGCTTCCATCATATGCCAATAATTCAACTAAAAATGGTAAACTATTTTAATTAAGTCTATTTTTGCCTTGAATCTAAGGTTGACCTTGAGACCGCGTGTTGGTTTCTTCCGTTTAATGGTTTGAATTCACCAACCACTTGGCAAATTCTTAGATCATACCTCATACCTCTGACTCCAAGTTGTTTATATTATATGTTTGTTTTTTTTAAATGCAAATATATTTAAACTTGAAAACACGAACATATTCCGGTGTAAATAGGAACTACTTTAAATGGAATTAATGACTAAACATGAATTTCCCAACCACTTAGGTGAGGTTATATATAATTATAGAAATCAATCATGAAATGTTTGTTTTGCAGCAATAAATTGAAATGGAAATTGAAGGTAGGATATTGAAAAGAATTGAATGTACTTATTAAATAAGCGTTAGGAACGTGAAATAGCGAAATTGAATGGATTTCATAATAATTGGCATAACGAGTGATGATGGGTGGTTAGAAGTAAGATGAGATGGTAGAGTCACATAGGATGGATAATGCAGTGTTGTGGGGGTAAAGTAGTGTAATGTGGGGTAAGGTGGAAGGAGCAAGGTAACCTAACCCCACCCTATTTTACCCCACCCATCCCACCTGCCCACTCTCCCAACCACCCACCTTACCCCATCCTCATTGCTTTACCCACCACACATTACTCTACCATCCACTCTAACCATCACCTCATCACACCCTACCTCTCAATCCACCCTACAATTACTTATCTCACCATTCATTAATGACGCTTAAAATGATACAACTTACGACATCAATATTTCACCCATTTAAGCAAAAATTAGTTGTTTTCGGCCAATTGTATGAACCATTTGTGTTGAATGATCTATGTCGGGTTCACGAGTCGAGTATTTGGTATTTCGCATTATTATTCCCAGAATTTGTATCATTTCGTGTGTTATTGGACTATTTTCAGATAACGAGATTTGGGCCAAGTGTTGAAGACGGATTCTGGAGCGGATTGGATGAAGAATCGGGCCTAGGTCATTCCAGAACTTTCCAAGATAAGTTGGCAGAAAAAAAAAAGGTACGAAGTTGCCCTTGCAATTGCGAGCACGCCACTGCAATTTCGAGCTTCCTAGAAGCTTCGGGAAACGTATTTTCTTGGATGAGGGGTAGTTTTTAGGGTTAGCTAGGTCGGTTCTACTGCTACAAATAAGAGGCACCATGCCTCATTTTCATTGTACCAAAAATTGAAATACTAAAAGTTCTATGCAATAAAAGTCTTTCTTTTCTTTTATTTATTTTCTATGAGTTCTAGTCACGGATCCGACGTATTCGACTTCTATGGAGAGTTCTGCGGAGGTTCTGCGCTCGGCATCGAGGGTATAGTTTTCCGGATTTCTAGATGTAGATCTGTCGTTTTTCCTTTGTGATTAGTATGGTTTGATTGTTTAATTTAGTTAAGCTATGTAGTAGATAGTTTATTTACCCGTGTATATATATATATATATATATATATATATATATATATATATATATATATATATATATATATATATATATATATATCATATAATCGTTAGTGAAGAAATCATGATATAGTGGTTGCGTTCTTCAGATCTGCGACGGTCTTTATCGCTGGATTTGAATACCTAGTAAATCATAATTCATGATAATCGGCGCTAGCTATGTCTGATCGACAGATTTAATTTACATGTTTTTAGCCTGATCAACTATTTGTATGTTATCGTAAATTAGCATAAAGGACTTGCAATGTGAAGTGTTAGTTCGGACATAGTCTAGATCGATCCTCAGGAACGTGCCAGTCAGTGTCGATGCTTAGAGAGGTCTTCGGTCTTGAGCCGGCTATCCCTAGATCATATTTCATGTGGGTTAATACAACCAACGACCGAGGTTAACTACACATAGGCACCTACTGTCTTGCAAATGGAAGTAGTGTAATATTAGAGGTTAACACCTGTAGCTATTAAAGACTTAAAATCCACCACGGGGTAGAACAACGCATAAATTGGAGGAAATAACTAATAACTCATAGTTAGAACTAATACATTAGAAACTCAGAGTGTTGCACTTGCATGATCTTGTGTGTTCACTATTACCGTTGTTACTTTTCTATACTATTGTTGGTCACCGACCGTTTTAATTGTTCTCAATTTTGATTAATTGTATCTTACGATGTCTCTGTGGATTCGACATTGACTAGTCTTCACTATACTGCGATAGATATAGTCCTATTGCTAGTAATTCTTGAGTTGCACGCGATCATTCACCTACCTAACCCTACCCCACCCCACCTTACCCATCATCCTAAACTACAAAAACGTGTATTTAAAACTGTATAATAGAGTAATCGTTAAGAGTATCTGATGTGAGTGATGTAAGATCACTTGCAGTAGATACTGTAAATGTTTCAAAAACTGTATTTTAGAGATTTCAAATGAAAAAATAACACTGCATCAGATACTCTATTTTTCACTGTAAAATACAGAGTCTGTAAATTTTCGATTTATCAAGACTGTAAATTTTCTTTTATATTTACAGTATTTTGTAAAATAAAGAATCCGTAGACTAGAAAAATAGAGTTGCAACTCCTTTTCAATAGAGAATCTCTTTTATATCTACTGTAAAATAGAGTATTTATTTAGGCATCTGATGCGAGTGCTCTAAAACCTCTACTATTATTATTATTATTTTGAGGATATTTTTTTTCTTCTTTTTTAGGGTAACTCTTTTTTTTTTTTTTAAAACAAAGAGCTTTATTAATTAACATCCGCAAAACACGCGGCTAAAACGTCTCCAGTGGCAAACTGTCCAAGAAGTCACAGCAAGTAAAGACAAAACATGTCGCGCTAGAAGGTGCGCATGTACATTGCCGGTACGGCGAACAAAAGAGAAAGCAATAGAATCAAAATTAGGGAGTAAAGCTAAGCAGTCCCTCATTAGACAACCTTGAGCAGTAATGTCCTCCACAGGCTATCGAAGCCGCTGTACACATGCCAACGGAGTGCAAGACTGTCTCTGCTGGATCACGAAAAACAAGTCCACTACCTGCTCGATCCTCCCTCACCGCAGCATCAACATTACATTTCACTACCCCTTGAGGTGGCCGAGCCCAAGAATCCGCCAAGTGCTGGGGCGTCCCCTACACCCGAAAGGCCGCCAAGGCCTCCATAAACTCAGTTGTCGCAGCCAAAGAACGCGCACACACCGCCGAAACATAAACCGCATGTCCATCAACACCACGGAACATCGCGCTTTCCATATCCCCCACATGAGCCCCACAACTCGCACTGTATCCTGTAACTCTAAATCATATTATAAAAACTTTAGGACCTTTAGGAGAATTTTTTAAATACACGTAAAAGCTTTAAAACATTTTAAGTGTATTTTTTAAGTACACATAAAAGATCTAAAACTTTTACTATTACAGAGTCCTTCATAGAACAAAGATTGCAATATCTGTTTTTAAAATACATGTTTTTGTGAATTGAATATGGAAAGTTTCCTAAAAAAAAGTACAATGAAAAGTTACACTTATCAAATTAAAATAAAAAATGCACAGGAGATGACAACAATGGAAACTTCATTCTTTTGTTGCTATTTATGCAAAAAAAATTATCATACAAAATATCTCAAAATCAAGGAAATAAAACTTTATGCCATGATGGGGCTTTTCCCACCTGTTTTGAATAAAGATCGTCGTTTAAAAAAAAAAAAAAAACACTACATATTTGCCTTAGTAATCATTATTCTATGACCTTTTTAACCTCATATAAATGTCACAAAAGACAACTTTTTTTTTTTTTTTTTCTTTTATATACCCCCTTATCCAACGATATGGTATAATACATACATTTTATACAATAATAATAATTTCCCTATCTAGGCCCCGAAAGCCTCATGTCGGAAAGGTACTCGTTGTTAACAATCGACGGCAACGTGACATCGGTGCTGATCGATGTAAACGACGACGTACCGTAGAGGCGGGCCCCGAGTTGATTGCATGTAGGTGGTAAAGGGACTTGACAAACACCTTCAAGCATTTGCACTACTCTTGTCATTGATGGTCTTAAATGCATATCATCTTGTATACACCACAAAGCAACTTTGATAGCAATCAAGAATCTCGAATCTTCTTCGTCGATCTTCAATCTCGTATCGATAATCTCCTTCATTCTCCCTTCTTCCATCATCTTAAACGCGTAAGTCGGGAAATGGGATCTCAACGAGGTTTCCGTTTGATCGAAATTCTTTCTCCCACCAATGATCTCTAGTAACACCATACCATAGCTATAGACATCACTCTTCTCTGAGATGGCGTAGTTCGTGATCCATTCGGGTGCAAGATACCCTCTCGTGCCTCGTAACGTCGTGAATACATGGCTTTGCTCGCGTGTCATGAGCTTTGCAAGACCAAAGTCAGAGACTTTAGCAAGAAAATGATCATCGATTAGTACATTCTCGGGCTTTATATCGCAATGTATGATCTTTACGTCGCAATCTTCGTGTAAATACGCGAGCCCTTTCGCTGTCCCTACTGCAATGTTGAATCTTGTATCCCAATCCAACATGAAATCTTCTTGATTCTTCTTGAACAGCCATTTATCTAATGATCCATTAGCCATGTACTCGTATACGAGCATACGATGATGCCCTTGTGCACAAAACCCTTTGAGTCTAACCAAATGATGATGATGAATGCTTCCTATAATGCTAACTTCAGCCCGGAATTCTTTCGATCCTTGACCGATCCCTTCGAGTTTCTTGACAGCTACTTGAGTCCCATCATTCAATGTCCCCTTATAAACCGAACCGAAACCACCTTGCCCGAGTTTAACACTGAATTTAGCAGTTGAGTTTTCAAGATCTGTGAAGCTAAACCGAATAGGCTTCCCGGATAAACCCTCTAGAAAGTCCTCCTCATCCGAACTATCTCGAGGTGATTCAACGAGTTTCGCGTATCTCTTCTTGAAACAATAATAAGCACCATATAAAAGCCCAAGAACGATAAACACAGTTCCTGTAACAATACTTATGAAAACCGGAAGCTTTTTGCTTCTTCCTTTACTGTCACCCTCTTTATCTTTCTTCACAATACTCGATGAGATCTTAACATATGAAGCATAAGATGGTCCATTACTAATCGATCCCTCTAAACTTCCAATCTGATCAAAAAGATAACAACTCCGTGAATCCTTATCAAAGAACATCGCGTTACAAGAACAGTTTCCAAGACAAAAGGTTTTACATCCATTCAAATCAGTTTTGAATGAAGGGCTAACATATGGAAGTGCAAAATAGCTTAATGTGTCACCTACATCAACAAGTTGCATCGAATTTCTCGAGTTTTCACATGACTGTGAGACATTATTTTGTTTGCAAGACAAAAGAGCTGGTGGGCATTGGCATTTGTTACCACTATAACAAACAAAATAAGGATCACACGCCGCGGGACGGCTACACTTATCTTGTGGTATTTGCATTGAAGAAAAAGCACCATTTGAACGACCACTTTGTAAAGATGTAAATGTAATGAAACCATCTTCACCTAAAACTGCAACCCATGTACCATTATCTACAGCATAATGACCAATCACAAAATACCATAACAAAACCCCATTTTGATCATAAAAGTTCCAAGAATTAGCAACAAGAGTAACATAAGTGAATTTCCCACCATTTTGATCAATGATTCTTCTATTATCTTTGCCTATAGTCCAATAAGGCTGTGGATTTCGAAAACCCGCTGAAAGAATCATATCACCAGATACAATTTCAAGACTATAACTCAAATTATTTGGATTTGGATTGCTTACAAGTTTCATACCTTGAGAAAAAGATTGATTTGATAAAAGGGTATCTGCAGGATGACTAAAACTCTGCCAAATAATGCTACTATCATTACCAATAAGAATAAGATTACCAGTATCCAATAATTCAATTGCAGCAACACCTTTATTTGCAGTATCTGTGTCCCATACAATTGATCCACCAGATTGTAAATATGCATTCCCAGTATTATCAAACACAAATTTATCTGAACTTTGAACAGGGGAATCTCTATTTGCTGACCAAACAATTCTTGAACTGCTTTGATGAACCACAACTAGCAAATACAAAGTTGTATCTTTTGTCGATTCGAATCCAAAAGCAAAATCAGAACTGTTTGATAGTAGGATTAGCCCTTGATTATCTACATAATTCATTTGAGCACCTTGAAATCCCAAATCAAGCCTGCCCTGTTTTTGCAATCTTGACATACAGCTTCCTAGCAGAAATGTCAACATAAACAACACAATCAGAATGTTTTTCATCATCAAGAACTGAACTTTGCTAGAACCCAGAATTCCAATCATCCATTAACAACAAAATTGATTGTGAAATTGGAGAATTAACCAAAATCTTGATCCAGGATGAGAAGAAAACGTGATTCTAAGCAACTTTATATGATATCACATGCAGTCATCCATTCCAGCATCTGCCAGCCCAGCTCCTTCTTATCCATCACAATAATCAATGGTTCTGAAAAACCAATGAACAAAGGATTTAAGAAGAATAAGCTTTAAAAAAACACAAGATTATAATATGGGCTCACAAAGATAAATAAAAATAATTTCTGGGCTAAAAGAATAACCGAGAAAAATGAACACACTACTCAAAAGAAAAAGAGGAAGTATAATTGAAAAGGCAATCTTTGCATCAGCATAAAATTGTCTAAAAGTAGAAGCTTATTAACGAGTTTGATTGATTTGGCTAAGACGGTGAGACTCAAGAAGAAAGGAACGAAAGAGCTGAGGGCAGATTCCTGGGTAGTTAGAGCAGCATTCAATTGAATCATATAATAAAGCAGTATTTTATATTTGTTTTTATTCCATCCAAAATTAAGTGTAACGACATTTTTTGTTGTATTCTAAATTTATATTTACACTTGGATAGAGATTTTGTTAAACGAAAGAGATGTGATATAAAAATTGGTAAGATAGATAATAATTAAATAAATCGATACAAATGGTATTTAGGAAAAAGTTGATATACTAATCGACGTTTTGAAGGGAGATAATGTAATATAATAAAATACAATAAATGTAATGAAACTTTTACTACTGTAAGAACGTTTGATGGAATGAAGATATCATAATGTATGACATGTTAGGTGATGGATGATGAAGATAGTGGGAATGGTAATATCGTGAGGGTTGCATAAGAGAATGTGAGTGTGAAGATAAGGTGAGTTTGGGGTGGGGTGATTTATGAGTGATGAAGTAGATGTGATAAGGAGTGGTAGGACGACTGAAGGGCGGGGCGCCGCGGGTAATGTGACAGAGACTGGGTGAAAATTGTAGGGTAAATCGAGGTTGGGATTAGGCATTTGGGGGTGAGTAAAACCGGATGGGATGAGGGTACTGATGGAGTGGTATAATGATATGTGTAGAGAAGGTGATAGATGCAGGGTAGAGGTTAAAGTGACTATGGATGGAGAGTATAGTCGAAGGTGATATAGAATGAATGATAGGGTTGTTACAGAGAATAATGGCATGGTCGAGGGAGATGGGTAAATGTGGGGGGCGAGGTGGGGTCGGTAAGAAGTAGGTTGAGGTAAAAGTGATAAGTGGTGTGAGTGTGGTGCCGTGGTTATGATGTGTGGTGAGACTAGGGTGGTAATGGTGAGATGGAGTGGTTGTAGTAAGGGGTGATGATATGGGTGAGGTGGGTGGGTGATGGTGGTGTGGGTATACGAGGGTGGGTTGGGTGGTAGGGTAATAGTTGGGTGAATGTGGGTGGTGAACATGACGGAACCAGGAATTGATACTCGGACGGGTTAGTGACTATATTTAAATGATTGAGTGTGTTAGAATAAAACAACTAACTAAGTTGAACTTATATATAAGATTTTTAATCTATCAAAATAAAATGATGGTGAAATAAGGCAACGTGGTAGTGGGGTAGATGTGTGTGGTACAGTAGAGTCGGGTAAAGACATGCATCAACAAGTTTTGTCAAACTATTTTTATTTCATTCTATCAAATTTTTTAAGGTAATGATTTTGGAGTTCATGATACATTATAACATCAATAAATGAAACGCTCAGGACTAGAAAAAAAATTCGTTTAACGAGGTTATCATATATCGAATATTATTTTAAGTCTCATTTATCCAAATCGACACCAGAGAAAATTATTTATTTAATGATATTATTTATTTATCGAATATACATTTATCGAGATTGTAATGTATATATATTCTGCAATATTAGACACTTCAATAACCAAGCTTTTCTCAAACCATTATACACAATTTTATTTAAAGAATGAAAAGATGAACATTGACATTTAAAATGTGAGTGATAAAATACTTTTAAACCGATTGTTGGTGAACTTAATCTACTCTCCATCTGTCACTTTTTTCAAATCACAAATCATTTTAAATTCGTAATATTTTTTAATTACTTTTATGTAAATTTTAGGTTACGCCAATTATATACCTGCACCTGAAGAAATAATTGGGCTCATATGCAGACAAAGCCATAGATGAATTCAAAGAAATTAACAGCCATTGTCAAACAGCAGGTGCTCATTAGTCATTGATATAATACAAATCTATGAATATTTAGTATTTACAACTAGTTGCTTATTATTTTTATTCAACTTACATTATTAAATTAAAAAAAGTCACTATTTAAAGTATGTGATAGTTTTGATCTAGTCAAAATAATTAATACTAGTAGTAGTAGCAACGTGGTTAGGAGGGTACAGATGGCGGCCACCATAAATTAAATGAATGCTTGTTGAACTAATGAATGGTACGCTTGGAGTATGAGTTATCCTTTTTTATTTATTATTATTATTATTATTATTATTTATTTAGAAAACGAGCCTTTATTTTATTAATAACAAGTGGAAAAAAAACCATAAAAATATTCTTACAAAGCAGAAAAACTTGAACCGTCCTAGTTGTCAAAAATAAAAATTTCGTTTTATCTGTCGTGATTACATTTTTAAAATATTATTTATTGTATTTTTCTAAATCTATCCTTATTTATTAGGGGATAAGAGATTGAAAACAATATTGTATTAATTTTATTCAAGGGGTGTTATTGTCATTTTGATATTAAGTCAAAGTATTAACTACTCTCCATAATATGTGGGCTTTTGGTTTCAAAAAAAATATTTGGGTTTTTGGCAACTGCGACAATTAAACAAGAACGGAGGCAATGACGGAGACATGAATTGGATCTCAGGTGGGCTATTCGATTAAATTTGGACAATTGGATTGACTTAATTAAGATGTTTTGATGACCTAAGTTGGATTATATAAGTTTTTTGGTGTAAAAATAATTTTCTCCGGGCGGGCTTAGCCCACCTCAGCCCTACATTCAGCTCCGTCCGTGAACGGAGGAAGTATTTATATATATACATACACACACACATATATCAAGAATGTGTAGTGTGTATAATGTAGATTGTGTGTGTATGTTTGATTTAAAGATGTAAAACAAAGATGAAGCTCAAAAAGAATGGGGGTCCTATTGGCGAGAGATATCGTCTTTTTGAACCAAGGAAATGATAGCTTGAGGGTAAGATATACAAGGACTCAACTCAGTGAAAAGGACACTTGTCTCACGTCCATCAATCACTTAAATTTGCTTAGATATTTGCTTAGATATGCTAAGGGATCTAGAGGACAAGTGTTCATACGAGGGTGTAAGATCTGATCATACAATGAGAGACGCATGTAAGACTAAGATTAGCCTGAACTATTAACATTTCATTCATTTTCGGGCCCCCTCGAACTAAATGGTGGATGAATCATATTTAGTTTGATTTTGAACTATTGGAAAATTGATATAGGCAAGGCCTTTGTAAGGTTATCTGCAATTTGTTGATTTGATGAAATGTAGAGCACACTCAGCCCTTTTTTTGCAAGCATCTTATTCTTCATGAAGTGAGCATCCACTTCAAACGTGTTCGGTATGAGCATAATACACATGATACTGAGCTAAGGAAGTGGCACCAACATTGTCACACCAGACTGTTGGAGTGTTTGAAAGATGCAATCCAAGTTCTGCCAGAATATGTTGAGTCCACAACATTTCAGATGTGAGATGAGCTAGTGATATGTATTCTGACTCAGTGCTTGATCTTCACACCACTGTCTGTTTCTTGGAGCTTCAAGACACCAATGGGTCACCTAAGAATACACAATAACCAGCCTCTTAATTTTTGTCAAAATGAGAAGTTTCCATGTCAGCATCTAAGAACCCAACTAGTTGTATATTTGAACATGTTTTTATAAAGTGAAGGCACAAGTCTAATATCCCTTTCATATATATATATATATATATATATATATATATATATATATATATATATATATATATATATATATGAGCAGCCCTTTTCAAGGCTTGCCAATGAGCTGCGTAAGGTTCCTGTATGAACCGACTCACACAATTCACAACAAAGACAATGTATGGCCTGTTGAAAGTTAGTACTTCAAGCCACCTTTAGAACTCTTGTAGTGGCTACGATTAGTGAATGATTTACCTTGATTTGGATTAAATTGTTTTCCTACAAGCACTGTTGTAGGACATGGCTTGATATTGCTCAATTCACATCTGTGCAGCAATTAACATGCATAGTGTGACTGTGTGAGATATATCCCAACATCATCTCTGTAGGTTTGCATCCCTGGGAAATGTGTCTCAAGCCCTAGATATTTTAGGGCAAATCTTGAGTTCAATATGTGAATGAATTTTATGATCATGAGTTTTGAGCTTCTAGTGATGAGTGTATCAACCACATGCACCAAAATGTACAAAAATTCATTCCTTACGTTCAAAATAAAGGATGAGTTGTCTAATACATAATGGACTAATCCTCAAGCAACCAATTGTGTTTTCAATACATCAAACTAAGCCATTGGTTCTTGTTTCAATCCATACAATGTCTTGTTAAGTTTACACACATATGAAGGTTTGGTTGGATCTTTGAACCCCTCATACTGAGGCATATAGACAAGTTCTTGTAAGAGGCCACTCAACAAGGCGTTGATTATGTCTTTTTGGTTACCTATCCAAAAAAAGTGAGCTACAAGGGTCAAGATAATTCTAATGGTTGAGGCATTGGTCATTGGATTGAAAGTTTTTGTAAAACTACTTCATATGACTGATGGAACCTTTTGGCCGCGAGTCTAGCTTTTTTGTTTCAAAATGGTTCAATCATGCTTCAGTTTGAGTTTGATAATCCACCCTCTCCCAGCAATATGCTGAATGGAGGATGGTGTAACCAACTATCATGTATTGTTGTGCAATAGAGCATGATATTCTTCCTTCATAGCCTTACCCCACTCATACTGGCATAGTGCTTTAAATACATTGGTAAGTTCAATAAGAATAGTCAAAGAGGATGGATGAATAGGTCTAAGGTTTGAATATTCCACTTTTAGATCTAGTTTCCATATGATGATGATTTAGAATGGATGGAGATATAGGTGTGTCGGCTGAGGGACTAAGTTGTGGTGTTTGACATCGTGTTACTGATTCAGTGCTTGAGGTCTCACTTTCATTGTGTATATGTGTGGATGTTTTGTTTCTGGACTGGTCACAAGTTCTAGATTAATCAAATAATGTTTGTGTGACAACAAGCGAGGCATGGGCTACGGACCATCCAGCAAGAAAGAGGACATGGGCTATTTTCTTTAGGGAAAGATTCGAAGCTGATTTTACTAGATTGCTGCTTCTCCCATGACATTCCCACTTGAAAGAGAAAAAGACATGTTTTATACACAACTTCTTTGGAAGGGCCTTGAGAACATCCTTGAGAGAATGCAAAATGATTTTCATCAAATACAACAATTTTTGAAACATATATTCTCCCTGACTCATCTAAACATCTTTATCCTTTATGGGAAGGTCGCGGTGTTGGAAAGGTGTCCTAAACCCAATCGGGTTGGACCGGATCCGACCGGGTCGGGTTATTTACAGTCTGTTTAGTTCATGTAATAACTTTATTATGATTAATAAAAGCACTTATGTTATTATATATTGTTTGTCTTCATATTATTTGTTGTATATATATAGTAACGTCCCTAGTATCAATCTGTGATAGAGAAACCATGATAGTGATTATGGTTGATGAGATCTCTAATCACTATAACAAGGTTGGTGCTTAAATGTCTCTACTCTTATATATTATCAAATGAGACATTGCTAGTATAATCAGACTAGCACGTATTGGATGTCTTCTATCTTTTAGAAGATAGGGATAGATCTCGACTATCGAAGTGTAGAGACACTTGGACTGTACGTGGACGTGTATTGGAGAATGCGTACGTTAGACTGACCCACTTACATTAAGTGTCGCCCTATGTGGCGGTTGTGTAATTATCCTTTTGACCAGAGTCTTCATGGCATCACGGTGTGGATTGTCATGTTTTGACACTATTGAGATTTCTCCTAACCACGGGGCGATCATGCGGTAGTGATTGGGTATGATATTGAAGCATGCAGAGTATACGTGATTGGTCGTCCGGGAATCGCGTATCCTATGATTGAGATCGAAGGAGGAAAGTTTATCTCTAGACTATAAAGGTTATAGTTGATAACCAAATAAGGAAAGTTTATCTCTAGACTATAAAGGTTATAGTGGTAAATTAATATGGTGGTATTTATTTATTATGAATAAATAAAATACAAGATATTAATTATATACAAATTATGTTAATTAAAGAATATTCCGGAAGCCAATTAATTGGCATATCCTATGATTGAGTTTGTGAGGGAAGAAAAGGTCCGGTCTAGCAGCCGGAGTTTTTCCGATAGCAATCCAAGGAGGATTCCGGCAAGGGGTTCGTGTGGATTAGCGATAGAGGCCGGACGCGTGGACGGCTTGCGCATTGAACTACTCTCCGTTGGCGGTCAAAGCGACGATCTTATAGATCATCTGAGGTATAACCGTCAAACTACTTAACGTGTTTATTGCATTAAATGAAGTACGATCTAGAAAAGGAAATCAAATTTCAAATTCCGCTGCGTTAAACTAGTGATTTCCTAACACTATGACCAAGATTAAAACATCTCTTGGGGTGAAACTGAAACTTGGTGGTTTGGAAAAATGATGTGAAATAAGGATATACACCACAACCAAAGACTTTAAATCTTGTGTAGTCAAGTTATGAATGGAACATACATTCATGAGAGGATTTATCGGACAAAACTTGAGTTGGTAAACTATTTATGATGGAAATAACTACACTAAATCCACCCCACAAAATATTAAAGGCATATATGCCTAAGCTAGCATTTTCAGACCAAGTTCAATCACACGTCTGTGTTTCCTCTCAGCTCTTCAAAGCCGAGGGTGATCATAAAGACAAAGATGTATGAAATGAATTCTTTTGTTTCTTACGTGAGTTTCAAAAGATCTTTACTCTCCACCCAGTTAGACCGTGGAGTCTTAATTTTGGTCGAAAAGTAGATTTCCACAAGGCATTCAAGGCTTCTGATATAGCTTTTAAAGGAAATACATATCCATGTTTATCTCGTATGATCGTCAAGAAAGTGAGTATAATAAGAGCACCCTCATGTAGATTTCACAAGATCAGGGCCCCAAGCATCGGTGTGAACTAGTTCAAGAACATTTTTAGCATGAGGCAAGGACTTATGATAGTGTAAGGCATGCGATTTACCTGACTGACAAGCTTTACATAAAACTAAAATTTCATTAAGATGAACATTACAAGTATGAAATACAGGCTCAAGCACTTTTTTTGAAGGGATGACCTAGTCTCTTATGCCATACATTAGAATCTCTATCAATAGAACTAGAACTAGACAATGTTGAAAGGGACTTGAACACTTGGATTTGAAGAGCTTAGGCTTCATTTTGGGATTGAAGGAAGATTTTGAGTGTCTTAACGGTTGGATGAACTATCTGGTACAATTCATCCTTAAAGTGTCATTTGAGAAGAATTGTTCATGTTTTCTTGTCTTTAATCTTTTGACATATATCATATCATTTTATTCACTTTCATCTTATACACCTTCATTACACGAAAGAAACAAAAAAATATAGATATAAATCATCATATGATCATACATTTGATATATTATACATTTATACTCCACTCGGTAATTTTCTATTAGGAATTCTTTGCTTACTACAACTAAGATTTTCCAAAACGTGTCTATTTCTTAGGATTTGTCTAAACTGAGAAACAAAAGGGATATTCACAATATTCTTACATGGCTGTAATCTAGTTGGTACTGTCCAAATTCATAGGATGGACCAACACTGTCACATTCTTTACTTCAAAAATTAAATACATAAATATATATTCGTTGTCCTTGGGGAACTCTAAGAATAGAAAATCCAAATCCTTTTGTAAACTTAGCCAAATAAATAAATAAATAGACAATGATGTATTCGTTGTCCTTTGGGGAACTCTAGTCTAAGGATAGAAAATCCAAATCCTCATGTAATTAAACTAAGCCTAGTTGAGTATAAAATAGGAAAAATTAGTTTATAGTCAATTTTTTTTCTTTTAATTAAGTGTTAATCCAGATTCAATTTTTTAGTTGCATTAAGGACAAATAAATTCTACCGGACGAATATACCCGTATTTGATACGAGAGAGGGACGGAGCAACAAATACTCTGTTAAAGGTCCCTTCTTTTTTCCCCTCTATTTTCTCGGTCAACTATGAATCAATGAACAGATTTGTTGCAATTTTTTTTTTTGTTTGTGAAAGTTTGATTCTATCTTACAGGCCCCTCCGCTCTTTATATATATAGAAGATGATGTGAGTCATTATCGGCATATATAAGGTGAACAAATTTTTCGGTTAATTTATTTCTCTTTGGCCATCTTTGGCAATGCTTTTCCAAATGTTGAATTTAACAACATTGCAGTAGTCAGTTTTTCCTCTTTTATTTTCCTCGTAATTATTTAGGCTGTGTAAAAATGATTGGTGCAGTCGAAAGCTCGGAATGTTGAGGACTTGAGCACACATTTTGCAGGCGGATTTCAGAAGCTCAATTTCCCGATGATCGGATTTTAGAAGCTTCGACCACATTGGACACCATGGCTGCTATGTGCAAGGTTTGAAGATGAAGGAACGAGCCCAAGCTCTATTAAAACCTGATAGTTTATTTCCAGCTAAAAATATACTCCGATGAGTTATGGTTGGCTATTAATATTATGTGATTGAGTTTTGTAAGTTTCTCTTTTGGATTTGGAAGGGCGAGAAAGTACGTTGAAGCTTCATGATGATGTTTATAATAAGATTTAGCAGCTTATTGCTTGTGATAGATGTTTTGATATTTCTATTATAGTTCTAGCAGGTTATGTTTATTAGCCCATCTGTCCAAGTTTGATTTTCTCATTATTGCTAAAGATCGAAATTTACGGTAGGCTTTGCACATTTGAGATGCTAGTTTCTTATGTTTCCTGTTTTGATCTTTGTAAACATTTTTTTTACATGAGATAACTTTCCGTTGTTTATCTCATATAAATAAGAAGGGAAGATATGGTGATCAATTAATGGTGCTTATAAACTTCGTAGTTTATCCAATGGAGCTGGATGATACATGCCTAGAATGTTTTGTCTTGTATGATATTGTTACTCATATTGTGTGCCTTATATGAGCTTTATATGAACCAGATATGTGTGCCTTGAAGTAGTCACTTGAATTAAGCCTTAAATGAGACTGATAGTGATACGATCATCGATCATCGATCTCGTGTGCCTTAATGCAATAGATAGGCTCAGTTCATAGCCCTAGTTCATAAAGCTTCTTGTGTGCCTTTGCGTCTGAGGTTTTTGATCTACATTCTATCATCATGTAATAGATAGGCCTAGTTCATAAGCTTACTGAACTTGTAATTCAGCACCTTGTGAATTCCGGGCATGATAATTTAGTTCTTTGAACTTGAATGTCCTTCTTATAATTTGGCTGATAGTTCAGATTGTTTCAGACTTGTATTGATCTTCTATGTATTACCTTTTAGTCTGATGTACCTATTGTACTAAATCTATAGTATGTTGTATTGATCTTCTATGTATTACCTTTTTAGTCTGATGTACCTTTTAGGCTTAATTCAAGTGATTAACTACTGAACCTGCATGTTATAAACACCACACCTTAATTAAGTTAATCTATGCTATTCCTTTTATCAATCAAAACCACATAAACTTGACATAGGCTTAATAGTTAATCACTTGAATTAAGCCTTAAATGAGCCTTATATGAGCCAGATATGTGTGCTTTGAAGTAGTCACTTGAATTAAGTCTTAAATGAGCCTGATACTGATACTGATACTGTTTAGTGTAAATGCTGCGATTAAATTCGGCTTTCAAATGCTACGTCGAAAAGGTATCAAATGAGGTCTCAAAATGAAGATTAAAAAAAATGAACTTTGGTGAAATAATTTTGATGATCGGTGTTCTAAATCAAAAGTTACGGTCGTTTATAAGAAAAATACTCCGGTTAATGCAAATATTATTTCGGTTTTCAATATTTACGTCGGAAGGGTATCGTATTTGGGCTCAAATTAAAGAGCAAAAAAAAATACGAATTTTGGTGAAAAAATTTCGATGATCGGAGTTAAAAATCAAAAGTTACGGATGTTTGAAAAAAAAACAAACAAAAGAAACCTGAAGCAAATGCTTGTTCATTTTGTAACCTGAATCAAATGTTTATACGCGCGCGTCCCTTTTAAAGGGTTAGTTTTGTCCGTCTGAAAATGTTTATCCTTTTTGCAACTAAAAAAAGGAAATGTGTTATATTTATTCATTTTATAATTAAAAAAAAACTTTTCCCTCGATCTCTCAATAAAATATAATTTTGTACTGCATAGTGTTAATTAGTACAAGTTGGGTTTTTTTTTTAGAAGAGGTAAAATAGGACTGAAAAAAGAGCGTGTTTTACTTTTACTTCTTTTAGGCATGTTTGTAATATAATATTTTCATCCCAAAATATAAATTTATTTAGCTTTTTGATTTTGTCTTATGATGCAAGTTCATTCAAATAATTAAAGAAGTATTTATTACATTTTTCTCCTTTTACTCCTTATTTATTATTACCCATCCATTTTTTACTACCTTACGTTAATAACAATCAAATGTCATTTTAGACATTTTAATCAAAATTAATTACACATAACGAATTTAATCAATTTTCTTAACCTGTGTGAAAAACTCCAAATGAACTTACATTTTAGGACGAATGTAGTACTAATGAAATGAAATAATATCAAACAATGAAATAGATGAAATAAATTTATTCTATTTCTATGTTTGTAATGTGAAAAAATAAAATAAAACAAATCATATAAAATGTCACACATTCACTGATGAGTAGGACATGATAGTGAATTAAGGTTGTGTGGGGGTTGGATAATGTGAGATAAGGGCATTAGTAGCAGATGCACTAAATTTTATCCCTAAAATAATATAAAATAATACATATCCCAGTTTTACAACATCACAATTCAAAACAATTCACAACAGCATCCCTATCGTTATCCCTATAACATTTTAAATACTATTAAATAATATATTTTCTACTTCACAACTTTATTCATATACCTTAAATATTTATTATTTCACTCCAGCAACATCCCTGATAAGAGACAAATTGTCGCTCATTATTATGACATTTTACCCCATTTCTGATACCACTTTGAGCATTATTGTACCAATTCAAATCATTAATTGCTTAGTTTCATCCAAAGGTGTAAGTAGTAATTATTATATAAAATATCATATTTTGATAGGTTTTGTACCGGTTTAGTAACCGAAGCGTCATGTCGGGTTTACGCTTGGCATTTTGGTGATTTATTGCAGGATTATAGGTTGACCAAGACCCCGATGGATGACATGTGTTGAGCCTAAACACGTCTTTTTAGGGCTAGAAGAGTGTGCCGGAAGCTATCGAGTTCAAACGGATCATTTGTCCTTAGTGCTTCTACCGTAGCCTATCTTCAACAGACTTTTGACCCCAATTAGATGCATTTTCTGGAGAAGACTTCTTTATGAGAGTTGTAGATCAAGAAACGAGCTTTCCAACACATCTTGAATCACATCAATTGGAGGTCTACAACTCAAGTTATGTCCATTTTACTGAGATGCTGTGAAGACCGGCGCATGCCGGATCTTTTGCGGCGTACGCCGAATGTCGCAGAAAGCTGTCAGAGTTAGTTATTCCGGCGCGCCGGATCTTTTGCGGCGTATGCCGAATGTCGCAGAAAGCAGTTTTCAGCATAAAAACTTTATCAGAATCGAATTTTACAATCCCTAACCCCCATCTTCTTCCCCATCTTCTTCTTCTTCCCTTGAAGGCACCAAATCGCCTCAAGGGGCTGTTCTAGCCTAATTTTATCACTAAAATTAGCTCTTAGTTTCATTGTAACCATTAAGGATTGGATTCTAAGTTTAGTTTCTACTACGTTGACGTAGAGGTAATACACTTGTGTATCAACTCCATTTTTAAGGTTTGGGAGCTCGAATGAAGGACAACAATTTTGAGCATCTAGCTTTTGATTGGTAAAATCCTTATCTTTACTTTGATTCAAGTGTTCTTATAACTATGAATGTTAATTTTGACATGTTGGTGTTCTTAGTTATGAGTGGCTAGTTTATACTAGCCAAGATTATGTATTTGTGATAGTTATTAATCTCTATTAGTTGATTGGGGGTGTTAGTTGATATATTTCATAGCTTTATGTGTTGTTGTTATATTTTCCTATTTTCATTGAATTGCTTGTTGGTGTTGGATTGATCACCTAGCACTAGCACACACACACTTAGTTGAGACCGAAATGAGATATTAGGTGTGAGAGAAGGGATAGGAAAACCGGAAGGTAAAATTGACCTTAATTGGAATTCGATTTCTTATCCGGGGAGTATTGACATTGTCATTGCATTCAAGATCTTAATTATGTTGAATCATTAGATCTAGGGTTCTTAGACCAAGGAGGAGACATAGAGTAGTTTCATTCACTCGTATGAGGGGAAACTACTAGCTTAGGAGTGCACCGGTAACACACGTGAACACTAATGGAAGGTTGGTAGGTAGTTCATTCCCATGATGCTAGTAGAGATATACTTGGTCAATGCATTATCTTGGCTAGGCATTTTATCATTTTATCATCTTTTTAGTAGTAGAATTCTAGAAACATTACTTTCATGTTAATCTGCGACTTAGATCAAGATAATGGTAGCTTTTCGGTGTTCAACCTCACAATCCTCGTGGATACGACATTGACCACTTACTAGACTACAATTGACCCGGTACACTGCCGGTTAGATTGGACCCCTAGATTAGGCCGATCAAGCTTTTTGGCGCCGTTGCCGGGGATTGTGTAATGGTTGATACTTATACTAGTGTAAAAAGTCTTGAGAATAAGTCAAAACTTTTTCTAATATTTTCTTTTTTACTTTTTTGGTGCTTACCTCTTTGGTAAGTCACCAAGTGCTATTAATTGTGTTCTTGTTGTTTTCTATCTTGTAGTTGATGAACCACTCTTGACGTGGTAAGACCCCCGATACTTATTACATCCCGGATATCAACACTTATATTAAGGATCGTTTATTTGAGAGAAATGTTGGCCAAACTCGTAGTGAATTGGATCTTAGTGAAGCATCTTCACAAGAGTCATTACACCAAGAAGTGCAAATGAACAAGGTACAAGGAATGATACAAGGATGGCATAACCACGAAAATGCCCTTTTTGAACAAAATCCCTTAAATCCAAATGACTATCCTCCACCACCACCACAAGAACCATATCCATATGATCCACCTCCAAATCCACCCTACCAATATAGACCGCTTTGTGAGCAAGCCACTCAAAGAAAAAATCAAGTTCATAATCCTATTCGGCTACCTCACATTGATGCTAAAAACTTTTCAATCAAGTCTCATATGTTCGGTCTAGTTGAGAGTAGAACTCAATTCCATGGAAATGCCCATGATGACCCACATCCATATCTTTATAACCTTGAAGAAATATGCAATAAGGGATTCCAAAATAGTGCTTGTCAAGAATTTACCCGTCTTGCATTATTTCCTTTTTCATTGAAGGGTCAAGCAAAGGAATGGCTTATGTCACTTCCCCACCATCACTTGCAATCATGGGTTGATATACAAACCGAGTTTTTGAAGCAATACTTTACACCGGGTAGATATTTGGAGTTGAAGGCAAGAGTTACTAATTTCAAGCAAGATTTAATTGAATCTTTGGACAATGCTTGGGACCGTTTTAAGAAGCTTTTGAGGGCGTGTTCAAACCACGATTATACTTTGGACATGCAAGTCCAATTATTTTGTAGAGGTTTGCATAAATTGTCAAGGAAAAAAATTGATTCGGCATGCCATGGATCACTTATGATGAACACGGCCCAAGATGTTTATAAGGCTATTGAAAGAGTGACAAGAAATGAAAAATTGTGGGATCCCGGTCCAAGTGAAACGGAATTTTCCATTGGGGATGAGAAGATTTCGAATTAGGAAGAAATTTTGAGAGAAATGGCGGTGATAAATAAGATGATGGATGAATTACAAGCTGGGAAGAGAGAGTTGAAGCGTAAAAAATGTGATGATGTGACATTTGGTGTTTTTCATATCGAAGAATTATCGAACTCTGATGTATCTACACAAGAAGAAATGAGTTTATTGAGACAACATCGGGATTTGAATAACACTCACACCAATGTTCTTGAACCTCATCCTTTTTACCAACAAGTTCCTACTCAACAAACCCCTGTTCATCAAATTTCTCAATCAACGGAGGAGGTTTCTCATTTGAAAAGCTTGATGGAAAACTTGATGGGAGTTGTTGCTACTCAAGCCGCCAATATGCAAACAAGGATGACTTCTATTGGTATGATGTCTCAAAAGGTTGGTACTTTGAAAACATCCATTGTGGGACTAAATACAAGAATGAGAACGGGGGAGGCATCAATGAGAGGTGTTGAAGACCTTTTGACTAGGGAACGCGAGAGAAATAGCAGTAGACCACCGGGTGGATTACCAAGAAACACCGAAAGAAACCCGAGAGAAGTCAATGCCATTATCACTCGAAGTGGGAGAGTTTCTAGAAGTAATGGGGTGGAAATTCATAGAAACAATGAAGTTGAAGATGACTTGGGCAAGGAATGTGAAGACCAAGAGTTGAGCGAGGAAGAAGAAGAAATTGTTGATGGTTTCTTGAGAAATGATGGGTATGTTGAGGTGGAGGAAGAAGAAAAATGGATAAAGGTGCCAAGAATATTGAAGAACCCAATGGCTAGTAATCTAAGAACTCTATTCAATGAACATGTAAGAAAAGATCATGTTGAAAAGAACATGGTTTCTAAGGAGCCTTCACCGGTTCATACCCAACAAGCTCAAAGGAAACCAATACAAAAGTCAAGGAAAGAAAATCAAAATGACCCAATTGGCGCCCAAACAATGAACAAACTTTCAAGGAAGCTTCACCATCTTCATCAAACGACAAGGGTAAGGGAGGTATATAGTCTAACCTTACTTTAATTGATCTTGAGTCACTTCCCTATCCCCCTCGAGAGGAAATTTAAAAAATGAAGTTGGACAAGAAATATGCATGTTTTCTCGACACTTTTCGGCATTTAACCACTAATATCCCTTTCATCGAAGCACTCACTAATATGCCGGCGTATGGTAAGTTTCTTAAGGACATGCTCTCCAATAAGAAACGGTTGCAAGAGTATGAGACGGTATGTTTAAGTGAGGAGTGTTCCGCCGTGCTTCAACACAAGCTCCCTCCTAAGCTTAAAGACCCTGAGAGTTTTACGATCCTATGTGAGATTGGGGGATTTTTGTTTAAGAATGTGCTATGTGATCTCGGTGCGAGCATAAACCACATGTCTTATGATGATTTTATGAAACTTGGCATAGGCAAGCTCAAGCGTACGATGATGACTCTCCAACTTGCGGATAGATCCATAAAATGCCCAATGGAAGTCATTGAGGATGTACTAGTGAGAGTTGATAAGTTTTACTTCCCCGTAGATTTTGTTGTTATGGATATGGAGGTAGGTTACACTACACCCCTTATCCTTGGTAGGCCATTTTTAGCAACGGTGGAAGCTGTGATCGATGTTCGTAAGGGAGATCTTAGTTTGGGAGTGAATGATGAGCGAGTTTTCTTCAACATCTACATTTCATTGAAATATCCACGCACTACACTGGAATATTTTTATTTTGTGGACACTTCGTGTCCCCTTGTTGTGGAACATACTAACACGCAAGTAGTTGAAGAGGATGACTCTAGAAATAATGTGAAAGCTCACAAACCAAAAGCTCAAAATATCAAAGGAAAATGTCAAGAATCGTTGGGATTGGTAGCATTCGTCTACATTATGTTGGAGACCGATTTTGATGAAAAAGACGGATGCGGTGCATAAGAATGACCCACCACCAGTGCATTAGAGACCTAATCAAGGAAAAGTCTAGCTATAGACAATAAATTGAGCAAATCACGGGTACTATATTTCTTATTATTCCTTAAGCATTATCTTCCGGTCGGCTTTTGTGCTTGAAATTTGCATGCTTATGTGGGTAATTGTTAGTTGTATCCATGCACGATAATCTGTATAATTTCCACCATTTCTACCTTATAATCCTGTCGAGCAAACGACGTTAAACAAAAGCGCTACTGGGAGGCAGCCCGTAAAAGTTTGGTATAATATTTTTTTTTTGCTCTTTTGTAAGGCCGGGTGTGGCCAATGATCTTTTTGTCTCTACATTTTGGTTGATACTTTGCTCGTACTTGGGATTGCTTGTCATTTCATTGGTGGTCTTTCTTGAAAATGCCCACCCACCCACCCAACCACCCTTTTATTGCATCCCGGTGTTTGTTTTGACTTGTTTTAGTGCACCATTTCTTTCCCAACCACTTCTTTACCCTCACTTTACTTTGAGGATAATGCAAGTTCGTAAGTGGGGAGTGGAGTCGTGGTTGGTCTAGCAATGGCATTAGTGCTTATTTTGTATCAGAAAATCCCTTAGTTTCGATCTTTTTCGAGCATTATTTAGTTGATTAAAATAAACTGTACAAGGTATATATTTCATGGATTTGAAGATGTAATGATCAATTTGGATGTGTATAACCAATGTGAACCATAAGTGCATTTTAACCCCAAATCTATTTGTGTAACATGAATTCCTTGTGCACTTATAGTCTCAATCTTTTGTTAACATGCAACTTTTGTATGTGATCATGTAAGCACGCTTCCATAGCAACTAGAACTTAGGCTTGATATCCTTTCTAGGCGAAATAGAAAGGTGTTTGGAGACGGAGTTAGGGATGACGGTCATGGAATTTTTTTGACTCAACCATAGCCAAATGGCCTTCCCCAACATATTTTCCATCTGTCCCCATCTCAGCCTTTGTAGAGTGGTGAGACCCCACTCGAAACTAGCCATTCGTGATTAGCCTCATTATAATCCGACCCTTAGCCTAATTTTGATCAACATTCCCTTGATGTCCCATAAGTTTAGCAAGATTCTATGTATTATGTGGTGATGACTTTGGGAGTTGGGAGTTGGATGACATTATTGGCACAAAGTTGAGATGATATCTATCAAGTTCAGAGTCCATTGGTGTATATATGTTTCATTGGTCTTAAAAAAACACAAAAAAATCAAAAATCCAAAAAAATTCCAAAAAACAATAAAGTTCAAGTGAAGTTGTAAATAAAGTTCAATAAATGGTTAGTCAAGAAAACCCCATTTAAAGACTAGTTTATCGATGTCAAGTAACTCAAGCTTTGGGAAATTGTGTTGATTTGAAGGGGTGTTTCTTATCTCTTTTGTTCCTTGTTAAGGAGGCCACCTCGACGACTTTTGCAAAAGAAGAAGAAGATATACCAATTCGACATATTTGGAAGTGAAGGTATAGAGGCTTGCTATCCTGCTTGTTCTCTTTGATATATCCTTTTTACCCTACGCTTAACCAACTACCCGGGCCTAACGTTACAAGCCTGCAAGTCCTACCTAAACTATCTTCTTGACTCCGAATGCCTCGATTAGTGGAGATTGGTATCATTCTTAAGCCTATGGATTTCATTGTACAAGTCTTGCATGCATGATTTCATAATTGGTTGCTTGGTAACAAATTTGAGGACTATTAACACACACACTCTGTTACACACTTATATTGAGGTTAACGTGTGGTTATGGATCGAATGGTTGCATCGTCCGGTTGTCCCTTACATCTTATATCTTCATGCATTTGTCCCTCATTCATTTTGTTTTATCGCTTGTTTTGCTGGAGGACGACCAAAAGCTAAGTGGGGAGTTGTGATGAGAGACAAATTGTCGCTTATTATTTTGACATTTTACCCCATTTCTGATACCACTTTGAGCATTATTGTAGCAATTCAAGTCATTAATTGCTTACTTTCATCCAAAGGTGTAAGTAGTAATTATTATATAAAATATAATATTTTGATAGGTTTTGTACCGGTTCACGCTTGGCATTTGGGTGATTATTGCAGGATTATAGGTTGACCAAGACGCCGATGGACGACACTTGTGTTAGGAAATCTACGCGGGAGCGCAGCGGAATTCAAAATTTTGATTTCCTTTTACCCAAGATCGATTTCGTTTAAGCAATAAACAAATAAGCTAAAGACGGTGGTTACCTTGCTTGATCTATAAGATCGACGCTTTGACCGTCTAAGGAGAGTAGTTCTGCATAGAGCCGCCCAAGTGTTCGACCTCTACCGCTAGTCCATACGAACAGCCCGCCGGAATCCCATCATGGATTGCTATTGAAAAACTCCGGTTGCTAGACCGGCCTTTTTCCCCCCTCTCCAACTCACTGTAGGATGCTCCCTATTTTACACAAGAACTATGAGTTCTTACAATTGTGATGTACAAAAGAGCTTGACACCCACCTCTTATTTATAGTAGAAGGTGGCGTCCCATATGTGTGGAGGAGAAGAAAACCTTTTCCCAATAAAATAAGGAAAATATAATTGATTGATTTATCTCATTAATATTCAATATCCAATATTAAATATATTTCCAAGATATATATATATATTCACAATATCTTATATTGAATATATATTTATCTTATTACCATAAATCAATTTACACATGTGTGCAAATCTATAGTCATTAATATCTAATATTAATATATGGAAATCTTATTAATTAAATTGCACAATCCAAGTGTATCATATACACAATGAATGTGGCGCCCCTCTTGCCAAAGATTTGGCAACCGGAACATTCTATAATTAATATAATACTATGATTAATTAATTTACAAAATACATATATATCATATATATATATCCAAATTTCGAAATATGTATCTAAATACATATATTTAATTAATCATCATAATCAATATCTTGTATTATATTTATTCATAATAAATAAATACCACCATATTAATTTACCACTATAACCTTTATAGTACGAGATAAACTTTCCTTATTTGGTCATCAACTATAACCACATTTTAATCCGGCTAGATGTTCATATGTGTGTGACCCGATAGGTATCCGAATATGTTGGCAGTAGACATAAAGTGTAAATTACGAAAATGCCCTTCATGCATAACGATCACAGGATAGTGTCTAGCAACACACCGTGACCCCCAATCATCGGAAGAGTCAAATGCAATGACTACTACCTTTCATGTGAAACAGTTACCGTGTAAATTACAATCCTATCGCTGTAATAATATCCATACGGTCGTACGTCGAGTGCCAAATATTAACGACCGTATCTTATAATCTGGATATCAAGCTCTCTCGAAGTAACTCATTTACTTCCACTTTGAAAAGATTTACGAGAGTAAGACATTCCTTATAAGAAGGCCCTTTCGGATATTCACCCCTACTGATAGGGTACGCGATTCCCAGACGACCATACAAGTATACTCCGCATGCTTCAGTATCATACCCAATCACTACCGCATGATCGCCCTGTGGCTAGGGGAAACCTCAATAGTGTCAAAGCATGACAATCCACACCGTGGTGCCATGAAGACTCTGGTCTAAAGGATAATTACACAACTGCCACATAGTGCGACACTTAATGTAAGTGGGTCAGTGTAACGTACGCATTCTCTAATACACGTCCACGTACAATCCAAGTGTCTCTACACTTCGATAGACAAGATCTATCATTGCCCTTAAAGACAGAAGACATCCAATACGTGCTAGTCTGTTTATACTATCAATGTCCCGTTTAATAGTACATCAGCCTAGAGACATTTAAGTATCAAACTTATTAAAGTGATTAGAGATCTCATCAACCATAATCGCCTATCATGGTTTCTCTATCACAGTTTAATACTAAGGACGTTATCATATAACAATTCATAATTGGTTCTTTAAAAGAACAGATATATGACAACATAAAAGCCATTTAATATATGTACAAATAGGCCTGTAAACGAGCCGAACCCTACCGAACCCTGGCAGGGTTCGGCTCGGCTCGGTATGTTCGAACCTTAGGTTCGGCTCGCTCGAAATGGCCGAGCCTTATATTTTCATTATTCGGCTCGGGTTCGGTCTGGTATTCGGGGAAAAAAGCTCGGCTTGGTTCGGCTCGAACATGTCGAACCGTTCGAACATGTTCGGCTCGAAATGGGTTTAAAAAAATCGAAACATGTTCGCCTCGGTTTTAAAAAACATGTTCGCTCGAATCAGATATGAATTTATGATATCCGAGCCGAACGTGTTCGAACATGTTCGGCTCGACCACCGAATATCTAATTTGTAAGGTTCGGCTCGAAGTTTGAACCCACGAACCGAGCCCGAATCGAGCTTTTTCGAGCCGAATACTCCGGATCGAATCGAATACTTAGGTTCATTTACAGCCCTATGTACAAACATAAAGAAATAATAGAAATGATCCGACCCGGTCGGATCCGATCCAACCCGATTGGGTTTAGGACACTATTTCAACAATCTCCTACTTGGCCTAAAACCAATCACTCGCACACACAAGACCAAGTTGAAACACAAGAATCTCATGCAATACTCGCAACCAGCCCTAGCCGTGGACGGATCGCTATCCATGGGGACTCAGACTATCTTCATATCATATTCCAAATGACCAAGTCAAAGGAACTGCCTCAACACACACACGAATCTCTGACGAGACCCTGGTCCTTGCTTCAAGAAATGAATCCACTTACTATATCAGCTATATAGAAATGGTGGAAGAACCGTACAAGGTTTAGGAATGAATTCCTTCTAGATCCATGTACTGCTCCCGCTGCGCCTTCAAGGCACTACTGTGTTTTGGCTTAGTTGTACAATTTACAGTGACCCATAACCAAGAACCTTTCAAGCTCACTGTATCACTTAATCAAAGTGACTGCAAACCCAGACTGTAGCTCTCACTCGCCTTCATAAGACTCAGGATATACGTCTGTATATCTATGTTTATTTATTTCCAAGTTTCAATAAACTAGGAACTTTTCCTTAACTTGTTTAAGGATATTCTCGACATTCACCAGATTTACTTTCATACCTGCTCATGATCATTCATGGACTATGAACATCCGGCATTACCTTTATGATGGTTCCTATCGCAGTAGCGAAGGAAACCTTCCATAAGCATCATCTTTCACCTAATCTTTAGGACTAACGTCCTAACATAGATAGACTTTGAGAACACCGGCTAGCAATATCTCCTTTCGTGATCAATGCTAAACTCTTTTAGCATCACATCTATATAGGTAAACTATAATCTAACAGCAGTTAAATCTATCGCTATAGATTCTTATTTGCAAATCCAAGTACTTTCGTAAAGACCTTGAACTACCAAACATTAATTGACTGTGACATGGGGTGATGATTCTCGAGAGAGATATCCAATACCTTGCTCAAAAATCATAACACACTCCCACTATCCATATTGCACATGGGGCATATTCTTCTTTTGACTAAATCAAACTCCTTTGATTATCAAACAAAGAAATCGTCCAGTGAAACTTGTTTGAGTCCATAAGTGAGTCTCGTGGGCTTACATATCATGTCATCGTCTATGAACATCGAGCTTTCTGCCCAACGTCTTCAACACTATCATATAGCCATGATACGAAGTTACAACAAGCATAGTCTGAATAGAACTGGGCTCAGCCTTACAGGGACATTCCCTCTAGGTAAGACAAACTAGGTTCATAACCTGGTTGTCACTGATGGAATCTAATTCAGATATTATGGCTCCTGGCCATATCTCTCAATCTTGCCTTTCAAACTTCTTTCATAAGCCGTGAGATATTCATTCTTCAAAATGAACATACCAGTAGCCCTTTCAGGCTTTAAGGTTATCCACAGACTTACAGAACTTTTGTTTGCACTGAGCAGTGTTCTACACCTCATCTCTATGCGGCATCTGCTCACGTTCCTTTGGTTGAATATATCTTTGTGGTTCTCAAACTCTTTTGAGATCTAATTTACTCCCACTGTTTCTTTTGGAAGAAACACTTCCTCTAGAAGACAACATGTTCGGAGAAAAACACCTTTTGCTCCGTGGACGAGTAAATAATATCTAGCGTACTTGCTAAGATATTCCACAAAGTTGCATATGTCGTACTAGGCTCCAAGCCTTTCTGACTTTGCCTATGAAAACTTCAAATCATCGGTTAAGATAGATTTGACATTATCCCCTTCCATATCTAATATGGAATTTATTCAACATTTATTCTTTGGAACTCGGTTAAGTATAAGGGCACTATCCCGAAACAGGTAAGGGATACTTCGCATGGCTTGCGTCACACCTTTATCATATAAAGTGTTGTTTCCATTTTGGGAATGCAATCTAATTGTGTATTCCAAAGATGGTATCCTTCAAGGGTGAATCTTATTCCTTTTCAGACGACTTCTGAAACACCCTTCAGGTATTAATTACTTCAATCCAATTGAAGATTAATTCCTAAGTAGCTCATCAATCTCATATTCGTACTAGCTCAAACTTTTCGGTCATTCCGAATTGTTGTACGTCAATAAGTACATTCAACTATTTCTAAAAATAGTCATAGAGATTAACAAACAATTATTTGTGGCATTAATTGTCATAAGCCAACAAACATCGGTATGTTTAGGCTTTAGATAATTTTTCTAGATTTTATAACCTTTTTATAAAAGGGTATTTTAATCATCTTTAGATAAGATACGTATCACCCACATGATTCATAATCACATGGTTCAGACATCATCTGAATGACATTTGATTATACGTTTCTCTTCCAGAAATTAACATCATCTTGAGACATGAATGACATCATCTTGAGAACAAGATTAACATGTTAGATGAATGACATTAATGTCATGTAATGTCTACAAACATCTACAAACATTAACATTAATGTTAATGTTTGTAGACATTAATCTAATGTATCTTAATGTTAATGTTAATGTTAATGTCATTCATGTCTACAAACATTTGATTATACGTTTCTCTTCCACTCATGTCTACAAACATTAACATCTAAAGATTAACATTCATAAACATAAGAACAACTGAATGATAATAAAGATTAAAGATTACCACTTCAAATGATGAAATTCGAGTTGGTGTTCATCATCTAACCTCAAAAGCTTCAATGAAGCTAACGCTAGTGTGTCAAACTTCAAACAAGAAATCAAAGTTACACTAGAATCCTTAATTGTTACAATCAAGTTCAAGTGCTAATTTCTACTAAAATTCGGCTATAAGAGCCTTGGGGTGAGTGGTGCCTGCAAGATGGAAAAGTTGAAGAAGATAAAAGTGTATCTTTGATGGTAATGTGAATGGAAGAATAAAAGAGATTAAACTTTTGTTGACTCTGCACTATTGACTCAGGTCACTCCATCGTGGCGTAGGTCAAGCCCAAAAATGCACAAGTGGCATGATGGGAGTCAACTTTACGTAATTCCGGTGCATTTTCCACCCCCGTTTATCCCACTCTTAGCACATTCGGTGTTTTTAGACCGTTTTCGGGTAATATCATGAGTTTATAGCATGGGGAGTAAATCCGTCGCTTTGATGGTTTACTACCTCTTTTTAGTGATATTAACCCATTCCCGAGCACTTTTACCCTCCGGAATCGTTTGTGTGTGTTGTTCGTTCATGAGATTGTAGGGTCTAGGTGTCATGAGAACTCGGAAGGCGAAGATTTATGATGAGAAGTATGATCAAGGTGCAAGAATGAGCCAAGGAAGAAGAAAATTGAAGAAAAGGAAGAAAAATAGTTGGTATCTTCACGCTACGTTCTGTTCAGAAGCAATTTGACCTATTATGGAGGCATTTTCTGGTCATGTTCTCTTCATGAAAGTTGTAGATAATTGAAAGATCTTTCCAACGCATTTTGAATCACTCAAATCGGAGTTCTACACGCGAAGATATCATGGTTTTACTGCAGCCCGAAAACTGTCAAATCTCAAACGCGCGTTTGAACATTTCAAACGCGCGTTTGGAGCTGTTTTTTTACGTACAGAGAGTTAGATGCTGAAACGCGCGTTTGGGGACCTCCAAACGCGCGTTTGGAGTCGTTTTCTGCAGATTTTTCCCACCTATATATACATTTTTACACAGTTTTTGAAGGGGGGTCGCCTCTCTAAGAACCCTAACTCTTAGCTCGGCTCGAAATCTTCCCTTTTGGCTCTTTCGACTCATTTCTACTTCAAATTTACTTAGTTTAATGATAGTCTAGCTTAGTTTTAGTTGAAGAATCTTGGATTTTGCATAGCTTTTGGTTCATCTTCTTCTTCCCAAGTGACATGGGTGTGGAAGGAGCTTGATGTAAACTCGAATTTCTACATTTTCGGTAATCAATTTCACTTATTTTCTTGTTTTATGGCTTTAATCTCTTCCTTGATTGTTATTTCATGCTTTATAATGTGTAGCTAAAGTTAACATAGTCGAATCATGTGAAATTTGGTGAAATCACTCTTTGGGTGATGAAATTGGGAGTGGGTAGTGTTTTTTATTGTTGTATCTTGTATATTTCACGTCTTAGAACTTGTTATAACGGATTTGGGCTAGATTAGCTACCTAGGTCAAAGTCACACACATCAATCTAAAGAGTTGTTCAGATAGAGAGATGTGGAAAAAGGGGTTCTAGGATCGCGGCGTAGACCGGCTTAGTTGTTAAGCCCGGCCCAAAGTGAGGTTACTCGCTTTAACGTTTAAGCGGCTCTAGTGCGTATCATGTCTTGTTAGTGAATCTTCTAAAGGAAGGGTTGTTAACATGGCATAGGGTGTTAAATGAGAGTTGTTCGGACCTTAACACCGGATTTAGAGCACGCACCCGTGAAATTGAATGCAAGAGTTCTTTTGTCATATTGCACACTCCCGGTTTTGTCTATCCTTGGGGTTGAAATTAGCTATTTGGACCATGGTTCGGCTATGTCCCTCTCCCTTAGTTAAACTTCGTTGCTAATCGCTTTAATGTCGTTGTAGTTGTATAAACCTTTTCAACCATCGATTTTCCTAGACTAAGTTTGAAGTTTGCTTTGGTACTCACAAACACTTTTCCCTTGGGTTCGACCTCGTACTCCTGTAGCTATGCTAGCAATCGACCCGGTACACTGCCGGTTAGAGAGCTAGTTTACCCACAGTTTCGAGTCCTTATAAATTGTTTTTGTTGGGGTAGATTTAAGCTCAATCAAAATGGCGCCGTTGCCGGGGAATATGTTTTTGTGATATCTTGTAAGTGAACCGAAAGCTTAGGCCTAGGTTGTTTTTTTTTTCTTTTTTTTTTCTTGATGATGGTTTTTTGTTGAAAGTCACACCACCTATTGCGGTGGTGGTGGTGACTAGATACCGTGATTGTGTTCTTGTTGTTTTCTGAGATCTTACAGCTTGAGCTTAAATGGATGGATTTTTCGATCAATACTACTCACCGAACAACAATACCCTACCAACCTCGTGCACTGAACAAAGTTATCAACAACGATTCGTGCCTCAACCTCGCCTCAAAAAGAGAGTAACCAAGGTTCATGGGCTTATCAGTGCCCTAGTGCATGCCAAAGTCAAAATTATGGGTATTCAAGTTATGAGCCACAACATTATGAGGATTGTCCGAACCCTAGTGCTTATCAGGATTACGGTGTTCATACTCAACGTGTTGATAGCTTCAACCAGATTCAGCCACTTGATCAGAGTTTGGCATGGCAAGAGGCCTACTACTCACCTCCAATGAATCAAAGTTAGTATGATCAGTTTCCCCCCATTCCACAAGAAGACTTCACCGACATTCAAATAGAGCGGATTAATTTTTTATTGAACGAGAGTTTGATTCAAATGAAGAAGGATATGCAAGAGTTCGATAGAAGATTTGACTCCGACGTAAGAAATCTTGAAGACCGGATGGGGCAATTGATTGAAAAGAGGAGGCATGAGAAAGGAAGAGACATGTGCAATAAGCGGTGGTCCGGATGATGATGTTATCACCGAAAAAGTTCAGTTGAGAGTGAGGTTGATGATTCATTTGCCATGATGAGATTTCTCGAGCCGGATAGTGAGTTGGAATTGCTCATAGTGCCACCTCCTATTATTGCGATATTTGATTATGGCAAGTTTCACGTTCTACCTATTGCACCTTCACCCCTTGAGATGAAAATTGATGATACCTTGGTGGAATGTGTGGTGGAACCGACCATTGTTATGACTGAGCAAGAATTTTTTGGTGATGAAGATAGCTCGTTTTGGGATGAAGAGGAGTTGCAAGACTTGGAAATGGAGGAGGTACAACTTTTATTTATTACACTGTCTCCCGATGAAATACGAGATGATGACTTGGAGGGGTGTACGATAGATTTGAGCACACTGTTTGATGAGACACAATTAGAGTCGGAAGAGAAACTGGGATCGCCCATTTCACCCTCACTCCCAATTGAAGTAAATGAAGATGTCGTTATGAAGAGTGTGGTGAAATCGTATGAGATTGAAGATCCATTTATGGTAGAGCTACCGGGAGAAGTGGAGATTATTAGCATGCCGGTCCCGGATTATTACAATCTTCCACCTTGTGTTGATGAGTATTATGCGATTGATTTTGCGTACTTACCGGTAGATGGAGCTCATAGAATTTGTAAAAGGGGACAACTACCATGGAATGGCAATTACAAGAAGAAGGTGATGAGAGATTTTAACAAAAGAGGATTCCCTAGTTGGGAAGAGGTAACATCGAGGGCCATGAGAGGTAAGTTTCTAGCGAACTCGGTTTCCGTGATGCTTGCTATTTTTAGTCTTCTTGAGTTGTTGATCTTTTTGAGCTCAGATTTTGGTTGATGGTTTTGGTGATACTTGTTTGAAATAAAATATTTGAATTGTTGTTTTGAGTCTTTTGAGGTATGAGTCCGTTTAGTGCCACTACGTCGATGCTAACGACGTTAAACAAAGCACTTCTACCTTTTCTCGCCTGTGCCAGTAGTATAACTTTGGAAAAATTGGCACTGTATAAGTCATCCTGTCGAGCCAACGACACAAAACAAAGGTGCTTGGGGGAGGCAACCCACCTTTTTGGTAGTAATAATGTATTTGGAGTGGTCTTTGGGTGCAAGAGGGGAGAGTTTGGCTTAAAAGAGAGGTTGGGGTGAGAATTTCCTTTTGGTTCTGGCACTTGTACGTAGACGGGGATGTTTTTTTTTGTGAGCCTCTGTGGCTTTATTTTATGCATGGATGCTCTGTGTTTCTTTTGATTATCTTTACATCCAGTGTGATTCCCGTCTAGTATGGTTGATATGCTTTGATACTTTGTTTGTGGCATGGCTTCTATTTTTATATATCTCGTATCTATCACCATCTTTTGGCACGTGGACTTTTCCCGTGCATGTGTATGCCTTGGTTTCTGCTTCTATGGTTTCAGATACTCGAGATGGAGCTTACTAGAAGATGTCACGTGGGCTACTAGTGCGCCTTTCTGCCGGGTTTTGGTCAAACAACTAAGTCTTTTACTCTTTTATCTCTCACACACTGAGGACAGTGTTTCGTTTAAGTGCGGGGTGGGAGACTTAGCCGTTTTCTTGTTTTTATTGGTAAATGTGCTTAATATGTGGTATGCTTAGCCTATGACCAGGCTTGAGTCGATTTTTGGGTAAATTTTTAAAAAAATTCAAGGGTTTTTAGCACCGTGTTGTGTGTGTTATTTTCATATTCAAGTGGTGACCACCTTAGTGGGGACCCCGAACGTGTACACTGCGGTTTGATACTACCTTGAGAATGGAGATTATTAATTTCACATAAAGCTACACTTTGTGCACAATTTGATTATTACCACCTCTCATACCGATAGTCTCGAGGCGAAATAGAAAGGTTCACCTAAGTAGGATACGGGATGACGGTCCTGGCGTCTCTTTGACCCTACCAAAGCCAAATAAGCCTTATCCCGAACATTAGACCTTCGTAGCCCCTCTCAGCCTTGATAGAATGGTCTGACCACCATTCGTTTTATAGCCGTTTTGTTACTTAGTCAGAAACCTACCTTGAAGCCTTAATTATGGTCACATTTCCTTCATTTATACCCTACGAGTGGACTTATTCTTCTGTTAGAACACACTTGCTAAGGCAAGTGTGGGGTGGGGGGAAATGATGTTTTGATGGGTTGGTGTTTTCTTGGTTTGGAGCTATAAGGAGAAGAGGAGCTAAGTTGGTCCTAGTGTTTGGTTTTGGCCCAAAAAGAAAAGAAAAATCTGTGAAATTCCTTCTTCTCTTTTAAAAAAAAAAAAAATCAAGATCAAAGTTCAAAATAATCTGAAAAGTTCTCAAAGAATAAGAGTTTGGAGTTTATAAAATAAAGGGTGGGAATCAAAGTGATGAGCTCAAAAGTGATTTTTATGATGTTGGAGTTGGGATAGTGAGATAGGTGCTAATGTATTCGATCTCACCTCATAACACTTGAAATATAGTTGAGTGTGGCAATGAGTTCGGGTATGTTATTATCCTATGGTTCCCAAAGTGTTTAATTAAATCAAAAAGGAGTTTGGGTGGTTTGTATGGTAGAGATAAGGTGGTGCACTTGTTGATTAGGTTCACTGCATTTCTTTTCTCCAGCCTCCCAAAATATCCTTTTAGATTAACCGAATTACCCTAGCCTAACGTTATAACCCTTCAAGTCCTACCCGATCGTGTCCAAACTTAGTGACCTTGATTAGTGGAGAGGCTAGTGGATATGAAACGGTTGGTAGACTTTTGGTCGGGACCCGACAATCATTTTGAGCACTTGGTTTTTAGCTTGGCACCACACACACTCCATTTTCTTGATAATGTTATAACCGGTGTGTATATGTTCGTGTTTCATACTTTGTGGTTACCTCGAGGGTGTGAATAGTAGCATCTACATCACAAAGTTGAATCCCTTGGTTGGTTTTAAAACGCCTAATTTACTCGAGGGCGAGCAAAGGCTAAGTGTGGGGTGGTTGATGGGAGTCAACTTTACGTGATTCCGGTACATTTTCCACCCCCGTTTATCCCACTTTTAGCACATTCTCGGTGTTTTTAGACCGTTTTCGGGTAATATCATAAGTTTATAGCACGGGGAGTAAATCCGTCGCTTTGATGGTTTACTACCTCTTTTTAGTGATATTAACCCATTCCCGAGCACTTTTACCCTCCGGAATCGTTTGTGTGTGTTGTTCGTTCATGAGATTGTAGGGTCTAGATGTCATGAGAACTCGGAAGGCGAAGATTTATGATGAGAAGTATGATCAAGGTGCAAGAATGAGCCAAGGAAGAAGAAAAATGAAGAGAAGGAAGAATAATAGTTGGTATCTTCACGCTACGCTCGCTCGTAAGCAATTTGACCTATTATGGAGGCATTTTCTGGTCATGTTCTCTTCATGAAAGTTGTAGATAATTGAAAGAGCTTTCCAACTCATTTTTGAATCACTCAAATCGGAGTTCTACACGCGAAGATATCATGGTTTTACTGCAGCCTAAAATCGACAAATCTCAAACGCGCTTTGAACATTTCAAACGCGCTTGGAGCTGTTTTTTACGTCATGAGAGTTAGATGTTTGAAACGCTGCGTTTGGGGACCTCCAAACGCGCGCTTGGAGTCATTTTCTGCAGATTTTTCCCACCTATATATACATTTTTACACGCTTTTGAAGGGGGTCGCCTCTAAGAACCCTAACTCTTAGCTCGGCTCAAATCTTCCTTTTGGCTCTTTCGACTCATTTCTACTTCAAATTTACTTAGTTTAATGATAGTCTAGCTTAGTTTTAGTTGAAGAATCTTGGATTTTGCATAGCTTTTGGTTCATCTTCTTCTTCCCAAGTGACACGGGTGTGGAAGGAGCTTGATGTAAACTCAATTTCTACATTTTCGGTAATCAATTTCACTTATTTTCTTGTTTTATGGCTTTAATCTCTTCCTTGATTGTTATTTCATGCTTTATAATGTGTAGCTAAACTTAACATAGTCGAATCATGTGAAATTTGGTGAAATCACCCTTTGGGTGATGAAATTGGGAGTGGGTAGTGTTTTTATTGTTGTATCTTGCATATTTCACGCCTTAGAACTTGTTATAACGGATTTGGGCTAGATTAGCTACCTAGGTCAAAGTCACACACATCAATCTAAAGAGTTGTTCGAGATAGAGAGATGTGGGAAAAGGGGTTCTAGGATCGCAAGCGTAGACCCGGCTTAGTTGTTAAGCCCGGGCCCAAAGCCGAGGTTACTCGCTTTAACGCTTTAAGCGGCTCTAGTGCGTATCATGTCTTGTTAGTGAATCTTCTAAAGGAAGGGTAGTTAACATGGCATAGGATGTTAAATGAGAGTTGTTCGAGACCTTAACACCGGATTTAGGAGCACGCACCCGTGAAATTGAATGCAAGAGTTCTTTTGTCATATTGCACACTCCCGGTTTTGTCTATCCTTGGGGTTGAAATTAGCTATTTGGACCATGGTTCGGCTATGTCCTCTCCCTTAGTTAAACTTCGCTGCTAATCGCTTTAATGTCGTTGTAGTTGTATAAACCTTTTCAACCATCGATTTTCCTAGACTAAGTTTGAAGTTTGCTTTGGTACTCACAAACACTTTTCCTTGGGTTCGACTCAAGTACTCTCTGTAGCTATGCTAGCAATCGACCCGGCACACCGCCGTTAGAGAGTTAGTTTACCACACGCTGAGTCCTTATAAATTGTTTTTGTTGGGGTAGATTTAATGCTCATCATGGCACAGGTCAGAGCTTCTTGGCGTGGGTCACGTCCAGTTTATGGTAGCTGGCTGAATGACATCTACATTAAATGCCCAACTACTCCTTGACTCAGGTCAATGCGACATGGCGCGAGTCATCAGTATCTGAAATCATATAATCATAATTTATTCTCCCGAATGGCTTGGATTGAACCCTCTAATATGTATCAAATAATCCTCGTGGGCTGAAATCCACGCCACAACACAAAAATCATCACAAAAGAATCAAAAGCCACCCTGAGGTCAGAATCCACACTCCCCACCGTGATATCTGTGCTGCAAAATAGACACAAAGATACCACGTGTAAATCTGATAACAAAATCGGCTAATACTAATATAATATAGCTAGAAACATGGTTTTTCTGTGATTTCTATTTACACAAAATATGGTTCCAATCATCATTCAAATTGCTCAAGTTGATGTCAAAATATCGCTAATTGCACCAGAAAAATGGGGTAAATCATCAGGAATTATATCATCAGGTTGACCTACATCACCAACAAAGATATCTTTGTTGCTAGAAACAACCAATTCCATGAAACTTACTTCCCTCTTTTTCAGCAGGTTTTGGGAAAGCCTAGATATCTTGCTGACATGCATGTTCCTATGCCAGTAATGGACAGTTTTGATGACCTATCTGTTGAGTATTTTGTGTTACGTTATGTTGTGTTGATTAATTTTCAAAAGTAACGTCTCTCTTGTTTAAAGCTTTTATATAAATATTTTAGTAATTTGAATTATTTTTAACATATAATATATGTTGTTGTGTGACTTACATCTTATTATACCATCTTATGTCACACTAACATGACTGTATGAAACCTATGGTTTAAAATGAAATGGCAACTCTATTGTTTTGTTTCTTTTGCAGGTTTCTTACTAATTAATTAAACTAATTAATTATCAAAGTATTTGATTAATTAATTATTTAATTGAATAATTATATGCTACTGGACCTAAAGTTTTTAATCTGAGCCCCTATAACCTTTTGCAAATAAGGCCCGTGATCCAACTTTTTAATTAACCCAAATATCGAATAACCTAAACTTATCTCCAGCCTCATTCTTTCATTTCTGCATTTGCTAAAGAACCGCTCCGTTTCCTCCGTCTTTACTCCTCCTCAATTCCCGTAAAAGTATGCTATGTTTCTCCTTCTTTTTGGTCTGATTCGCCTCTTGAATGCAATAGCCTTCTCAAGATCGAATCATCTCCTTTATGGAAAGCTCGATTGCAATATGTCTCATGATAACTCCGTATCAGCTCTGCATATGGAAAGCTTACGTTTCGAGAGATAGCAACACGTTTTTCTCATCATGTGAAGGCGTTGTTTCCGTGGCCGATTTGAAGCAATTAACACGTAGGATTCGCAGCCCTTTAATTTCTGATGGCATGGCGTTTTTCTCGTGTTGAAAATCTGCCATTTATGGCACCGTTTTGATGCTGTTTCAAGCATTAAACTTGAAGGATTCGCAACCGGATTTCAGACTCTGGGATGGCATGCAAAGCTTTGAAGGGCCGTATCTTTTTTCCTGAAGTCGATCCGTAACAAATCGGTTAAAGATTGGAGCTTTCGATGATTTCGAATGATCCGGTATTCAATCGAAGATTTCCGGCCATTAATTTGTTGTTTTCCATGGTCATCCATTCAGGGAAGTTTTTTTTTTTCTTTATTTATTTATCGACTAGCCAGTATATGGTATATATTAAATATTGTACAATTTGTATGTTTTTGTCTGTGTGTATGCTTAAATGTGTTGATACGTTAGCGGTAATTCCTAAGTTGTTTTGTGGGCATAATTTTGATCTTTTTGATAGCAATTTATTCTCCGTAGTATGTCAAGCTTATGTAGTGGTATTCCATTGTTTTAGGTATAGTCTGTGTATGTGCTAAACCCGTATATATATTTTTGGATACCTTTTAAGCTATCAATGTGTGACTCTGTGCTTTAAGTGTAGAATATAAAATCTGCTATATGTTACACATTCTGCTAACCTTGGAAATATTCTGTCACAATATGCTATGATATAATCCTTGATCTATGATATACATACATGACATTAACTTTCTCTGTCACAATATGCTATGATATAGTTCTTGATCTTTAGTAACTGATTTGAATTGATACTGAAATAAGTTCCTTATCTCTTGTGCAGAATTGTTGGCCCAAGTCGTCCAATGTTCAGGGTAGTGACCCAATGATGCCCAAACTCAGTCAAAATTAAGGTTAGTTGGCATCATAGCTAACCGTAATTTTGGTCTTGAGTCAAAACCTGGTTCAATGAATGGTAAGTTGATATATTCAACATTGAACCAAGGTTCGGGTGCCTCACACTGAGCTATTAGAACTTAGTTAAAAAGGAAATCGGTCGGTTAAATCATTAAGTGATTGCGTAATTAACCAATAATTTTGGTTCAAATAGTCGGTATCACTCTCTCTAATTTGCCTAACGGCCCTCCCTGTAGAGAGTGTACATAAGACACCGAACCATAGACAAGCTTCGTTAATTATGGCTGGAAAATCACTAATTAAGTGCCTCGGATTTTCAGGATTTCCTTTTTTGATTGTGTTCACACAAATCTTTGAGGTTCAAATTATACCTCAAGGGCTATAAATAGCCAAACACTAACACAGATTGTACTAGCTTGAAAACACAAGCAATCCCACATTTTCTCTCAAAAAAAATCTAGTCTTTCTCTGCTTGAAAAGTGTGGTCACCCTTTAGTGTTGGTAAGTCATTATTGAGTCAAGAACCGGAGGAGATACAAGTTCATGCTTTCGTGGCATACGTAAGCGTAACGCCGTTGTTGTAATCTCTCTAAATTGGTCGATGTGATTACTGCTTTTGCGCTTTTCTTAGTTGTGTACTTAGAATAACTGCTTGCTTTATTGTCGTGTGTTGTTTGACCGAGTCTGTGCTAGAAAAGTTTCTCGCCTCGTGTGTAATCCACTAATCTGGCCGTAAAGTCGGTGCTTTGCCATTGTGATTGGTTTAATAAGCCAAGCCACTGCCTTTGTGCAAGGTTTCATCACCGATTTCTCACTAAGCCGTGGATTGAACTCCTCACCAAAAAACTTGACTCTAGTTGTTCCAAAGTTTATCGAAAAAAACAAGAAGTGCTTTGATCAAGTGTTCAGATCTGCTCTCTGTTAGAGTCTTGTGAATAAGACCTCAACAGATCGCACACTTGGAATCTCTGCACTTTTGGTTTGACTGACAAACCTTGGTGTTGATCCTTTTGTTCATAAAGTCCCCATTAACTGCTTAAGAAATTCAAACTCGATCCTTGTGACTAGCACACTGAATTTCTGACCCTTGCTTACATTTTTGCCATATCCATAGTGCACATAATCTGCTCTTTTGCTGTGCACCTATTCCTGCATTTGTTGAATCTTTCTGAGCACCTAAATTGCCAAACTCATTGTGTATGCTTTCCTGTTGCATTGAAGTTTTTTTGTACTACCTTGCTATATCTACACTTGAACACTACTGTATTCTGTGCTTTCAACTTGCCCCACTGTTTGTGTTCAGTACCTGCTGCTTGCTTAGTAAATAACCTGCACATACTGCTCCCGCCTCTGTGACTGTTTCTGCTGCACCAAACCTGCTCTTAACTGATGTGCATCCACTGAGGTTGATAGCCTGGTGTTGTAAATCTACTGCTGTGTATAAGTTGCAACAGGCCTTAGCATTTTTGTTTGCTGATCTGCTGAATTGTGTGTACTCAGAACAAATCAACAGCCTTGATAATCTCATCCTCAGGATCTGATTATCATTTCTGTGGATCTGCTGAGTAGTCAGCTTTGATTGATCAGTTTCCGTCTTGTACTCTCAGTCAGCTAAGAATCTGTTTAGACAGATATTAGCATTGGACTGATTTGTACACTTATTGCAATTTCTCTGTTATGCTGATCTGGATTACTTTGTCTTAATATAATCTGTATTATTCTTCTTTGTACTAGTACTTAAGCTCTTTGGATTCTTTCTGAAATACAGTGTTTATTGTTGCCCTTGAATCTGCCTTGTAACATCCTGTTTTCTAACCTTTGGTTTGAAAACATTTGAGTATAGCAACAGCTTTATTTTTCTGAATTAACCTGCAGCTTTGTTGCTTGGATATTGAGCTTTTATCATTGTGTTTTAAGTTGCTTTAAATCTCTCCACATTTGAACCTCAATTGTCTTGTAATATGCACTGTAGCACTGTAATATAATTTGTTGTTACAATAATAAGCCTGCTCTTTTGATGATATAATAAAGCTGATCCTTGAATGATAGTATTGATATTTTGAATCTGCTTTTGATCCGTAGTACTTCTTGTAGCTAAAGTTTTAGTGACGCTCTATAAACGTCACTATAAGTAACACTCTTTTAATCCTGCCTGCAACTATATTTGATTTATCAAATCATCCATTTGGTGAACTTTGGTTTCTAGATTAATTCTTTAATCTAGTTGTTAAACCTGTTTTGTTATTTGGCACAACCTGCAACGTGTTTCTAGTATAATTGGTTCATCACTCTATTAATAATTTGATCACTAAGGTTTATAACACAAGCGAATAGTTAATTAAGTGAGCTTCCGCACTTAGTTACTAGTACTTGTGTTAAGTTCAAAAAGAGTTTTAAAATCACCACACTCTATTCAACCCCTTCTGTGAGTGTGTTCGCGCCATTATCGATCCAAGAGTGCAAGTGTGTGATTTCATTTGCTAGATTCAAGAGGGTTGATGAATGAAATAAACTAAGTGCGTAAAGTAAATGTCTTTGAAAGTAAGTAGGCGATTTTATAGTGGTTCCAGTGATGTAATCCTCGCTACCCACTCTTCTCCTGTGATGTTGGAGGAAATTCACTGAGATCTTTGATGTAGCTGTTACAAAAGATTCCTAAGTTGTTTGTCCTTCACCAATAACTATGGCTTCACAAACCTAAAAAGCGGGAACAGTAGGATTGTCGCTTCCCGAGTCTTCCACTGTCCTTGAAGGGTAGGATTGCCTCTTCACCACCTCCACCACAAACAACAGCCTTTCACACCCAACAGATGCTTCACTGCTTCAAGAGGTTCTTTATGAAATAAAGATTGAATCAAGTAAATGATTCAATTGCAAAGCAGCTTGATTAGATGATGTAATCAAGAGCTTGCGCCTTCAAGTGTGTAGTCTTGATGCAAATTTGAATACGTAATGCACTTGAAGAAATTTACTAGATCAAGAGCTTTATGCTCAAGAAGTTCAAGCAGGTGTTTTTCAAATTTCATATTAACACTTAAAGTTTATCCAAAATTCATCATCTTTTTCTCGAGTTGAAAGTCTTCTATTTATAGGCAAGAATGCATGTGACATGTATTTGAATTTCAAATGTAACTGCTCTTGTTTTTGTCCCATCCGATTTGCATTCTCATCACTATTCATAGGATCGACAATCGCCGTAATTCCTTTTGACAAAGGCAATCTATCCACCCTTTGACTTGTGTCCATTGGATAAAGTCCTAATCATCCTAACGTTTTTTAATCTAACCACCGATTTGTTTGATCAAATCGTAGGTAGTTGGTTGTCCTTATCCATGTAATCTTCAAAAATAATCTTGAATTAATCGAGGTATATATCGCCAGTTCATCATCATTGAAGTTTCAATCATCTGCGATCATGATATTTCTATGTATAAAATACAATGCAATGATTCCTTTTATCTAACTTTTAATTGTGAAGTTAGATTACACCATTTTAATTATAACTAAGTTCCAAACATCATCCAACTTATGGAACTTAGACCTTCTATATAAGGTATATGTAATCGCCTAGTCATCACAGCACTTGCCTAAATTCTCGATTCCATATCCTTGACTTAAATTACTAAGTTTGAACCCTTAGCCTTCAGAATCGAGTTTGAACCTCACCTTTCGCCTTCTCTTCGCCTTCAAAGAGTTCAAGACTAGTCTACTCGACTATCTACCCCATCGACTTGACCAATCTGGCCGATATCAATCAAAGAAATTTTTATAGTGCTTGTTTGATCAAACCTATTTATGAATCAAAATCTAATAAACCTATACATTTGATCTGACATCTTTTGCCTTTACACTATAATTAAATAGTATGGCACTCATCATCAAAACTAAGAAATAAGTCCAACAATTTCCCTTTTGGTGATGATGATGCCACTACCTCACCTAATCAAAGAAAGCAAAAAGATAAAACACAAGAATAGAACAAGTATTCATCTTTCATTAAAATCATTTGTTCAAGGCTATTACAAACTAGATACATCAAAGATAAAGAATGATAAGTATGCTGATCTATAGTCTCTTCTCTCTTTCCTGTCTAGCCTTCTCAAATTTGTTCTTGATAGGCTCGATTTGTTCTATCATGTCCCTCATCCATTCATTTTCAATCGTTGTAAAATCAATGTAGGATTGACTTGCTTCCACCGGGCCCATGCTTCAGCAGATAAGATTGATGTCATTCACTCAATCCAAACTTCATGTACAGCCTCTTGAATTCATCAAGTGAGTCCTTTGCTTTTGTGATAGGTAAGATCCTATCACCTCTCGCCACTTCTTCCACCTCTTCCACCTCTCCTCCTCTCGTAAGTTGCCCTTAAGGCTCGACTCTTGCTTCCCAAAATTTTAATCCCAAGAAAGAATTTAGACCTTCAAGATATCCCATGTCATGATAAGGTCTCCTTCATTATAATATTCTTTCTTGTATTGTCTAAGGAGATCATCAAGAAGTTGAACTCACCAGTGCAGTTGCTCGAGAGAGCATTGATTTCATCCTCCCATCTTTTCTTTGCAAAGAGTCTTGCAGCCTCCTTTGTCGCAAATGATTGGCCTCTCTTCCTCTTAGTGACATCATCAACAAACGGGATATAATGCCATGAATACCCTCCGTGATACTATCACTCTATTCAATTGACCTTCCATAGTTCCATTCTTAGTATCAATAGCAGGTGATCCTGGATTGCAATGTCTCCTCCAAATTGCTGATCCTTTCAAGAAGTTTGGGATCGTGCAAAGCAGCAGTTGTTGAGCGTGCTCGAGGCTCGAAGAGTTCGGATGTTGCGCAAGGTTGTCAAGTTTCGATGGATAGAAATAAGTTGATCTTTCGTAAATTTATCTTTTGCAAGATTTCCAACCTTGATGCCCTCACATCTAGTATCGATCATTCACAAAGATTTTGAGTAGATGTGAAGTTTGAAGCAACTCGTGGCGCTTGATTGTCTGCTTTCATTTACCATCTTCATCGCTTCTTCAAATCTTTCTTCCGCCTGTCCAGCTTGTGTCCTTAATCGTTGCATATCATGCCTTACATTCCTTAACTCATTTAACACTTCAACCGCACTTCACCGTCACCTTTCCACTGGGGCTTCATCAAGAGTTCTCTCCACATTGTACCGTGGCCTCTCGATGGCTTATTACCATTGCCCAACTCCTATCCACCCAAAGCAGGTTAGGGCCTTCATATTCCTCCAGATAGGATCAATGGCGCTTCTCAAAAACAGTACAAATGCCTCGAGGGGATTAACATCAATATCTTCTTCTTCGTGCATCCGAAATTCCTCATCATCAAGTCAAAGTCCAAAGAATTGCTCATCCTCATTAATGCTAGCCTCTGCCGACCATCTTTCCTTCAAAGTGGTCTTGCCTCCAGTGAGCTCCACTTCAAGCACCTCATCAACAACAAGGGTTTCCTCCAAACCCAAATCGAGTTCCAACCTTTGTCCAGTGTTTGCTTGAGACTCAAAGCACTGCACTCCTCTTCAATTCTCTGTCGCTTGATTGAATACACCTCATTATCCACTTGAAATCCTTCATTATCCACTTGAAATCCTTCGCATGACCAATCTTGTGCAGGATGATGGCGAGATTTAGTAAGAGTGCCCTCAAAGTCAAATCCATCCTGATACTCAATGGATTCCTCTCGAATCGACACTAGTTCAATGAAATCAATAACCTTCTCTCCATCCAAATCCTCACTGCTCAAATTTTCGCCAGCAAGAGGCTCTATAACATGGAATGTAGAAGATTCATCACCTAGCCTACCAAAGACTCGATTGATTCCTTCATTGATCAATGCTTCCAGATCATCCATGGTGAGATCCTCGTAGATCCTCATCCATCTCTCCAAATCACGCCCTCGCAGACTTACCAATCTCAAGAGCTTTTGACCAAAGGCTTCAGCTTGTTGTTTCTCTAGCCACTCCACCGGGTCTCCCCAGAAACATAGGGTATCATCATCGTAGTCCGATGAATCACTATCTCGTGTGAACTTTGGATCTCTCGAACATAATAGCTCCACTTTTCTTTCCTTCATCCAAAGATCCATCACCTGATTGCAACATGCTAGTGTCTATCAAATCCAACAGTCATTCCACACCTAGTCGCTCAAATGCCCATTCTTCAAATCCACTCATTGGATCAAGAATGGTTTCTGCTCTCTTGTAATCCAAACTTCCACCGAAAATAGTTTTGCACCTTTTTTGAAGTTAGGATCTACTTTGTCCTTTCTCGATGCCTTCTCATATGGCATGATGGCTTCCTAATGGCAGTGTTCAAGCACTTGTCGACCTCCAAAAGCTCCAACAAGTAAGCTCATGGTTTCTTCAATAGACGTTCTAAAGTCAAGAGGTTGGCCGAGATTGTACATTTGTACCTACCACTTCCATCTGCACTCACACTTGGTTCCTCCCGACTTACATGCTTATCAAATAGGTTAGCAGCAGACCGCTTCTTCCCCCCGAGTTCTTGCCACACTTGCGTGGTCTTCAACCAAGTCTTCAATTACCTTTTCAACTACCACAAAGAGTTCAGATTCAGTTGGTTTGTCAGTGGTTCCTCAAGAGAGATACTACAAGAGGATCAGTGGTCGAGAGATCATCAGATATCTTCTACAGATTGCTCAACAACAACTCGTTCCAAAGATCGTGAGACTTGACACCCTCTCCAGGTGAGGAGTCGTGAATCTCCACAGCCTAATTATAGTCAAGGGCTCACCTCAACAAATTCTTTCTTCTCGCTTCTATCGTGCTTCCTCTTGGATTCGTTGAGCTTCCAAGTTTCTTAATTCTTTTCCTTTCCATGTTTCTTCTTTTGGCAATCTCCTTCATTCTTTTGGAGAGGATTCATCATCATCTTTCCAAAGAGATTTTAGCTTCCTACTATCAACAACATTTTTCTTGCAACAACAGCTTTTTCTTGCAAATACAAAGAGGTCAAGAATCACCACTTGACCTCAAAGCAGACTCAGCAAGATGTGTGTGTCTTTTTCTTTCTTTGTTCTTTTTTTGGCTTTAAGATTTCGTAATCTTTCTAACATCAAGACTTTTCTTATCAAAGAGCTTTTCTTGGTGCAAGAGAGTTTGATAGATATCTTCTTAGTTTGTTGAACTCCGCCACCACCAAAGATCACCATCATCTCCATCATTATCATCACCAAGCAAATTCTCTCCAAAGAACCTCTTCATCATCATCTAGACCAGAATAGCATAATCACTTTCCTTCTTGTATCTAGACCGATTTATCTTCTCGCATTCAAGGTCGTGACTTCCAAATGATTCAGAGGGTCTCAATCATCAAACCTAAGGTAAGGCCTTTGATTTCCTTTTCCTACTTTCTCCTCCTTGGCTACTTTCTTCATATAATGAATGAAATAACCAAATTTCAATCAAACTTCAAGCTCCCGCAGATGATAATCATCGCCTATCTTGGGTCCCGATAGAGTATCCATACCGCCAACTAGTCCAAGTATGTTCTTTGCAATGAGCTTGCTCGGCAGATCGCATCATTTCCAATATGTCTCATAAACTGATGCCTGGTACGGATTTGATGGTCGCATTTGTTTTAATCTGATCAACAAACGCCAATTTGTCCAATCCCATTGCTTCAGATTGACCTGAACCATCCACCACTTCTTCAAATCCAAACACTTCCTCAAGAGACTGTAGAGAGATTACAAGCTCCTCAAAGATTCACAGCTTGTCTTGAATGCTTCAGCCTCTTCTTCCACAACCATATTCTTCCGTAAATCAATAACATTGGTGTATGAGATTGTTTCTAATCTTATATTGAGTTTGTTCTCCAAGCCTCGCAAACCTCCTTATTCTTCGACCTATATTAATAGCCAACTCTGCTTGGTTTGCATCAACAACATAGCCTCTAACACTTTGGCTTGATTCGATTTGAACTTCAATCCTTTCCGCCATTGAAATAAGAAAAGATGAAGAAGAATTGCTCTCAAATCTGTGGTTCACACAATGTAGGATTTGATGATAAAGCGTAAATTGCAAGTAGAGAATCCACTGTAAACAATCGATTATATAGACAAAGGGTAGTTGAAACTGCCATAGCACGTATATTGAGGTAACCAAGATTAAATTGAGTAACTTCTGTCTTGACACGTGGCCCATTACACATCCATAACGTTTGTAACCGTTGGATGGTCTAACTATGGTAATAGAGATAAAATAAATATCCCGCCAATATGCTTTTTGACTTTGATAACTTTGACTGAGTAACGTTTCATCCAAAGAGGTGATCCTCAAGCAGGTGGGCTCAAGAGTCACGATAAATAGGCTTCAAGCACCGACGACATATGTACTCTGGCCGATCCTCGCTTTCTTGTTTTTGTTCAATTGATAATACAAGATGAGGTTTAATACCAATGACCGATCCGTCAAGTGAGCTCACCCAAAATGACAAAGACCAATCCCTGGAAACCTCATTTGCTCAATTGTCCAAACATAAGTACATAGAATTGTTGATACCAATGACTAATCTGCTAAGTGAGCTCACCCAACATAGCAAAGACTAATCCCTCTTGGTGAATTCCAAGACATTGTCAATATCACCAACTTTAATAATTCCAAGTTCACCCTTAGTTTAGCAAATCTTTCACTATCAAGTGGTTTAGTGAAGATATTAGCAAGTTGATCTTCAAGAGGGATGTATGTAACCACCACATCTTTCTTTTCAACATGATCTCTTATAAAATGATGTCTCACATCAATGTGCTTGGTTCTTGAATGCAAAACAGATTTTCTCGTGATTGCAATTGCACTTGTGTTATCACACATAATTGGAATTTCCTTTCTTCAATTCCATAATCCCTTAATTGTTGTCTTAGCCATAGTATTTGTGCACAACAACTTCCAAAGAAGAATGTATTCAAATTTCAAAGAAGTGGAAGTTGATATAGAATTATGTTTCTTGCTAAACCAGAAACCACTATTTCCCATTAACTCGATTGTGTTCCTGAGGTGCTTTTTCTATCAATCTTGCAACCAAAGATAATCGTAATCTGAATAGATATCACTTTGAAGCTTCCTTCCTTGAATACCATATCCCTACTCCCAAAGTCTCTTTTAGATATTTGAGAATTCTCTTGATCGCACTCTAAATGACTTTCTTTAGGTTTAGATTGAAATCTTGCACAAACACCTACAAAGAAAGGATATATCAGTCTCACTGGCAAGCTAGTAGTACAAAGCAGATCGCCTATCATCCTTCAGAGAGGTCCCGTCAACATCTTTGTCTTCTTTATCTTCATCCAACTGATGTTAGTACTCATAGGAGTTGAATTCTTAGTGTCGCTTTCCATACCAAACTTCTTCAAAGAACTCCTTGGTATATTTGGTTTGATGAATGAAGATTCCATCTTTCATCTGCTTAACTTGCAATCCTAAAAAGTAGTTCATTTCTCCCATCATACTCATTTGGAATTTACTCTTCATTAGATTTGCAAACTTTTCACAAAGTAAATCATTTTCGTGAGCCAAATATTATGTCATCCACATAAATTTGTACCAAAGAGTGTGTCGCCCCTTCACTGATTCTCAAAAGTGTCTTGTCAATGGTGCCTTTTGTAAAACCATTGTCCACCAAGAATTGAGATAGAGTCTCATACCATGCTCTTGGTGCTTGTTTCAATCCATAAAGTGCTTTGTTGAGTCTATACACTTTATCTTCTTGATCTTTAACTTCAAATCCAGGAGGTTGTCGAACATACACTTCCTCCTCTAGAATGCCATTCAAAATGCACTCTTGACATCCATTTGATATACTTTGAAGTTCTTATATGCAAAGATGTGCCAAGAATAACTGATAGCTTCCAATCTTGCAACAGTGCATAAGTTTCATCAAAATCTATTCCTTCACTTTGAGAATAGCCTTTGCAACTAGTCCGGCCTTATTCCTCTCAATGGTACCAGATTCATCAAGTTTATTTCTCAGATACCCACTTAGTACCAATGATATTTGCATGATTTGGCCTATCAACTAGTGTCCAAACTTGATTTCTTTCAAATTCATTTAATTCCTCTTGCATAGAAATTATCCAACTGGATCTCAAATTGCTTCTTCAACAACTTTAGTTCCATTTGAGATAGAAAACAAGTAAACATAGCTTCCAGCTTGTCTTCTAGTTCTCACACCTTGTCGTACATTGCCAATAACTTGTTCAAAGGGTGATTCCTTAACCATTGTGGATTTTGGTTATTTTGATTTTCAGAACATCATCTTCAAGTAGGTCTCATTGTAGCTTCTTCTACAGGGGTTCAAGCAGATCCTTGAACCGCTTCATTGTTGCATTAGTAACATTATCAAGAGGTGTTCAAGAGGGGCAGATCGTAAACTTTCAAGTCATTGAATCTTTCCAAAACTTCAAAGACAACTGGATCGCTGACTTGTTGATTCTCAAGAGTCCACAATCTTCTTCTTTCATACCAAGAAATTTAGGTTCATCAAACACAACATGGATTGTTTCTTCATGTTTCAATGACTCTTGTTCAAGACTCAATGCTCACGATCAAGAATATCCCAAGAAAATTCCTTCATCTCGATTTTGGTTGGAATGTTTTCAAATGAACTTTATGATTTAGAATAAAACATTTGCTTCCAAATGGATGGAAATAGGATATGTTAGGTTTCCTTCCATTCCAAACCTCATAAGGTGTCTTCAAAGAGCCTTCTTGTTTATCGATGTTCTGCTTTGTGTATAGCATGTCAGATTTATCGCTTTCAAATTTCAATATCTTTCGTAGCAATGCTTCACAAATCATTGTTCTTCCCGCTTCTTTAAAGTTCTGCTTCTTCTTTCAAAGAACCCCATTTTGCTCGAGGTGTACCAAAGAAGAGAAGTTGATGTAGTACACCATTCTGCTCACAATATTCTCTTATAACTTTGTTGAGAAATTCAAGACTCGATCCGATCTTATCTTAATTATCATTAAACTTTTCTCATTTTGTAATCTCTTCAAAAGATTAGGCATGCTTTGAAGTGTTTCACTTTTCTTGTTCATAAATATCACCCAAGTGTACCTAGAGTAATCATCCATAACCACTAAGGTGTACTTCTTTCCTGTTACACTTGTTGGAGTTATTGGTCCAAAAGATCCATATGCATCACCTCCAACACTCTATTAGTTGATTGTTTAGTCTTTGATTTGAAACTTGACTTTATCTCGCTTACCCCTCCGACATGCATCACATATAGCATCCTTCTTGAATGTGATCTCGTAAAACCAATCACCAGTTTCTTCTTTACCAACTGATTGATGTCATCAAAGTTTAAGTGATTTAACTTCTTGTGCCATAACCAATTGAGTTCTGATTTGGTATGCACAATCAAGTGTTTCGAATCTGCAGAGACCAATCAACAACATACATGTTCTCGTTGTCTTCTACCAAAGAAGTACAACTTGATCACCTCTTTCACTAATGACAATACAGCTTGTTTTTGTCAAAAGTGACCTTGTATCCCGTGTCACGTAATTGTCCAAAGGCTCAAAGAAGTTGTAGTCCAAATTCCTTCCACATAAGCAACATTCTTGATTGTAAGTCCATTTCGATAAGTGTGCCATATCCTCTTGTATATCCAGTGTATTCTTGTTGCCAAAATTCACCCTTGACTATCTTTTGCTATAAAGTTTGACAGACAAAGGCTTATTCTTTGTCATGTGTCCGAAACATCCACCACCAAAGTACTGCACACCCTACAAAACAAAGTTAATGCATTTTAGGTACCCAAACCTGCTTTTGGGTCCATAATGGTCGATGGTAAGCATGACCCTTGGCATGTCTCCATAAGGTCTTCTCCAATGTGTCATACTTTGGTTCATACTTTGTTCATACATGTATTCCACACATCCATAAGTTCTAACAAAGAGGTTGTGTAGAATCATATATGTTTTCCTGGCCTTTTGATTTATAATGTCTTTTTGAAGTGATTCTTGGTGTTAGAAACATTTGCATAACCATTTGCTTGTTTGTCTGTTAGAAATACTCGTAGTATTGGAGTCCGCCGAGGTCTTGTATAAGTCCTCTCACGATCCCATTGTCTAGGTTTTACCCTAGCAAGATGGTTATACTTATCAAGCTTCTAGCATTAGATGCAGAATATTCCAATCATCATCAAGAGGGAATAGTCTACCTTTCCCCGAGATAAGTATCCTTTGAATGATTAACATTTTTGGGTTTAGGATTCTTATCCTTGGAATATTTCTGCCTCTTACCCTTCTCGTGGTCCAAAGAGACTTGGTAGCAGTGTCTGCTATCAAGAGCTTAGAAGGCACAAAGAAATCTATTTTTAGATTTACTCTTTTATTAGAGTCATTGACTTCCTTGACTTCTCGATTTTGCTTCTTTGAAGCATTCTCTTTGTTTAATCGCCTCAAAGAATCTTTATCGAGAGTTGGATCTAGTGCAGTACAAACTTAGGACCACCTCGAACTAGTTCAAGAACCTTACTGGATCCACTCTTGTTAGATTGCCGAGTTCCAAATCCAAGCCCTGCTCTATCCCCATAAGGCTTTCCCGATTTGTATGCAAGAGTGGAACAAGATGGTTCAAATAGATTCGAGGTCACTGGATGTTCAAAGCAGACTTATTCTCGATTTTGTCCAACATCTTTTCCTTACCTTTGAGAACCCTCGCTTCAAATTTTCAATCTTACAACTTCCAATTCAAGAGCTTCTTTTTCAAATTTCACAATCTCATAACCAGATTGTATTATCCTCGCTGATTAAGGATGGCATCCAAAGTCTCATTGTTGTCGAATTTCTAGGATTTGAACCACAAGTTGATTCACAATCACTTCCAAAGCAGGAGTGTTGATAGATACATTGTTGTATACCTCCTCGCCATCCATATTGGCCATCAAAGCATAATCCTCCATATCAAGAACTGCTAAGCTATGTCATCCGATTCATTTCCTTTTTCGATTCCACTTCATACCCTCGATTCATCTTCAAAGAACCATAGCCTTCTTGCCATGTCTTCTCTGTTGACTCTTGGTCTTCGTGAGGTCCGACAATCAGTCTAAAATGTCCAGCTTCTTGCGCTTGAAACAAAGATAATCGTGTTCCTTGCCTTGTTTTAACTCAGATAATCAGTTTGAAGTGCCCTGGTTTCTTGCAATGAAAGCACAGATAGTCATTGTCTTTCTTTGGTTCTTCTTTCCTTTTTTTCAAGAGGGCCTCTTTGTGAAATTTCTTGAAGGGCCTTTCCAGCCTTCATCATTCTCGATTTTCTTGCTCAAGAGGCAATCGCTTCTTGCATTTCATCCAAAGCAGATCATCCTGTCCTCCCGATGTTTCTTCTTGATGTGAAGCAGCCAATGCAGTGGTCTTTGGCTCTTCTTTTTCAGTCTCAGGTACAAGTTTTTTGCTAAATTCATAAGCCTTGAGATCTGAAAACAATTTGAAGGTGTCTTCTTCATGCAACTTTCTCATTTCTTCAATTGCAGTCACCTTCATTTTCCAAACATCTTTTAAAGGTAGAGCTTCTAAGATTTTGGTGTATATTTCCTCTTTTGAATAACTTACACTCAGCAGGGTAAGTTCATCCAAGATTGCATTGAATCTTGACTCAATTTGCTCAATGGTTTCATTTGGCAGCATCTTGAACTTTTGAAACCTCTTTCCGGTCACACCGATTTTGTTCTTCTTTATTGCATCGCTGCCTTCACACAGATCAAGTGAATCTTGTCCCAAAGTTCCTTTGCGCCTTGCAATCTTTAACCTTCATGTACATATTGCTATCCAAAGTTCTCAAATGATATCAATAGCAATGTTGTTGAGGTTTGCTCTTTTTCTGCCTTCTCGCATTCCATTCTCTTTTTGGTTTAGAATGTACTCGGTTGTGTCACCCATCATTATCGCCTTGGTAATCTCCAAAGGGTCCATCGCTTAGTACATCCATCATCTCATCATGAGTAGCAGCAAAGGTATGCCTCGCATTCGACGCTTATACTCATCAAATCTATCAAGAGAACACATCAACATAGTTCTAGCATACTGAGTGTTATCCATGATGCAAGTCTTTGAAAAATCAGTAAATTGAAAGAAAGTTTTAAAGAATTTTCACAAGCACAACAAGTAGGATTACTTCGCATATAAGCAATCGCCCCGATACCAATTGTTGGTCCATTGAAAAGGCTTTGGTTAAGTTTAGAGGGGGTGAATAAACTTAACACTTAAAACTTTGGAGTTAACAAATTGCAACTTCAAAGAAATTCGCTTTGATACTTCAGAGTCTGCTTTGAGACCTCGTGAGAGCTCACGATAAACAATGAGTTCATCGACAGCTTTAGTTTGTGAATTTGTGCAAATGGAATTAAATCAAAATTAAGCCTTAGTACTTGTTGTTAAATATGATACTAAGTATTAGATACTCAAAGAGTGCAAGTGTGTGACTTCAGCTTGCTAGATTCAAGAGGTTGATGAATGAAATAAACTAAGTGCAGTAAAGTAAATGCTTTGAAAGTAAGTAGGCGATTTTATAGTGGTTCCAGTGATGTAATCCTCGTCACCCACTCTTCTCCTCGTGATGTTGGAGGAAATTCACTGAGATCTTTGATGTAGCTGCATAAAGATTCCTAAGTTGTTTGTCCTTCACCAATAACTATGGCTTCACAAACTCAAAATCGGGAACAGTAGGATTGTCGCTCCTCGAGTCTTCCACTGTCCTTGAAGGGTAGGATTGCCTCTTCACCACTTCTCACCACAAACAACGATCTTTCACACCCAACAGATGCTTCACTGCCTTCAAGAGGTTCTTTATGAAATAAAGATTGAATCAAGTAAATGATTCATTGCAAAGCAGCTTGATTAGGATGATGTAATCAATGCAGCTGCGCGCTTCAAGTGTGTAGTCTTGATGCATCTTGAATACGTAATGCACTTGAAGAAATTTACTAGATCAAGAGCTTTATGCTCAAAGAAGTTCAAGCAGGTGTTTTTCACCAAGATTAACACTTAAAGTTTATCCAAAATTCATCATCTTTTTCTCGAGTTGAAAGTCTTCTATTTATAGGCAAGAATGCATGTGACTTGTATTTGAATTTCAAATGTAACTGCTCCTTGTTTTTGTCCCATCCGATTTGCATTCATCATCACTATTCATAGGATCGACATCGCCGTAATTCCTTTTGACAAAGCAAGCAAATCATCCCACCCTTTGACTTGTGTCCATTGGATAAAGTCCTAATCATCCTAACGTTTTTTAATCCTAACCACCGATTTGTTTGATCAAATCGAGGTAGTTGGTTGTCCTTATCCATGTAATCTTCAAAAATAATCTTGAATTAATCGAGGTATATATCAACAGTTTCATCATCATTGAAGTTTCAATCATCTGCTTGATCATGATATTTCGTGTATATAAAATACAATGCAAATGATTCTTTTTATCTAACTTTTAATTGTGAAGTTAGATTACACCATTTTAATTATAACTAAGTTCCAAACATCATCCAACTTATGGAACTTAGACCTTCTATATAAGGTATATGTAATCGCCTAGTCATCACAGCACTTGCCTAAATTCCGATTCCATATCCTTGACTTAAATTACCAAGTTTGATCCCTTAGCCTTCAGAATCGAAGTTTGAACCTCACATCTTCGCCTTCATTTCAAGCAGGTTCAAGACTAGTCTACTCGACCTATCTACCCCATCGACTGAGACCATCACTGATATCAATCACAGCCTTTTTACAAATGCTTGTTTGATCAAACCTATTTATGAATCAAACTCTAATAAACCTATACATTTGATCTAGACATCTTTTTGCCTTTGCACTATAACAGCTAGTATGGCACTCATCATCAAAACTAAGAAATAAGTCTAACAGCTAGATGTCCAAAAGGCACATCCATTTCACAAAGAAAATACACACTTAACCTCCTAGAAGAATATGAATTTTTTGGAGCCAAACCTGCTAAGACACCTATGGAGTCTAAGCAGACTTTACAACATGGTGATTCACCACTTTTAGAGGATAACACTACATACAGATCCCTAGTGGGTAAATAAATTTACCTCACTATTACCAGACCAGATATTGCTTTTACAGTACAACAACTAAGTCTATTTCTGGACACTCCTACTGAAAATCACATAAAGACAGCTCATAGACTGCTAAGGTACTTGAAGACCAATCCTGGCCAAGGAATCTTTTTTCCAGCACACAATAATCTTGTACTTAAGGGTTTTACAGATAGTGATTGGGCTGGTTGTCCTGAAACAAGAAGATTAGTATCAGGTTACATGATGTTCCTAATAGATGCACCAATCTCCTGGAAGGCAAAAAAGCAAACAAAAATTGCTAAAAGCTCATCAGAGGTTGAGTACAGGGCAATGGAAAATGCAGTTTGTGAAATCCAATGGCTAATCTATATACTACAGGATTTAGAGGTTCCAGTTCAGTTGCCTGCTGTGCTATTTTGTGACAATGTCAGTTCCATGCGCATTGCTCATAACCCTATCTTCCATGAAAGAACACAACACATTGAAATTGACTGCCATGTTGTGCGAGACAAAGTCAAATCAGGACTCATCAAATTTCTTCCAATCAATACAAAAGAACAAATAGATAACATCCTCACCAAAGCCTTGGATGCACCCATTTTCTCCTATATCCTAGACAAATTTGGAATTTCAAAGATCTTTCAGACTTCAAGTAGCTGATGGGAATGTTGAGTGCAAGATGTTCATGTACCACTCACAGCTTGAGAGGGGTGTTACAATATAAAAGTTGATGGGAATGCTGAGTGCACTTTGCTGATCGTATGAAGATATAAGCGACCTCTCATCGACAAAGATGAACATCGAAAGAACTCTTGGCCGACAAGATAAACATCGCTGACTTCACGATTAGTTAGTGAGATATTGAAAACGGTTATTTCTTGTAATCTGTTATAACCATTTGCAACTTACTTGCAACTGATTCATGAGTCGTATGATGTTATAAATACCCCATGATCAGCCACATTGTAATCACTTGTAAATTTTACTTGATCAATAATAATTCCGCATTTTATTTTGTTTGTTTGTAATTCTACAAACTTCATCAGAAGCAGAATACATGGTACTGACAGAATCAGCAAAGGAGGCAATCTGGTTGAAAGGGCTAGTGAATGATCTGAGTTTGCATCAAGATCAAGCCAGGGTGTATTGTGACAGTCTCGGTGCAATATGTTTGGCTAAGGATCAGGTTCACCATGAGAGAACCAAGCACATTGATGTTAGGTACCATTTCTGAAGGAATGAGAGGAGGGTCAAGTGGAGAAGATCTGCACTGATGTTAATCCTGCTGATATGTTCACTAAACTTGTTCCAATAGGCAAGTTTCAGTTGTGTCTGGACTTGCTAAATATCCAATGTTGTTAATATGTATTTGGGAATACTCAGCTGAAGGTGGGGGTCTGTTGAGGTATTCAAATCTGAAGTCAAAGAGGATTTCTGGCACTTGGTTGTGCATCTGGTCAGTTTGCATGAAGTTGAAGTCAAGGTGGAGATTTGTAATGGTGACTTAATCTATGCCTTTGAAGTCTCAGATGGAAATCAGGATCGTCGCAGAGTGGCCGGGCAATCTGCTGGAATTGGTGTTCAGCTGGGGAAAGTCAGCAGGGTTGATCAACCTGCTGATGCTTAGTCTGCTGAGATGGTTCTTAACAAACTTAGGGAACACGTTTGCTGCATAGTTTTCCGCTTTGGTTAAGTTACTTCTAAGGTATTTCAGTCATTATTTGGTTTGTCTGTTTAGTCGGTTAGGGTTTGATTCCCAAGGCTATAAATACATATGTATTAATTGTAACTTGATGTAACTTTCTCGTGATAATAAAATGTCCTCGTTTGTCCGTGGAGTAGTTGGCACATTGCCGGAAACCACGTTAAATCTGTTTCTTCTTGATTCTGTGTTTGTTTACTTGTTAATTTCTTGTCTTTACTCACAATCACCATCTCTTCTTGATCGATCCGTGATAACAAAAAGGAATATATCTTTAATCTGAGCGTCAAAAAGATAGTAATTCTTTTACCATATTTAATTTCGTCATCTATATTCTGACATCATATTTGATATTTTCCGGATATCTTTTCTTAGGTCATTTGCGTGAAAAAAAGAAGCAAAACATTGGAATTGTGGAACAATGGATTTGGAGTCTATTCCACTATGAAACATTTTAGCGAACAATGGATTTGGGCAGCGAACAATGCATTAGTCTTAATCACACATTTTTTCCACTGTCCTGCTCCTTATTTTTCTTTCTTTTCTTGTCATTTATTTCCACTCTACCAAAAGAGTTTTAGTTTATAGTTTAATTATTTATCCCTAAGTTTTTTAAACATGTCATTTTCCCCAATTGTAATACTTATTTCGTTCTTATCCCAAAATCCCGTTAAAATTTAGTTTACATTCTCTAACACGGTCCTTTTAATTATATAGCAAATGAAATCAAAAATCAAAAATCAAACAACAACATAACATAATAATTTTAATTAAATACACTTTACATTTTGTGTTTCCGTATTCAAAATGTTAGACTTACCGAAATAATGTAAAAGAATGGCGATGGATAAATTACAAGGAAATTCAACAACCAAGACTCTTTAATAAGGAGTTTCAGTTGCTTCCGGTAAAAACACATCAAGTTAAATTATTTTAATGCGTTTACGGTGACATACTTTGTTTATGAGCTTGTTTGTAGTGTGCTTGATGTTACATGTCGTATTCAAATTTTTGCAAGTTGGACTCCCCATTAGGAATATCTGCAATACAATTTTCTGGAATTTAATATCATGAAAAACAAGAAACATAGTTGATGGAATTACCTACCAAACACTGAAAACAAAATAGCCTTGAGAGTTGTTATTGGTCAAAGTAAACTTCACTATTCTTTTGTGAGATGAAACAACAGTTCATCCATATTCTTGTCACATTATTTGTTACTTTCAAGTTGGGGTCTATGTCAGTCCGTTGAATTCCAGTTGCAAGCGTATGGGACCCATATCACTCTTCACCATCCGTTTGCTATGAGATTGGTGTCCCCCTTTGACAAATATAACATATATTAGTGCATATATTTTACATCATTAATATTGAATCAAGTCACACCAACAAATCGATGGCACTATAAATATGTGACTACTCCGATTTGTTTTTCCCAATCGAAATCATTCATAGTTAGAGTCAAACAATGTCAAACTTCAAAATCACCATGGTCCGTTTAGCCCACTTATTGTATTATCCTTCTTCACCGGACATTGCAGTTTTTTCTTGTATACTGTTAATTTCTTTTATAAATGAAAAATAAACTTGATATATTATCGATAAAAAAACTCTAGTGGTTCTACTTTTTTTCGCTTAAAGCCTCTGGTATCCTGAACCAACTGGTCCGACTAGTGGTTCTACATTGAGTCTAAATAGTTTTAATTTAATCTCAATGTTGTTAAAACTATTTGAAGCATCAACGAATAATGATATATGTTTCGGGTTGTGGTCAATGTTTTGAGAAAAAATGAGTAGCAAACCCAACATGATTTTTTAGTCTAAATAACATGTTCTTTACAAGTATAGGTGTAAACCATATGATTATACTCAACTATATATTATCTCATTATAGGTGATTCAAGCCGTAATGACTCGTCCGTGGATACTGATTCAAAAAAGGGAATGTACATCAAAACAAAACATGGAAATATTTATATATGGTGTTGTTCTCCCCAAAAATGTTATGCGACCCGGGCTATTTGTGTAAAAAAAAATGCCGCTACGCTAAATGTAGTCCACTGCCACCGTCATCTCCTCTGCCGCCTTCCCCAGATTCTAATGACATTCACTAGTTTTATGGCTTGAAAATAATGATTAAATTGATAAATCTTTGGAATACAAAGAAGTTATTGACTATGTCTTTTACTTCGTAAAGTAAAGAAAAATGATGTGCTTCCAACATGATAATCAATATGAAAATGCTTTGATTTATAAAATTATTATCCTTAGATGACTCAGTGCCTTTAAGTTTATTTGTTTTGGAATATAACAACTTTTGTTTTAATTTTATGTGTCATTGATTTAACGTAACGATAGTTTTTAAGAAAAATCAAGTTTGATTGGTCCAATTAATTAATACATCATTTGCCTTTTATGATTCAGTGTGTATCTTTCAAATTAATATCATTAATATTTTAATTTTAAACAGTTTATCCATCTAATTTGTAAGTTTATTTGTATTTTGCCTTTTGGACACTGTGTCGGTTAGATATGGTTTGAAATCGTTATATATCCGTCACTAGTCCGGACCATTTATTAGGAAAATGACATAGTTCAGTACTTCTCTTCTCTTCTCTTCTCATCTCTTCTCTTCTCTTCATAACTTTATTTATGTTATGATCAGTTACTTTCTTTGTGAGGTAACGAGTATAGTGTCATATTAATTATATTCCAATATGATCACCATTCAGAACTGTAACGCCCCGTTCCCGGACACCGAGTCCTTATCCGGAAAAAAAACGTTCGGCACGTACAGTATAAAATAAATTTCACATTATATGTAAGTCTCTACTACGTCGTATCGAGTTAAGCAAAACGGAAACAAAAAACTCACATATATTTTTTTCAAACATCCAAGAATAGAAACTCAAAATTCTAAAAATGGAAATGTAACTTATTACAACGGAATTCCAAACGAAAATTATAACGTACGAGAACCTCCAAAAGAAACAACAAAAGAATAAAATAAAACCAATTAAAACATCTAGCCCAAAAAGTCATATGAAAAAGAATAAAAAAGTAAGGCTCCAACATCGGCGTCCTCAAACGTCGTCATCAAAGTCCTCCTCGTACTCTGGTTCAACCTGTTTATCTTCTCTCCCCAAACACATAATAAAAACATGCATTTGAGGTAAGTACAATGTACTCAGCAAAAGGTAGAAGCTATGAATTAATTAAGAGTTTAGTACAAGATACATAAGTAGTAACAGTTATCGTTATGTGACCGACTCAATATAGGGCTCACTCCGTGTCCATCGACACGGCATGACTATACGTTTCTAACCTAGCTTATCTAGGCTATGTCAGAATTCAAGGGCACTACGCATGGCGTGTATCAGCCTGAAGATATACTTGCTAACAATCGGTGATTTGCACCGATAGCTCCGGGGTCTCCCCGGTTTACGTATACGTTCGATGAATTTCCTCCACTACCCTTCAGCCTTTTGAGCCAGTAGCGTTGTTCACCTTTAGAACTGATATTGTCGGAAATATCATGGTTGCGTTATCGAGCATTTAAGGTGGATTTCTGGTTGGATTAATGTGATTTCTACGGCGGTAAGTGATGGAGTTGAAGAACTTTATGAAGCTTTTAGTGGCGGACACATTATACATGAATGCGGACACGCAGCTCGATAAATTGGCAGAGTAGCTCTGCATGTGTATTCAATTCTCCAACCCTTTATGGGTTACAAGGTGCTCATATTTATAGGCGGATCACTAATGATGATTAGGCTAATTGCGACAAGAGATAATTAAGTATGATGGGACATAATTAATTACAGTTAAGGGTAAGTAATAAGAAGATCGGACATGCATGTTCGCTGGTCTCTATGTCGTCCTCTTGATTGTACATCAGTCTTGCCTGTGCTGATGTCAAGTATGGATCATGTTCGCCTAATGGTTGCAGGCACGTCCTGTGTAACCGGATTGCAGATTGGGAGGTAGCATGCTCGGGCCTCGGTCTTGGCCATGCATATGGTATGTTGGGGAGGTGACTTAAAGTTCGACTTACGGCCAGGTAAGCTGGTGGCAATGAAGGTCTTGAACTGAGATGTGACAGTGGGGTCGGAACCTTGATTGGCCTATCGGACCGTGTTCGGGTTTGGTATATCAAGAACGTATCACATCGCCGATATGAATCGGTGCCTTACCAAGAATAGCCTGACGTTTAATCTTTTTACTAACACGTATGTAATTTATTATGTGTTAACTAGCCACCTAAGTGTTTTCAAGGCAAAGCTCACCTTAACAACTCTACTCCCTCACCTAGACAGCTAGACACCACATCCTATCAAGTACATAGACGTTGATGAATTCTAATTCATCAAAACACAAGCCTATCATGCGCTTCCGACGGTCCCGAACTTCAACTCTTTGGAAGAGTACATCCGGTGCCGGAACTAAACGCATCATAAACTCAATCAAGCCTTGTTCATGTTTAATTAATATTATTAGATCATGAAACAACGTTTAAAACTCATTCCATAGCTTAAAACATTATTTTCCCCCAAAACTGGGGTCAATGAGTGCGCATTGATCGACCAGAAACTTGCTGGAAGTTTCTGCCCGGCCAATGCATGCGCATTGCTCATGTTGGGAGCAAATCTGACCATCCTGAAACAGCAATGCGTGCGCATTGCACCTACTGAGAATAAAGGACTAGACATCCTGAATCACGAATGCATGCGCATTCCAAGAATGCGTGCGCATTCGACGCTGTAAAACCCTAAAAACATGATTTTCTGCACTTTACGAGCTCTACTCGATTCCAAATATGTTCTACACGAATATACTCAGAAAACAACAGAAAAACACAACTTTTACAAACCATAACAACTCTTGATCCTTAAGAAACACATAGGTATAATTTATAACACCAACAACACATAAAGACACAACCTAACCCTTATAGACCATAACTAATTCATAGAAAGAGCCTCTTATTTGATAGCAAGAAAACTCCAACTCTAAACCAAGAAAATCTGCAGCAAAACTTGATCATTTTCCGCAGAAAACCAATGTGATCAATCCAAATTTAGATTAGATTCGATCACACGCTTCTATATAAACAAGACTATGAATCCTCGAGTTTTAATCCATAAAACTCATCCAAATCAACGTCTCGGTCGAAAATCATACCTTTTAAAAGACCCCAACTTTCTTGTGTTGAAACGACGCTCTTTTCATGATGATTCCACTGCTCTACTCGAATCTGAAAACGGTTGAAAATTGCCTTAGAATTTGAAGAAACTCTCAGGCCTTTTTCTTTTGCTTCTCATGCAGTTTGGGGAGCGTAGAAACAAATTCTAAAACTGATAGGTTATAACGCTGTTGGGGAGTTATTTCCTTAAATAACAAATCACAAAAATAATAATTACTTATAATTTTATTTAATTATCCCTTAATTAAATTAACTCCAGATTTCCATATATATATATATATATATATATATATATATACACACACACACACACATACATATACTTAAATCCATAAAAAGTAAAGAATATAATGTTTCGTTTTCGCAAAATGACACGTTTGCCTTTTTTTTCTTTCCGAAAATCAGAATTTTACAAGAAAAAAAACCCTAGAAAATGGGGATCCTATTAAGCTTCCTTTACGATTCTGAATGCAAAGCTGATTTCTGAGTTGTATATTTTTTCACGGGATTGTGAGTTTTCCTATAGGAGTATTAACTTTCTTTTGATTAATATTTTTTTGGTTGGTGTTGGCCCGGCCAACGATATGTATCGGGTGTGTTCTGACAATTTTTTCTTGCAGTTCTCGACAATAATGTGGGGTAATTCTTACATGAGTGAATTCATTTGCACCGTAAACACACGTGGATGAATTCAGAGCACACAGTTTGATTGATTTGATTTGAAACTGTGTGATTCATATTCATCCACGTGTGTTTACGATGCAAATAGAGTATCTAGGAAATAATTTCTCAATAACGTGGGTTGTATGTTGTGCTGACAAGACATCACGAAGTTGGTTCGAGCACTTAAATTTTTTTTGAGTGGACGAGCACTTAAATTTTAGCATGTAAAATTTGGTGTAATTAGCCTACTCGTGACTCGCCTTATGAAATTATGGTTGAACGGATCATTACCAAAAGGCCCGGTATTCGTTTATTGTGGGATGTTTTTTAATCTCTTAAATGGGCCCGATAGTAATAAAACTAAAGACGTTGGAATGCCTCACAGGGCTGAGCTTGGGTCGGGTTGGGTTCGTTTGAGTTGAGTTTTTCATAATATTAGTCGGGTTGGTTTAAAAAAATACTAACCCAAACCAAACCAAATTATTAGAAAACCCAATGGTTTGGTTTTGGATGGGTTAGGTTGGGTTTCGGGTTTTAAGCCATAAAAAATGTATTTATAATCAAACTTTCTTGTTATACAATTCATACATGTATTCCATCGAAATTCAAATTTTAAACCACATGTCCCTAAAGAACAATATATAAAGACACTATTTTGTGTGGACATCATATTACGAATCCAATAATCTTATACCAATAGTTAAACATTAAGGAAATCATACATGAAAATTAAAATGTTAAAGAAATGGTCCATGATTCATTTGAAATTTATTTATATTTCATCAATTAGTCATTTTAGTCTGATTCTGCAATCAATGAGTTGATTGATTTGATTTGATTTTGACTGTCTAAGAGATGTTTCTTTATTTTTTCAATTGCCACACCACAAGAATAAATATTGATCGAAAATGAATAACAATAACCCTTTTCAGGGTTATAAATAGATTTACATATTGTAATGTATTTCGGGTTGGGTTGGGTCGAACCGAAGAAAAAAATAAAAACCCCAAACCAACCCAATAGCATTCGGGTTGGGTCAAAAACCAACCCAAAATTTTTGGTTTCAAATCGGTTGGGTTATTTCAGGTTGGTTCGGTTTGGATTTTGAGTTGGTTTGGTTTATTGGGTTTTTTTCTCAGCCATTGCCTCATGATTAACAAAACAATCAAATTATAGGGGAATTGGGAAGAATAACAAAAATATTTCATTAAGGAATATTTTTTTTGGTGAACCAAAGATTTTATTAAGCAATATCCGCCAAACAATCGGCTAAAACATCACCCGGAGGCGAGGAGCCCCAGGGTGTCCGAGAAATAACAAACAATTCATGTCTTGGTAGAAGATGCGCAGGGATATTCCCCACACGTCGAATAAAAGAAAAGGAAACAGAGATAAAACTAGGCACAAGAGCCAAACAATCTTGAACTAAACAGCCAAGAGCAGTGAGGTCTACGCCTGGCTGACGAAGTTGCGAAATGCACGACAGACAATCACTCTCCACCTCCAACTTCTGAATCCCAAGGTGCGTCGCCTCCTCTAACGCTAGAGAAATCGCCTTGAGCTCCATATACTCCACCGGGTCCCCTGGATCAAAGTGATAAGCAAATGAATGTAGGACTGCACCTTGTGAATCCCGAAAGATGACCCCTAGTCTCGCCCCGGTTGCATCCACATTACCTCTCACCACATCCGCTGAAGGTTTCATCCATCTATCTGGCAAATGACGGGCCAGCACATGTACCCGAAAACTCTTCATAGCCTCCATATACTTAGCTGACGCAGCAAGGGAACGTGCACAAACAGCAGAAACATAGACTACCTGATCATCAAACACGGCTGAACATCAAGCTTTCAAGATCCCCCACAGAAGCCAGACAAACCGCATTGCATTCTGAACCCCCTGCTCATCTATCAATCTCATGAATAACTCCGCAAAGGAGGTAGAACGAAGATGTTGCGGAGTGCTGTGGAAAAGCGACGCCCTCTAGATCCTGTCAGCCATCTCGCACTCAAGAGCACATGTCTTAATGTTTCAAAAGTCTCCCCACAGGCCAAGCATGTTCCTTCTCCTATGTTTCACCTCCGTACGCCTTGACCAATAGCAATGCAGTCGTGCAGGCAACACCACAAAAAATGCTGGATACGTGGCTGAACAGGAAGTTGTCAGCAGGCTCTCCACATCTTGCTCTCCCCACCATAGTGGACGGGCCTACCTCAGACACCAGCCTGCGAAGCGATAAGGCCAAGAAATACCCAGACCGCACAGTATAGACTCCCGATGATCATAGTGCCATATCCACCTATCCGGGTGCCACCCCGGGGCCACAGTTGTCTCTAGAATAGCATCAGATTCCCAAGGCCTAAAAATTTTCCGCACTTGCTGCGTATCCAATACTCTGGTGCCAGGGAGGAAGAGAGATGAAACCGCAGAGTCCACTAGGAGCTCATGCCCCGCAAAAGAAATACGAAACGAAGGTTGCCGAGAGGTCCATGCATAATGGAAGGCGTTGACCGAATCACCATCTCCCACTCTCCATCTCATACCATTGAGAAGAAGGTCCCGCCCCTCTAGAATACTGCGCCACATGTAAGATGGTCTAGCCCTCAATCCAGCCGCAAGAATAGTGCGTCTTCAAAGTACTTTGCGTGCAATAACTGTGCTGCTAGAGAACCGGGACTGCTCAAGATTTGCCACGACTGCTTTGCTAGCAGAGCCAATTTAAAACACTTCAAGTCACGGAAACCTAGCCCCCGCAAATTTTTCGGCAGACAACAAGCCTCCCAATTTTTCCAATGCACCTTACGCTTATTCTCAGTGTCGGCCTAGAAGAAGCCCCGTATCTCTCTCTCAAGTTCACGAATAAGGGTGGAGGGAACCTTGAAACTTTGCATAATGTACGGAGGTATTTCCTGCAAGTCCGATTTAATGAACACCTCCTTCCCAGCCGGCGAGAGCAGCTTGTCCTTCCAACTTGCCACTTTCTTACGGATACGATCTCGCAAGAAAGCAAACACCTGACGCTTATTGTGCCCTATCATGAATGGGAACCCTAAGTACTTTCCCGAACCGTCCCTCAAGAGGATCTGCAACAAATCAGATAACAGCTCCCGAGCCTCCTCCGAGACCCCGTGCGAAAAGTAGAGGCGAGATTTATAAAAATTGATAGCTTGTCCCGATAGTGCCCCATACATGTCAAACAACTCCATCAGAGTCTTTGCCACTCCATACATGAGCTCAAAAAAGACCATGCAATCATCCTCAAAGAGAAGATGGGAAATGGGTACCACCTCCTCTCTACCAAAACAAATGCCCCGCAAAGCCCCCTAGACACACAGTCATTAAGCAGCGCCGTAAACCCCTCGGCACAAATTATAAAAAGGAAGGGAGACAAAGGATCCCCTTGCCGGATGTCTCTAGTCGGCACGACTTTTCTACTAGGCTTCCCGTTGATCAACACCTTATAAGAAACTGTCATCACACATCATCGAATGACATCAATAAAGAAGTGTGGGAACCGCATGCGTTCCATGACCTTCCAGAGATACTGCCACTCTACCCGATCAAAGGCTTTAGCCATATCTAGTTTGAGTGCCGCATGATTGTCGCACCCCTCCGTCCCTACCTGTAGGGTAAGAAAGGCTTCAAAAGCGATAATGGCGTTGTCCGTAATAAGGCGGCCTGACACGAACGCATTCTGATTATCCAAAATCACATCGCCTATCACCAACTTTAACCTGTTAATGATCACCCGCGAGATAAGTTTATAGATCGATTTGCACAAAGAAATTGGTCAGAGCTCAGTCATGACCATTGGAGTAGTAGATATAAGTCTCATTAGCGCACCAAGAGGCGCGCCATTATTCAGAACATCCAACACCACTTTCAAAACATCCACCCCGACAATACTCCAAAATTTTGAAGGAAAACAACATGCATACCATCGGGCCCAGGCGACTTTCTCCCCGGTAGCTGCTTCAGAGCAACATGAACCTCATCTCCCGTATAGGCGGCTGCCAGCAACTGTTGCTGGGTAGCATCAATTTCAGCAAAGTGCAGACCATCTAAATTTATATCAGCTCCATTCGCCGAGTATATACCCTGAAAATAGTTCACCGCTATGTGTTCTATATCTGCAGGCTCGTCACACACCACCCCTTGAGAGTCATACAACAAGTGAATGGAGTTTCATTTCCGCCGGGTTGCTGCCTTATGATGAAAATAACGCGTGTTTTTATCTGCCTGTACCAACCACTTCGCCCTACCCTTCTGTCGCCAATACTCCTCTTCCATAGTCTGCCACTGATCATTTTGCTAAAGTATATCACACTCCGTTAGGACAGAGTAGGCAGATGATTCTCTCAGCTTCCGCAGTTCCTCATCTTTCTCTGCAATACGTTTCCCAATATTTATGTGCCTTTGTGAGCTCTAAAGCCACAGCTCACGGCGAACATGTGTCACTTTTTGAACGAGTGACGATGAGTTGTGAACCAAACTACACTGCCAAGAAGCCTGAAAGCAGTCCTCAAACTCTTGATCCCTAATCCAAAAAGGGTCATAGCGCGGTATCGGAGTCCATTTGACCAAGCCCCTCTCAAAAGGATTAACTGACGATATCAAGATATGGACACGGTCCGACCTGGAGCTAGAAAGATGATAAACCATATGATTTGGAAAAATGTTGCACCACCCAATGTTAGCCAACTCTGTGTCCAATCGGACGCGAGTCGCTACACCATTTGCTCGCTTGTACCAAGTAAAGGGCGCTTTAACATATCCCACATCTTCCAAGTCACAATCAGAGATAGCGTTCTAGAAGGCAACAATCTGTGGATATGGTCGAAGATACGGGTCGTCTTGCCCTGTGCGCAAATAGACCTCATTAAAATCCCCTATTACAAGCCATGGTAGGGACGTCCGTTCATGCAAGCGGCGCATCAGAGCCCAAGAATGCTCACGTTCTCTAACAACCGGGTTTCCATAGAATCCCGTGAACCGCCAGTGAGGGGCCGTAAAGCTATGAATAATGGCATCTATGTGGACAGAGTTAAAAGTAGAGATGAAAACATCCATGTCATCATTCCATAAAAGTTCCAGACCCTCGCTAGCGCCTACACTCCCCACCACAAGTGCACTAGAATACCCAAGCAAACAACGTACATACTCAAAACGGTTTTTACTCAACTTTGTTTCTGACAAGAATAAAAAAGAAGGCAAAAATTTATTTACAAGAGCATGTAAAGCATTCACTGCATGAGGCTAGCCCAAACCCCGGCAGTTCCAACATAAGATACTCATTGGCCTTGGCGGGCCTGCATCGCAGGCTTCGCCGGAATTTGCATAGCACATAGCTTCTTCACTTGCACGTCACCATCATCAAGTGACTCCGAGCCCCACTTATCTCCTACATTCACGCCCCCAGTCACTGGTGTTGAACCTCCTCCCTGTCTTGCTAGCCGTTTCCAAGACGAGACCCGCCTTCCCTCGCTAAACCAGCCTCCCGTACCACCAATCCCCGCACCCCGTGCCCTAGAGTCCGTCCAACCTGCCCCAAACGGGCCGAGTTATCAGGAACCAACCCCAACTCACATTCCATGACGTCAGCCAAGACTCCCTCCATTATCACCCCTTGTGCTTCATTCTCCTCCCTGCTCAATTTAAACCCCAAACCACCGGACCCATCTCCCTCTACTAACGAAACAAGCAATCCTTCCCTAGAACCACCTCTACCCGTCGGCCCATATTCTAGTAGTAAAACCGGCGGGTGCTCCTCCCCCCATCTCGTTCAAAGGTCGACAAAAGCACCGATCATCGGCTGGCACTCATCCAAGTTCCATAAGACTTTCGGTCAAGCTCTTCCCTCGTTGGTTCCCGCTCCCTACCTGGACAAAAGCGCACTGTATGATCAAGCACACCACAATGAAAACACAAGAACGGTAACCTCTCATATCGGACCCACCCCCGCAGCTCCTCTCCATCCTCTCCGACGAGGTACACACACCGACGTAAAGGAGCATCCAGCGATACCCGGACCTGATAACGAAAAAGCCAAGCCCCTGTTTTGACATCCTCCCGGATCTGCCCTTCCTCCTCATCTCATAGCAGCGGCCACAAGCTTCGGCCCACCTCCGGCTCACACAAGTGGCTAGGCAAACCAATCACAACCACCCAAAAAGCTTCACTACCAAAATAATTAGGGTTTTCAGCCCAACCTTGTGATCACGAAGCGCCCAACCTTGCTGCCACGGCTTCGTGATCACAAGGTAGCCGTCGAAGCACCATGGCCCCCGGTGCGCACAAAGTCGTAGTCCTTTTGGCACTCAAAAACAAACTTGACCAGGTTCCGCCGCACCCTCTCCGACTGAAATGCAGCGGTCTTCCATGATTTTTCCATTCCACCATGCAGATTCAGCATGGGGACTTCACGGAGAACCAAAAACTTGCAGACAATAGTGCGACCGGCCTCTTCCGGGGGCAAATTGAGCCGGCGGACTTGACAACAATATGATTCCGACTCCGTGAGTGTAAGGGACTACATAAACGCCTCCCCCCCAAAAAAAACAACAACAGTTTCTCTCTCGTCCATCTTTTTTATACAATTATATCTCTCAATCTAGAACTTCAAATTTGAATCTTTTTTTACCAAATTCTTTATATTTTCATACTCTTTATTTTGAGACCATGTTTCGACGTATCCGAAAATCCGCTGTTGAAATTTACTATTATTTGAAATTCACTGCTTTTCGGGATTCGCTGTCGAGATTCACCGAGTGAATTTGGACAATGAATCTCACGAAAAACGATGTAAATATATCAAACCAAATCTCGAAACGAAGAGAATGAAAAAAAAACATATACATCAAGAAATAATTTGAATTTTGACGGTGAATTTTATGAAAAACGATGTAATGATATCGAACCAAGTCTCAAAAAAAAACAATATATATTTTAAATAAATACGTATACAACAAAAAGACCATTGACAGATGACACTTATATCATAATCTTTATTCAAGATAAAATGTACTATATCCTCTATTCTTCATAACTCGGTAAATATGACGGCAAATTTACAGAATTTAAATAAATGCAGTAGATGTATTTTTTTTTAATATAATCTGTATTTTACTCGGGAAAAATAGAGTATTTGCTGCAATATTATTTTTAATGTTGAAATCGATAAAATAGATTTTTTAAAAGATTGACACTACCTACCGCAACTATTATAACATATGATGTATTTATTTTATCAAGTCAATTTGGTTGTGAAATTAACTATTTCAAAAGTTAAATCGTTCACCATAAAATTGACACAACATATCTTAAAACATTTGATTATTATAAGATATTAATCTATCAATAAGTCATATTTATGAATTTTTCCGTTTTTTTCTTTGTTCGAAATAACATTATTACTTTAAAAAATAGTAGTAGATGAAATAGAAAATAATAAAACATTTGTTAAACCCACTGTAATTTTCCCACAGTTTGCGACCGGAGAAAATACTTGTGAATAGACTGGATTTGAATGTGAAGTGACGGGTGAAACGATCACTAACACACGGTTTAAATACAGAATGAAAATGTGTGGTTTATATTGAATCATTCTACACGTATGAAGACACAACATAAGTATTTCCCGCGACCAGTCTCTCTACCTTCTTTTCCTCTTTGACATTTTTTAAACAAGTTCTATTTACAGTACCATTTTACTATTGATACTTTTTTTTTTTTTTTTTTTTTTTCATTTACTTCATCACACCATCAAATCATTTTTTGGCACCACGTTATACGCTTCAGAACCACTGATGATTTTTCCGCTCACAACGTCGGTGAGGTTGACGTTTTGCAACAATAACACATTTATAACTATAAAATCAATGTACGTTGGGATTGAAAACCAGGGGCGGATGTACCCTATTGATAGAAATGGCGCTTCTTGCATCCTAAAATCTGTTATTATGTATGTTGTGTATTCTTTTTCGCCCCCTCTAAAAATTTACACCCGCCTTTAGTATCGCCTCACTGAGATCTCGCGTCACCCGCATTGTTAAAACCAACGCGATTCAGTGGCGACGCTTCACCGTAAACGGACGTCAGTCCCATTAACATTATGTTGTTTAAAATAATAAAAATATTCAATATGATGATGTGAGTATTTTCGTGGCGCCAGTTTTCTTAATTTTTATTTTTATATATTTATAGATCAAATCCAGCGGTCCATATTCCACCAGATCTCAATCTTTCCTCTCCATCCCTTTTTTTTTCTTACTTATTCAATTCCCATATCTTTTTCTCAAAAAAAGAGTTTCCATATCTTTCCTCGTCCGCAAATTTTATGATAGTTCTGGATCAAATATGATTTGATAATCCAGGACCAATAGAAATTCAAAAAAATACATAGGACTTAACCTTGTAAAATATAAATATATGTTCTATATATGTTCCCTCGTCAATCACCGCATCAAATGAAATTTCTACAGCTCATCTGCATGCATGAAGTTAAAGTCTACTTTGGCACTAATGAGAGGTCAGGGTTCGTTCGATCACTCCCTTCCTTCCTTTCGTTTCAAAAAAAAAAAAAAAAAAAAAATCACCGCATCAAATCTACCAAGTAAAATAACATTGAGAAAAAAATAATTATTTTTTCTCAAAAAAAAAAAAAAATAATGATTTCTTTCTAAACCCTATATCCTAAACCGGAATCACCGTCTTCCTCCACCAGATCCGCCGTCTCTTCACCTGATATAACACCTCCTCCGTTCTCTCTTTTTCCTCCACCCATATCGGTATATTATCAAGTGATGACTGATCTTAATTGCTTGATTGACTATGGCGCCAAGTACAATAAGGAAGGCGATCGGAGCAGTGAAGGATCAGACAAAGCATCGGAATAGCAAAAGTCGCTAATAACATGGCACCGGAGCTTGAAGTTGCGATTGTGAAAGCTACTAGTCACGACGAAGATCCAGCTGGTGAGAAGTATATCCGTGAAATCCTTCATTTTACTTCATCTTCTCGTTGTTATGTCAACGCTTGGGTTTATGAAATGGCTTAGCGTTTAGGGAAAACACTTGATTAGATCGTTTCTCTTAAGAGATTGATGTTGATTCATCGTTTATTGAACGATGGTGATTTTGTTTTTCAGCAGGAGATTATGTACGCTACTAGAAGAGGAACTAGGTTATTGAATATGTCTGATTTTCGTGATGAAGCTCATTCGAGCTCTTAGGATCATTCTGCTTTTGTTAGGGCAACTCCAACGCAGCAAGACCCGGCACCATTTTTCCAAAATGGTGAAATGGGGTTGCCTCCAACCAGGTGTATTTTTCCCCATTGCACCATCTTTTTGCACCAAAAATGGTGTCGGGTAACCCGACACCAAAACCCATTTTGTTGGTGTGACAAAATCAGCCATAAATTTGGAATATTCTTGGAATATTCCTTTTGGTGTAGAATGGTTGGAAAAGAATGGTGTAATTTTACACCATTTTGGTGTAATGGTGCGAAAAATTGGGGGAACGGTTGGAGATGCTCTTAGGACTTATTCTGCTTATTTGGATCAGAGGTTAAAGATGATGGTTTATGAGAGGAAACGTACTGGATCTGGTGATAGTGAAGATCGATGGAGATCGCTTCCTGGTCAGATCCGGGGATCTGGAGGAGGGTATGATTTCAATGAATTCAGAGACGAACCACAGTCGTATGGGATGCCTCGTTTGAGGTCCTCTGGCGATGTACGTGAGCCGAGAGACTAAGTTTAAGGATGTGACTCCTCTTAGCGAGATGAAACCGGATAGGCTTTTCGGGAAAATGGGGAAAATGGGGCATTTGCAAAGATGAAACACTAGAGATAGCCTGAATTCTTTAACGGGCGTTGTTACCTGCTCAAGTGTTCAAGTGGAAGACTCTAAACATCTCTAAATTCTTTGGAGTGCTTCTTAACATAATCTTCAAGCTTAGGGACACCCACAAGACACCCTCATTAGTTTTCCTATGCTCATCATCATCAGATTCTCTAGCTTTATTATGCTTCTGGTCGGAACCAACCCATCATTATCGTAGTTGTCTTCTGGGAAGATTCTCCGATATTCGATCCATAATCTTTTTCATCTTTTTGCGTATTATTTTCATTGATTTCTTCCGAATCTTTTGCAGCATGACTGTTTTTCAATTTTTTCCTTGACGGCACACGTTGGCTCAGCGCAACAGCTTTAGTGTGGGTCAAAACATTCACCTATAAAAACAAGAACTTGGAAATTAGATAAAAACTCAATGCTGAAGGCCAGGCCATGTACTTTCAGATATTGCAAAATCATATGACCTCAATCGAATATATATATTGATCGCGACCAGGAGATAGTTATGGCCGTTGAGTTTGTGAGTGGTGAGGGGAGGAAGGTTTTCATTAGATAAGAGTACCCTCAAACATTGTAGGATCTTGAGGAATGATGCTAAGGCTAAGGCTTATCAGAATGTTGTTTCAATGGATCATGGTTGAGTTTAACAGTACCCTCAAACATTGTAAGATGTTTCTGTAGCTCGGCTCAACGATTCGAAAGAGCGCTTGTATCAACATCGATTTCCCGCTTCCTGTTCTTCCTACAACACCGACTTTCTTTCTTCCAGGAATTGTGCATGTGATGCTTTTCAGTACTGATGATGGCAAGTGTTCTGCGTTCGAATCTGCAAATCATGTGATATCAAAAGATGCTCGGTTTTACCTGCAAATTCGTGAAACTGATGGTGCCGGTGTCGGGCCAATTATTCGGGGGGTCTGCTATTTTCAATAACCAATTATTCGTGAAACTGATGGACCTACTTTGTTTCTATTAACTATGCTACCAAGGTTCCAATTGATGCAATTGTCAATGCATTGAACGGAAATGAAAGTGAACGCCTCAAAGATGCTGTAAGGGTGTTGGATATCATTCTCCCCCAGCATGCTTCTAAACAGTAAGTAGCTATTGTGTGTTTTTTTTCTTGGTTTTTTTTTTTTTTTTTTTTGTGTGGTGGTTTTGTTATTCACTGATTGAATTGATGATGTTTTTTTTTTTTTTTTAGAACTGTGTACCTCTAGCTAAATTGTTTCGTACATTTTGAGTGAGATGCATTCCGGAAGCAATAAAAAAAAAAAAAAAAAAAAAAAAGATTCCCAAAATTTCTGCAATTGCTTCATCTGCAAAACTTGTCTAGCTGAGTTGTCTGCCTGTTTCTGTCCTGATCTGCTCACCTAACCTTGTGTCCACTGATGATCATCTTTCCAGTGTAGAATATTGTTTGTGCAGTGAAATGAATTTTTTGTACAGTAAGCTTAAATGATCTGCCCTTCCTTTGACCTCGACCGTGCATAGGTGGGAGGGATGCTTCCATGTATCGGGCTGTCCCCCCCACCACCACCCACCCTTCTGTTTGTAAACTTGGATCCTAAAGTCATTATCCATTGTAGCATGCTAACTTCTCTCTATACAGGCCAAAGCTGTCATCAGTGCTGCTGAAAGTGGTTCATCATTCCCACTGAAAAAAAGAGATACATTACTTGATTACACATATCGACTCTCATGGGCCGAGATGATGAAGACACTTATTCTGATTCTAGTCGAGAACTTTTGTGTACTTAGGTTTTCCAGCTTTAAAATGTTAGCTGAATGTTATCTGTTGCATAGAGGAGACGTAAGATATTGACTGCATAGAGGACAGCAGTTCTCATCCTGCCATTGCCATTGAGCTAACTGTCTATGAGTACTTTGTTACTCACCGAAAAATTCCTCTCCGGTAGTGTACTCTCAGCATCTACCGTGCATAAATGTTGGGAAACCAAAGCGTCCAACCTTTATACCCGTTGAGGTACACTTTACCTATTTAGCAAGCATGTTGATGCAAATTGTTAGTGCATCTATATAAACCTTTATTATTATGTATTCTTTCTTATTTTCCAGAATTGCGAGTTTCACTTGTGGAGCAAACCTCATTGCAGACTGAAATTAGCTCCAATTGAAGCTGCTACAAAGAACAATGGAGCAAACCTCATTCAAACAGGATCTTATGAAACCTTATCTCCTCACCCACTCACAAACTCAACGGCCATAACTATCTCCTGTGGTCGCGATCCATTCTCATGTTTATATATGTAGTAGTTCTTGTTTTTATAGGTGAATGTTTTGACCCACACTAAAGTTGTTGCGTTGAGCCAACGTGTGCTGTCAAAGATAGAAAAATTGAAATGAATCTTGCTGCACAAGATAGAAAAATTGAAATGAATCTTGCTGCACAAGATTTGAAAGAGATCTATGAAAATATTACGCAAAAAATGAAAAACTTACACATCGAATATCAGAAAATCTTCACAGAAGCCAACTACGATGATGGGTGTTGGTGGTTCTGACCGGAAGCATAATAAAGCCGGGTGTAATGGAGAATCTGATGATGATGTTGGTCATCATCATGTCCAGCATAATATTCCTTCTAATGAGGGTGACTTGTGGGGACATATTTAGGAGGCAAGATGTCCCTAAGTTTGAAGACTATCTTAAGAAGCACTTCAAAGAATTTAGAGATGTTTACTGTCTTCCACTTGAGCAGGTAAAAACGCCCTTTGAAGAATTTAGGCTTATAATAAATGTTTTACGAATTTTACTTTTCTATCTATAGTGTTTCATCTTTACACTTTACCGTATGAATCTCATGCAGGCTTCCCTCGGTCGGACGAAGGGACTGTTATGGTCTTCCACCTGACAGCCGCCGGCAGGTGATCGGATAAAGGTTAATGTGGATGCGGCCCTCACTGAGAAATCTAAAACGTTTGGCGTAGTTTTGTCAAGGGGCAGAGGGTCTTGTTTTGCGTGCTTGCTCTGGGAGGTTAGACATGCATCTGGATGTGGAGTCGGTTGAGCTTTGCCTTTTCATCTGTTGGCCCGAGAGGGTTAACTACATCTTGGTTTTGTGGATTGGGGTGCCTTGCTCCCTGAACGTGTTCTTACTGCATGTATTTGTGATTTACCTCAATAATATTGGTTTGTTCGCTTAAAAAAAGGTACATCATTATTTTATATAGGTTTTATGTAATGCCAATTATTGGTTTATTGAAATCTCATACCGATATCTTAATCAGTTGGTTGGAGTTTCTGTTTTTCTTCTTTTGCAAATATTTTTTTGAACTACAATCGTTGTATTATATCTGTTACTAGTATACACAATATTTTTACATTTCTATTTTCCTTTAACAAAATTGTCATAAAAAGTATCTCATGCAATCAAAATATTTATATAACTTTATTTTAAATTGGGATATGGGGCAAGGTTTAGGACAAACTTATATTTTCTTGGACAAATATACCTTGAAATTCACTTTCACTGGACTATTAATTGCTTCAAAAAAAAAAAAACAATGGCGCAAGTCTATCTGCTTTTGAATCAGTTCAGAAAGGTAACCGACCGAAGTCAATGGAGTGAGAAATAAAGTCAAGAATCACGCCACAATCTCCGATGAACCGTAAATCTCTCCTCAATCCACCAAAATCTCCAAATTGTGATTTCATACTGCACAATTATTTTGATTCTGAATCCGAAATCGCAGTTCACATCGTTGAATCCAAAATCGCAGTTCACCGCAATTGTAGACCAGAGAAAGTGTTGGTGAATTGTGGTGAGGAGTGTTCACTAAGCTCTAACGTTCACTGAGGAGTGTTCTTTGTCATATTCACCAATGTGTTATACATAAAGTTGATTGATTCTCTGGTTGGTTTACTATCGGATTCTTTGTTTGGTTTACTAATGTTTCTTAAGCTTTTCCAGATGGTTTTGCATTGACGGATTCTCTGATTGGTTCACTGTCGGATTCTCTGTTTAGTTCTCTGTTTGATACATGAATGTCCTTTAATGGAGGAAAGGAAAGGGGTCGGGTTAGTGGTGGTTCGGGGCGGAAAAAGTTTGGTTCCAGCAATGGTCATCGGAGAAGGTGACGGAAATATGACAATATGAATGTTAAATTGAAGAGGAGAATGAGAGAGAATAGATTAATATGTAAAGGGTTTTTTTTTTTTAAATTATGTGAAGATTTTATTTTGGCTTCTGAATAATTAAGTAGGGGTAAAAGAGTCCATATATTTAAGAAATGTCCTTTTTAGCTTAAATCTTTTGAATCGTCCTAAAATCCTGATATCTTTTTAAAAATGATTTAAATGACAATTAATTATTTAAAAAATAATAATTATTTTAAATTATTTTTTTAATTATTATTTTTAATTATTTTTTCCTCAAAAAAAAATCTATTTTAAATTTTGTAGTCCATTTTTCCCCAGAACTTTATACAGAACGATGTAAATCTTGTGAACTAAATTTGGGCAAAAATAAAAATAAAAAATCAAATCATATATCTCGAAACCATTCTAATACTGATAATTTGAATATTTAGAGTATCAAGTTTCCCAAATTTTCCGGTGATAATATATTCTCTTTCTATAATAAAGAAAATGTTAAACCCCATAGAAAGAATAAAGAAAAATTGGCCCGTATTAATGGAACCATGATTGATATGCCGTGTCGTTTAATTTTGTCAGTCCATCATTGACAAGTGTATTTGTTTCATTGGTCCTTTTTTTTTTTTACTGTTCATCGCTCAGTCCAGTTCCTTTTACTGTTCATCGACCTAGTCTTTTTTTTTATTGTTTTTTTTTTTTTACTTTTCATCGGCCCGTTCCAATTTTTTTTTTTAATAACTGTTCATTGGCCCAGTCCAGAATTTTTTTAATTTTTTTTTGAGAAGAAGGGTTTGAGTTAAATTGTTTCATTTTGGAGGACTCAATTGTATCACCTTTTAATGTGCGAATATATGTAGCAAATGTATGACTATTTTCAAAATATAAGGCCACATCGACTTATCATTAAATAACGATCTTTGTATCATGCCATAAAAATTGTGTTTAGCGTTTACATTAAATATTATAAATTTCTTAAAATAAATTCATTTCATAAAAAAATATCGTCGTTTGTGCAGGATATATTTATTTTTTCAAGATATAAGACCAACGACGTATTCTTTCTGCGATCTTTATATCATGCCAAAAAAAAATTGGGTTTGACGATTACATGAAATATTAAATTTCTTGAAATGAATTTTTTTCGTAAAAAAACATATCGTTTATGTAAAATATTATAAATATCCTGAAAAAAAATTTTAGTTCGGCCACAAATATTGTTAAACTGGCTATAATGTATTGTTGATTTAATTTCTATGGAAATTCGAATTGTGTATTTTACCATGGCCGTTAAAATTAGCCTAGATCTGAGAATTAAAAAAGGGTTCAGTAGTGTCGATTTTGTTTCGTGGAGTGTTGACAGTGTGTTAGATTTTAATTAAAATTTTAATTAATATTCATTTCATCAACCGACACCTGTTGGATATGGCGTCGGGGTGTATCGAAGCGTGTCGTGTCGTGTTTTTGGTAGAACACATGTTGTTGCAAATAATGTCGAAGATAGCTTCATTTTTTCGGTTAAAATAGCTTTAAGTAGAAGTTGAAAAAAAAAATTGGTCAGTAGTGTCGAAAAGTATCCATACGATGTCGGGAGGTGTCGAAGATGTGTCGGATATTCATTTCATCAACCGACACGTGCCGGACATGCCATCGTAATGTATCAGAGCGTATCATGTCGTGTTGGTTGTCCGACACATATCGTATACCTTTTTATAGTTTACTCGGGTTTATTATTTGATCCTCTCATGATTATTACGTTTCTTTGATTCACTTTTGATTTTCGCGTTTCGTGATTATAAAAAAAAATAAGGCGCCGAATAGTCTGGCGAATCTTTTCTTCCTAGTTGTTAATAATAATATCATAGTCAAAATCTCCTATGATACTTCATTTTGTCAAAAAATTGATTTCATAAAAGCCGAAATCTGTTTTTGAACTTTTCAGAGTCGAGTATTGTTCATAAATTCAATTATGAATAGGATGTACAAGATCCGGTTTTCCAGTTTTTACCACTCTAAAAAACAAACCATTTTTTTACGGTTTTAGAATTTACAAACCAAAAAATATATATATATACAAACTAAAACCAAATCATTACTGGGTAAAAACCATTTTATCTGGTCCGGTTTGGATTGGTTGATTCCGATTTTTTCCGTTTTTTTGTCTTCTATATATACACGTGTGTGTACAATGTATATACATACACACAACATTATATAATCATAAGTTCCAATTAGGTTGTCATGTAAAATCAAGTAAACCGTTTTATTTAATTTGTCATATGTCCTATTAGGTTGAGGCCACAACCTACGTGTTTGAGGTAGTTGGTTGAAATATTAAGAAAGTAATCGACTGAGATACTACTTATTTATATGTAGTGATAATTAATAGACTATTATTTGCACCACACTCAATCTATTCGTGCACCACTTCACATGTGCACCACAGTAGAATCAATTTTTCGTAGGTGAATCGTGAAACCGACTTTGACTAAAGACCCCTAATTAATAGTGATACACACACACACACACACACACACACACACATATATATATATATCCGGTTTGGTCCGGTTTTTATTCTAGAAAACCAAAACCAAATTGTTTTCCACGGTTTTGTTTCCTACGGTACAAAAAAATCATGATTTATGCTTTTTCGACATGGATCTGTTTGGTTAGACCGGTTGGCTTGGTTTCCGGTTTTTTCATTCACCCTTAACTATGAATGGGTCGAATATTGCTGTTGTACCCATTCACCCTTAACTATGAATGGTTGATTGTGATGTCATTAACAGCGTCCTAAACTTTTGGGTTTATTCAACATTAAACATGTCACAAATATAATTATTTTGTGGTGTCTACATTCTATGCCAGGTATAATTTACAAGGTAAAACGCACAAAATTTACGGGATTTTCATTTTTTTATATACTATAAAACACACGCGTTTTTACACTTAAGTGTAACCGATTCGGGTCGAATTAAACATTACTTATTGATACAAACAACATTCAAAACAATGATGCTTACACTTGACTTGAACTCGTTCAAACAAGAAAATTTTTGCTTGAGATCGCTTCGATTAAGTTTTTAAGTCTGCTCGAATTCGGCTTAATTTTCACTCAACAAAATTTTATGCACTTTCAAACTCTAACTCGATTAGAGCTCGACTAGCTTGAAATTTTATTAAGTTTCAAATTTTGGCTCGAATTCAGACTTGTAAAAAATAAAAAAATACAAAAGAATATAAATTTCCGACAGCTCGCGACAGTCACTCAACCTTCTTCTCCTCTTTGACATTTTGATGGATCATAAAAGAAATCCAACGGCCCATATTCAACCAGATCTCAATCTCTCCTTTCCATTCCTTTTTTCTTTCTAATTCAATTCCCATATCTTTCCTCCTCAAACACCGCATCAAATCTAGTAAAATAACAGAGAAGAAAATAATAATAATCTCCGGCCGCCGCGGAATCACCGTCTTCCTCCCCAAGATCCGCCGTCTCATTCACCTTCTATAACACCTCCTCCTCCATTCTCTCTTTTCCTCCACCAGATCTATCCATATATCATCGAGTGACTGTTCTTAATTGCTTGACTATGGCGCCAACTACAATAAGGAAGGCGATCGGAGCAGTGAAGGATCAGACAAGCATCGGAATAGCAAAAGTAGCTAGTAACATGGCGCCGGAGCTTGAAGTTGCCATTGTGAAAGCTACTAGTCACGACGACGATCCAGCTGGTGAGAAGTATATCCGTGAGATCCTTCATTTGACTTCATCTTCTCGTGGTTATGTCAACGCTTGTGTTTATGCTATCGCTAAACGTTTAGGGAAAACGCGTGATTGGATCGTTGCTCTTAAGAGCTTGATGTTGATTCATCGTTTGTTGAACGATGGCGATTCTGTTTTTCAGCAGGAGATTATGTACGCTACTAGGAGAGGAACTAGGTTATTGAATATGTCTGATTTTCGTGATGAAGCTCATTCGAGCTCTTGGGATCATTCTGCTTTTGTTAGGACTTATTCTGCTTATTTGGATCAGAGGTTGGAGATGATGGTTTATGAGAGGAAACTTACTGGATCTGGTGATAGTGAAGATCGTTGGAGATCGCCTCCAGGTCCGATCCGGGGATCCGGAGGATCCGGAGGAGGGTATGATTTCAATGAGTTCAGAGACGAACCACCGTCGTATGGGATGCCTCGTTCGAGATCCTCTGGCGATGTGCGTGGGCCGAAAGAGGAATTTAAGGATGTGACTCCTCTTAGGGAGATGAAACCGGATAGGCTTTTCGGGAAAATGGGACATTTGCAGAGGCTATTGGATCGGTTCTTGGCATGTAGGCCGAGCGGATTAGTGAAGAACGAGAGGATGGTTTTGGTGGCATTGTATCCTATGGTGAAGGAGAGTTTTAAGCTGTATTCTGATATCTGTGAGGTTTTAGCTATTATGCTTGATAAGTTTTTCGATATGGAGTATCAAGATTGTGTTAAGGCTTTTGATGCATATGTTAGCTCTGCTAAACAGATTGATGAGCTTATCGGATTCTATAATTGGTGTAAAGATACGGGTTTAGCAAGGCCGTCTGAGTATCCGGAAGTTCAGAGGATTACTAGCAAATTGTTGGAGACATTAGAGGAGTTTGTAAGGGATAGGGCTAAAGCTGTGAAAAGTCCTGAGAGGAAGGTTGAGAGTAAAGCATTACCAGCACCGGAGGAGCCGGTTCCTGATATGAATGAGATTAAAGCGTTACCTGCACCGGAGACTTTTGCTCCTCCACCACCACCTGTATCCGAGCCACCAAAGCCGCCAGTACCAGCTGGGGATTTAGTTGATTTAAGGGATGAAGGTGTGAGTGCAGATGATCAAGGGAATAAATTCGCGTTGGCGTTGTTTGCTGGACCCGGGGGTAGTGGTGGTGGTAATGGAGCTAACGGGGCGTGGGAAGCGTTTCCATCAAATGGAGAAGGAGAAGTGACTTCAGCTTGGCAAAATCCAGCTGCAGAAATCGGAAAAGCCGATTGGGAACTGGCATTAGTGGAGTCTGCAAGCCATTTATCAATGCAAAAACCGGCCATGGGTGGCGGGCTTGATCCATTGTTGTTAAACGGGATGTATGATCAAGGCATTGTTAGACAACATGTCGGTACAGCTCAAGTGAGTGGTGGAAGTGCAAGCAGTGTAGCATTGCCTGGACCAGGGAAGACACCTGTGTTGGCTCTTCCCGCCCCGGATGGTACCGTTCAAACAGTCGGGTCAGACCCGTTTGCTGCATCTTTGAGCATTCCACCGCCATCTTACGTACAAATGGCGGAAATGGAGAAGAAGCAACAGTTTGTAGTTCAAGAACAAATGCTTTGGCAACAATATGCTAAAGAGGGTATGCAAGGTCAATCTAGTTTGGCTAAGCTTGGTAATGGTGGAGGGTATTATGGTCCAGGTTATCCACCAAACATGCCTTATGGAATGCCACCTCCACCTCCTCCAGCTGGGTACTACTATAATCCTATTTAAATTTTACTTTTAATATATTTTATTTTGGATTTTTTACTCCATGATGTTTTAGTACTTCTTTGTAGCTTATATTGTATTATTGTTTTGTATGATGATGATATTCTTGTTATTAGTTTTGTGGAAGCCAAATGGTGTTGGTTATATGGGGGTTGAGGAAGAACTTGATTTATTAATGGGTTTTTGATCTAGAGGTTATTGATGTTGAGTGTTTGGTGATTGTGATGAAAATGTCATAAATTGTCTCTCTTTTTTTGTATAATAATTTGATACTTATGACATATTGATGATTGTGATGTGGTGGTTCCACATAAAACTTGACCCTTCAAATAATTTAAGTATAGCTTCATTTGCTTGTTATCCTTTATTGAGCCTTTTTTTGGGGTTATTATTTGCAAAACACAAACCCTCTCTACTCGTGCACCTCTCTACGTGTGCACCTCTCTACCCGTGTAATACAGTAGAACCGACTTTGTGAAAGTCGATTTTGGAGCCTAGAACCGACTTTTCGTAGATTAAGAAACAAGAACCAACTTTATCAATGCATCTACGAAAAGTCGGTTCCAAACTCCAAACCAACTTTTCAAGGGTTAATCGATGCGGGAGGAGCGATAGAGAAGCTGCATACGCGTGTGTGCTGGGCCATGCTTCATCCTCAATCGCCGATAGGGGTTGCATCGTGGCGTGAAGCGTGTGTGGTCAGATGTTCTTGCGCGTATCAGCCTTCTCTATTAACTCCTCCTCATCAACGTCATAACCCTTTCAAGAGTCGGTTCTATTGAAGTACACAAGTAAAGACTGTAAAGTGGTGCATGAGTAGATTGAGTGGTACAAATAATAAATCCGTTTTTTGTGTTTTGTTGCAATTGAGAACATTCTCATGTGAATTGCTTGTGGGAAATTCGTGCTGTGATCTCTCTTGTAATCCTATTTCAACATTATTAATTAAGACTCGAGGGTTTTAAAGTGTGGATAAGGTAAATCTGTAAACAGAAATGCAAAGCATTCCAATAAAGTAATAAACCATAGAGAATTTACGGTGGATATTATAAAACAGATATGCAAATCGTGCAGATCAACCAAAAACCATATGCAACAAGAATTTTTATTTAGATCCGTAAAATACCAATATTTTGTGCATTGTATAAAGGCTCTATAAAGACTCTATTTACACCCTCAAAAAAAAAAAAAAAAAAAAAAAAAAGAACTATTTAGATGATGGGTTATTTAGATTTTGATACATTTCCCTATGAGTAGATATTCTGTAAAGGGTACTGCTACATCCATTACATTTATCTCCATAACATCATCCACAACATCATCTACACCATACATTTAGTCAGGACCTACAAAAAAAATATATTTCTCTCTCCAATCAAAGGACAACATCATCCACTACATCTTTATGTAGTGGATGTAGCATTTTCCTTCTGTAAAACAAAGAAAAAATTGATATTTATATATATGTAAAACATAAAGGGGAAGGGGCTACAAGGACAAAAAAAATGATAAATGGGTCCAGAAGAACAAACTTCAAAATCGGAGATTAGTAAGGACAAATTGTTAATATAGTGACAAAAATGCCCCTTTATAATTTTATTAATGTAACAAATAGAAACAGTAATGAATAACTTTCATAAAATGTCAGAACTCCAATGAAAAAATATTAACAAACTTAAAAACAAGTAGTAACTTATGTATAAAATGTCAGTAACATCCAATGGAAAAGTAATGTAACCCCATAAAACAAATAATAATGTTACAAAAACAAGTAATAACGACCAGTGAAATATAATAACGCCAATAAACAAGTAATAACATCCCATAAACAAGTCGTAATAATAAAAAAAAAAAATAATAATGTACATAAAATATAGTAAATGTCAATAAGCAAGTAGTAACAGCCCATAAAGATAGATAAAGTTACATCAAAAAAATGTAGTACCGTTAAAAAATTAATAGCAACAACCCTAAATTTTTCCAAAAAAAAAAACACTACAGCCTGATTCTCCGGCATTCAGCTCCGGCGTTCAAATCCGACCATTCGGCTCTGGCGGCACAGCCGTCGCCCCTCTTTCTCCTCCCCAAACCCTAATCCCCAAATTGTTCAATCTGATTCGGTAAACCAATCGTTCAAATCATTCAATCTGCTCCAATCATTCAAATCGTTAAATCGTTAAATCGTTTTCTTCAATTCCAATCACCCTTCCCTTCATCAATCTCAAAAAATAGAACCGAATCGAGACAGAAGCAGTAGCCATATTTTCTGGTAGGATTTTGATCGGAGATGAAGCAGCCGCCGGATTTCCTGGGTGGAGTTTGATCGGAGCGTGAAGAGTAGGGTTTAGGGCTCCAATAGCGGCAGGGTTGGTTGAGGCCGTAGCAGCTGCGGTGGTACGAAAGGAGAGAAAAAGGGGAAAAAAAAAAAAAAAAAAAAAAATGAAAGAAAGTTGCGGCTAAAGAGAGGCCTTACCGGAGAAGAAGATGAAGCTGCGGCCGTTAGAACAGAGGTGCCCGGAGAAGAAGAAGATGCGGCTGGATTAGTGCGTCTAATGGGTAAAAAAAGAAGAAGCTGCGGAGAAGAAGAAGAAGAAGAAGACACACTAATAGGTTTTTTTTTTTATTATAAATATTTATAAATCAGTAAAAAAAAAAGAAGGGTATTTTGGTAAGTGTACATCGGTTTTGTCCTTTCTAATAACTAGTTTCCTTGGAACCCGATAAATAAATTAGTTTGTCCTTCTAGACAAAAACCTAAAACATAAATATGTTTAAAGAAACCGATACAAATGCATTATTAGCATGGTTTGGAGGGGAAATTTTTGGATGGTGTGTCCGCACGGGAAATTTTTGGATGGTGTGTCCGCACCGTGCGGACACACCTATTTTGCTTTTAAAACACGGGTGTTTTACTGAGTGATCTGTATTTTTAACATTTTCTACCAAAACACGGGTGTTTTTAGAGCAAAATAGGCGTGTCCGCACGGTGCGGACACACCACCCAATTTACCCAAAAATTTCCCGGTTTGGAGACCATCCGTACACTCAAATAAATTTTTTCTTACCGACTTTAAAATGTACTCCTAATCTTATATACTAAGTTATCTTAAAAAAAATCTTATATACTAAGTAACGAATAACTTTGTAATTGAATAGAAAAGCATGAAGCATAAAGAAATGAATCAAAGGATCTCTAGTTAAGTCGAAGGAGAAAACACTTGTCATAGACTTCATGAAATGTATAAGAAAAGTGTACCATCTCACGTTGCTAAGATGGAAAAACATTATGTCCGTGTAATTGTGAGAAATAAATGTTTTATCAATACGAATTAACATTTTTAGGTCAAACGAGAAAGACGGTCTAAGTAGTTAAGTAGATCTGCTCAATTAGCACTATCAGAGGCCAGCTAGCCAATCTCTGGTAGAATGTAATGGCTAACACCTCTGGTAGAGAATTTGGTAGTGACTCTGATAGAGAATGTACTACTTCTGGTAGGGATGAGACATTGACACAATTACACCTCTGGTAGAGAATGTAATACCTCGGACTAGACATTGACAAATCTTGGCCAGCTGGCCTTCCTTTGGTAGATAATGCAATACCTCTGGTAGTTACTCTGGTAGAGAATGTACTACAGACATTGACAAATCTTGGCTAGCTGGCCTACCTCTGATAGAGAATGCAATACCTCTGGTACTGACTCTAGTAGAGAATGTACTACCTCTCGTGGGGATGAGACATTGACACCTCTGGTAGAGAATGTATTACGACGTTGACACCTATAACTGGTAGAGAATGTACTACCTCTGGTAGGGACGAGACATTGACACCTATGGTAGAGAATGTAATACGTCATAAACACGTCTGGTAGAGAATGTAATACATCTGGTAGAGACGAGACATTGACACATTTAGTTACATTTGATAGGTACGAAAGATGGACAAGTCCCCTTATAAGGGGAGAATATAATGTCCCACATTGCTAAATAGTTAACCAGATCTCTTATGCTAGCCGCTAGGGAGGTTATTGTACCAGTCTTCACGCCCATACATCACATACTTTTATTCTGTATTTAAACTGTGTGGTTCTGATCGTTTCATCCGTCATTTCACCTCAAAATCCACCACACAATAACTTCCCCTTATGCTAGGACAAGTCCTGATCAAGTCCTCTTATACTAATAGCTCAAAAGTGAGTTTTTGAGATGTCTTTGTCAACTTATTGTCATGATAGCTCATGTATTTATTATTCAACGGTATTATAGTTCTACTTTATAGCCGTTCAATTTATTTTAGCTTTGAAAAGAAAGGAAAAGCTTCTTCTCAAAAAAAAAAAAAAAAAAAAAAAGAAGAAAAAAAAAACAAAGAAAGGAGAAGCTTCTTCTTAAAAAAAAAAGTAAAAATAAAAAGAAAGAAAGGAAAAGCTACATCAAATAAATTAAATGAGCTTTTGCACGCTTCCACTTATTTGCTTTTTTCTAAAGTTCAATCACTACTCAAAGAAACAAATGCCTTAGATATGAAGTTAATGATTACGGGAAGTTAATGATTACGGAAGTTATTGTTGGTTAGAGAATTTATACCGAAATGATCCGTGGATTGATTTAAAGCATATAGTTTACATCTAGAATATAAACTGTATGGTTTCGATCACTCAACGGGTCACTTCGATGTATGTGGAGAGACCATCCAATGAATTTCCAATGATTACATGCCTAATTTTATAAAGTTAAAGGATTACATGTCTAATCTTTTTAGGATTTCATGAATGATGTGAATTAAGAAACACGTCTCAACGGTTTAGTATGGTGGGGCTGCATTTACTCCTTTTTTGCCCGGAGTCACGCGTTTACCGAATATTCACACTCTATTAAATACATATTAAGAAATGTCATTTAAGATGAATTCTAATTATACTATTTAGGTTCAAAAGATTTTTTTTTGAAGTGTGTGTATGTTTCACTATTGTGATATTGCTCCATTATTATCCGTGGATGTATGTCACTTGATCGAACTACGTAAATTTCGTGGCTCATTTCGGTTTTATTTTTTCTTCTCTCTTCTTTAATTTATGACTATATGTTTTTATCGTTAAGGTTTTAGCTTGAAATCCAATCCCTAACAATAACTGCTCAGAACCTACTAAATCCGTTCGTTCATACATTTAAACCGTACTTTATTCATAAAAAAATCATAACAATTAAATATACTATCTTTCATCATAAATGGTGTCATCAGAGTCTAAAACTATATTTTTAAACTACAAAACAATATTTTTTAACAACAAAACTACATCGTTTTAGTATCATATTAAAAACAAATTGAGCGCATCCATTCATTCAGTATACACATTGCTACAACACTTGTGCTGTATAACATCTATCACTAATAATTTCCATAACGTTTTTTTCCAGGATTATTAGGGTCGTGTTCGGACACGAATTATTTCGCATTCAACTCACTATTTTATTCACTTCATTATCTTACTTATCACTATTTTCTTAATTTTATTATTTCATTACAATTTATCTCACCAATTATGACCCAAAATCAAATTGTTCCTTCATTTGGCACCACATATGCTATGCTGCTAAATCCATATGCGATGCAATAGAGTTTGATGATGAGCGAAACCCAAATTGGAAGCTGTCCCCGTCTGGGAAATTCATGGTAAGCTTGGCTTATCATGACATCCAAAACCGATCACTGATTCCCACGATCTCTGCGGATGGTACTTGGTGATTAATTTGGTCTATCAAGGAGCCACTTAGAGGTAATTTTTTCTTTTACTTCGACAGATTTGTCGGGACGCCCTCCCTATCGCAAGCCTTTTCAAGGACCGTCGCATCATTGAGAATGATGCATGTTTCATATGTGGTGCGAGACCCGAAACTACCCTACATGTGATTAGAAACTGCCTATGGACCCTAGCTATGTGGAAGGAGGTTATCCATCGACAACAATGGAATCTTTTTGCCTCGAATCACGAGATTCCAACTTGGTTGGAGCAATGTCTGAAAATAAATACGTACAAGCACGGAACTATTGTTTTTTTTTCTTTTGAAGATTTCTGTTTCACGAGGTTATTTTGTGCATTTGGTTTTGGCGCAACCAGGAGTTCCACCACAACGAGCTCCACCGCCCCCACGAAGAATCTTTATTTCGGAAGCCATTAGACGTGCTCGTGAACTTTGACTTGCGTGACCTTGATTCTTTCTTGTTTGCTTGCTTTTAGCTAGATGTACATTTGATGTAACTGATGAGGGATTAAGTAAACCTCGTCACGTGCCATTCAAAGAGTGGTCGTGTAATAACTATGTGGAAGAATATTGGGGCCAAAAGACCGGACATACTAAGCCTTACCCCAGGCGGGTAACCTTGGTCGAGACGGTCTGAAGAACCTGATGCAGGACGTCAGGGCTTTCCCTTACAAAGGCAATTCAATCACGTGCCAATAGAAAAGGATAAATATGGGAAGAATCCCGTGATTATACGACGCCTATCTTATCATTTAAACGCTATCCTAATTATCTCTTAGAGAGGAGATGGACACATAATAATCCTTAGGGTTTAAGAATCCTAGACTTGTCTAACACGACAAGGGCGAGACGCCTCCCTATATATACAACCCTAAGGAACTACGAAAGACTTGATTCCAATTACATAGCTTGGATACGTAGGCAACTTGGGAGAAACGTACTCACAGGTGTAGGATGTAATATCGTCGGATGGATCATGGATCCACCCGATTACGTAGCGGAAAGTATATGATCTAGATCTAAACAATCAAAGCACATAAAATAATAGATCTAAACCTACGAGGGGGTTTAGATTGTTTACCTGTTTATTGTGAATAAACACCAAGAACAATCCGAGATCCAAGATCCAAGAATTGAGAAGCCACAGTCTTCCGACGTGTATCTCCAAACAACACCAAGTGGATGGTGATCCAAGCCGCTTGATCTCCTCGATATGCTACCTTAGAAAAACCAGAAGTTTTTCTAAAACTCAAACCCAAGTATAGAAGCCGAAAATTCTAAGCTCCAATACTCCCAATATTTCGACTTGTGTGTCATGTGATTTGGCTTGGGAGAACTCTCTTTATATAGGAGAGTAATCCTTGTCATCCAAGGATTTAATAATTAAGAGATATTTATTAGATTAATCATTATTCCAAATAAAAGATAAATAAAATAATTATCCCAAACAAATTAGGATAAATATTATCTAATATTTCATGATTTATCATTTAACAAATAAATAATTAAATCATATATTAAATAATTATCCAAGAAAACTAATTTCTCTCTAATTAAATAATAATCCAAAATGCGCCCCAACCCTATTAAAAATAGGCCATACGCATTTTATCACAAATGGGCCGAGTCCACGAAAAATTTCTTTTCCATGTATTTAAGTATCTAGTCCAACTAAACAATTAATCCAAATAGTCCAATCCAACTATTTAATAATAATTGTGGTGAAACGACGAGAAAACATATGCTATGTTAGGAACCACGTCGGGGGACCACTGGCCCGTATTCGATAGCTTACAATAAATTAAATAATATTATCCGTCGGACCGAACAATAATATTCAATCTATTAATTACGGGATTACACCACCATAAACTCAAATCGAACTCTGCGAATATAGATAACTTATACTCAACTATGAGTTGATAAGCGTCCATTGATATAATCATCACATCACGGATAAATCCTCCATAGATCGCTCGTTTCGATTCGGGATATCTCCGTAAACCCTTCTCGAAACATCTTATCCTTATTTACCATTAACCCCTAGTGATCAATTAGTTCATAACTAATATAATATGAACTCCGGGATCGATCGGTTTAGGATTAACAAATAAGTGAATCTGTCTGCATCTACTTCCGAGGAGGAAGGAATGGATTCCATATCTGTGATAGCACGCACTACTCACTCATCCTAAAATAGAGCCAACGAGAGTGTTGGACCACATACTACTGAAGTGATCCTTACTAACACATCAAACCCTACCCTAGTCTAAGCGGTTATGCATCACCTTAGGATTGAGATTAATCCATATATGATTATCTTGTGATTCGATAAGATTTCTCGATTACGGAATTATATCGAGAACTCAAATCAAATCGGTCGAAATTTATATGATTATCATCATATATAAATGCCCCACTAGGTACCCTATTACCGAGAGTCCGGATAAGATCATGTCACCTAAAGTGTTCTGGGCGCATTATTAGCAAATTAATCTTGAGACCCATACTCAAATTAATCAACGCTACGGACTAAGTTAATTTTAAGTACATCTCACTAACTCAATCCTCTTGTGTATAGCCATACCATACGAGTTATGTGATTACATAAACGAGGTACTTAGGGTTTTCAAGAAGATGTCTTAATTATAAGCATACATGCATATAATAAGATGAATTATTAATTCTGTCCTAAAACAATTACATAATTGTCTTTCGGGCACTACACCTGACAATCTCCCACTTGCACGAAAGGCTAGTGGATTAATTGTTTTAGAGCACACCCCTTTTATATCTATATCTACAACATTCTCCCACTTGCTCAAAACAAGCGAGACGTATCCCTCTAATATGTACCCTCCAAGCGCATCTTAGTACTTCATCCTTCCAAGCACGACCGGAGTGTGCCGCCGCAGGGTAGGTCAGTGACCCGACGTGTACTTAGAATCCGAATACCATGTGACTTGGTACACTGGTCAGGTAGGTTGGCGGCTTGGGTCAATCTTTGGGATCGAAACGTCGTCTTTCCATCTAATCAGGTGGTACACTTTCAATATGCCTTTGAGTCAACACTGAGGACAAGATCTACTTAACGATCATCCTTAATCCGACCTACAGCCAGAATCAGTGTTATCACTTATATTCTAGTTTGCACCTGAATATACTAGCATATTATTCCTCATTCTCCCGAAGAGACTTGAGGACTCACTAAACATCCCATTTCGTATTCATCTGCAGGTTTAGATAACCATTCCTGAGAGGTAAGGTAGACTACATCGTTGAATGTTGCATACATGTAAGAATATCTTAACCAGGTGAATGGATGGGATTGCCAATAATCGATTCTCGAGAATTTGAGCGAATCAAATCCTTTAGAATGAATCCCGATGGCATGTCAGACTCTGACTTCAGATAACGCACCCATGTTGTTTCCAACTGTTTCAGTGTTACCATTCACAAACACTAATCTACATACTACTTTATTCTCAGGCTCAGTCAAAATCACGTCATAACCTCCATCCCCATTGTTAACGGTTCTTGGTTAGTCGTTCTAGAGTATTTAGACCTGGATCGTATACCCGACGATTTAAAGCATCGTCAGTAACATTTTGTACGGTTTGCTTGCTTGTACAGTTTTTTGAATTTTAATAAAATATCCGGTTTCGACAAAAAAAAAACAGTATTAAACTATTCATTCTATTCCATCCACTACACGATTTACCATTCTTTTATCAATATAATATTTCATTAAAAAAAATTATCGTCAATCATTTATCCATCTACACAAATTTCAAAACAAGATTTTCAACTTTCTAACATTTATTTCACCTTATTTTATTCCACTTTCTCTCCCCTGATTCGATTCAAGTTGAAATAATTCATGTCCAAACAGACCCTCGAAATTTTAGAAAAAAAGTTAAAAATATCTAGAATGACTTCAATCGAGAAATGTTTATCGCACAACAAAGTGTTACAACACACTTTTACACCATTGACCTTTACGAGACTCATATGAATCAATAGACCACACATTATAATCAATCAATTGTATAAAAGTGTATTGTGCATTCGTTGTGCATATTTCGTTATGACACTATCACTACCCTATTCAACCCTATCTGAAATCCAAATGACATAAATCAGTGAGAGACAGCCGTGCTCTAGCCTGGCACCACCGAAGACTGCACCCAACGCGTTGAAAATCTTATCTTGTGCAGACTTAATAATTGAAACTCCACCAGAAATCGCACATAACCCTCGGTGGTATGATGTTGATGTGGGTAGGGCTGTAAATGAACCTAAGTATTCGATTCGATCCGGAGTATTTGGCTCGAAAAAGCTCGATTCGGGCTCGTTTCGTGGGTTCGAACTTCGAGCCGAACCTTACAAATTAGATATTCGGTGGTCGAGCCGAACATGTTCGAACATGTTCGGCTCGGATATCATAAATTCATATCTGATTCGAGCGAACATGTTTTTTTTAAAACCGAGCGAACATGTTCGATTTTTTTAAACCCAGTTCGAGCCGAACATGTTCGAACGGTTCGACATGTTCAAGCCGAACCGAGCCGAGTTTTTTCCCCCAAATACCAGACCGAACCCGAGCCGAATAATGAAAATATATGGCTCGGTCATTTCGAGCCGAGCCGAACCCTGCCAGGGTTCGGTAGGGTTTGGCTCGTTTGCAGGCCTAGATGTGGGTTAGCTCTAGATCGACTATCATAATTCGAGCGTTTAAAAAATCGATTTTGAAGTTCAAATTTTTTTTTTTCTGAAAAAGAAATTATATTTCTCAAATTTTTTTATTATTATTTTTTTATTTTTTCATTTTATCTGAAACGAAAGGTTGGGGAAGGGGGAATCGAACCCGGGTCTCCTACCACTGGAGCCCGGGTATAAACCATTAGGCTATTTCTCAATTTATTTTTTTGTGTTTGGAAAAACTATTTCTCATTTTAATAATCACTCAAAGTGCCTAATAATCGGGTTGAGAATAATGCCAAAACGCTTTTGAACAGGGGGTTTCACGGCCACAGTTATTTCTCCCGCCCAAACACTAACTGTCAAATCCCTCCCTCCATTCCCCTCCGCCCTCCCCTCCCGAAAATAATTCCTAAAAAAACATTGCCCCGGTTGAATCATCCATCGCCATTCTCACGTCAACAATCAAATTAAAGGAAGGAAAAAGATAATTTATAGGAGAATAAGTTGAATTTCAGATCCCCTTTTGTATCTTATTCTGCAAAAATTTATGATTCCCACCATGTGTTCGATGAAAATCCTGAAAGGAATATTTTAACAAAAAATCAATTGTTTGGACAACTTTCTCAATCAGAAGAATTGGTTTTCGGTATTTGATGAGAAAAAGAGGATCCCGGAACTCGGAACCCGTATCGTGGTTAGAATAGGGATAACATGGATGATCCGAACGAGTTTATTAGAGGGGTTTCGCTCAAGAGGAATGGATCGTTGGTGTGTCCACATCCTTCTATTCTAATTGAGGGCATCTCTCGTAAGAGCTTTTCGTATAAGAAGTTGCCCCAGGAGCCTCTTAACCTCACTGTCATCAAGCTGGATGGCTCCTCTTTTGGTATACTTTTTTGTTTTTGACAATTTGTTGTTTTTGTGATTGTTTGTGTACAGATTTGTGAATTTAATTATGGGGTGTTGACAGGTATCGAAGTGCCGAAGATGGGGACATTGGCACGCTTAAAAGAGGGGGTGGAGGCTGCTTTTAGCCATTTGCCAAAGAACGGCCTGGGGATGATATCATGGTATGTGCATTTGTTTATATCTATGATTTTGGTGATGAATGTGAAGGCTTTCTTTGTGATTATAAAGGATTTATTTTTTTTCATTGGTTTTGATGTAATTGTCATGTAACACAGGCCACATGTTTGGGGAAATTTTTGTCTATCTTACAAGGGCCAGCATTTGCTAAATGATAGTGATCATATTCTAAATTATGGAATCAAGGATGGTGATAAGGTTAGTTTTGTTTTCAGTAATGTCTTCGACTGTACTGCGTTGTGATTGTTTGTGTATGTGTATGTGGTACACGGATTACTTATGGAGATGGATGTAAAGACATAATCCTACATGAATGGGGGAACATGATATTGATTTAGAATCTCCAGGGTTGACGTAATTCTTAACACCATATTTCTGGTACTCCTTTTGCCCTCATCAAATTGAAACTATTGGGTCCTATAACTTATGTGGAAGCATTCAACTTTCAAGATTTTCATGAGATCTTTCCTGTAGTCACTGGTCAGCATCCACTTAGACAAGAATAGATCACTAAAAATGAAATGCTAGAAAACAACAGATAAAGAACATGAATTATTCTCGGACTTGGAATACAGAGCAAATATTTATCAGAGATGCCAGTGATTCAGGATGCCCATTTGCATATTTCTAGTGGTGTTTAATGCTGTAACGATTGGAACCTAAGTTTTCAGAATACGATATTAATGGGTAGAAAAAAGTAAAGAATAAATGTCAAAGTCTTATTTTTGTCATGTGCCCTGTGCAGTTTGGAGACTCTTTCACAAGTCAATTTCTACAAGCCTATGAATTTGAAGCAGTATTTTGTTTCTATTATCTTGTTGGTCCTTGAATGATTGGATTGTTATATTCTCATCCGACCATTTCCGTTTTTCAGTAGAATTAATAGTGATATAGTGCATGATGTATGGCATTGTGATATAGTCCCTCTTTATGCACTGGTACTCAGTGTTTTGTGTTAAAACTTTCAGCTTCATTTTGTCCGGCGTGTCTCTGCTAATGGTAACACGATAGAGAAGGTGGAAGAGGATTCTGCCATCGACGAAATCACTATGTAAGTATTGCATAAAAGAGGGGGATGGGAGTTATATACATGTATGAGTACTTAGATGGGTGCCACAAATGCAAAAAGACAAAACACATGATACTGAACTAACGGATTGCTTGATGGTGGCATCAAGAGGAATTTAACCTTTTCAACTATATGCTAATTTTATTTTTTAATTTGAACCGCGTAATTGAATCCCAATGTTCTCCACGATTTCCCAAATGATTGAAGTTATTTCTTTTCAGACCTGAAGGATCAGCCATCAGTTTGCTATATCCACAGCGAGCAAGACACCATCGGTAATTTGGCGTAGGCAAGAAGGTCAGATCGGTAATTTTCATGATAGTACTGTGGTATTCAAGGATGTGTACATAAAGATCAAAATGCTTCATTCAAATCTTCAATCACGGTGAAAAGATCTCTACCTAACTCAGATTCGGTGGTGCAAAACCAATTAATGAGGTTAGACATGAGGACAAGCTTAAGATATTTCAGCATATGATTGCCTTTGTACATGGAAACTTCACTTTCAATGAATACTTGATGGAGTTGAAAATGGTTATATATATATATTTACAACCATAGATCTACAAAGGAAGGGAGCTTGTCCTAGCCATAGATCTTTTCATTAAATACGAGGACACGAGGGTTTGTATCACACAAAAACACGACTTTTACACAATCATCATCGACAATCTATTAGTTCATCAACGGATACAGATGATAGTTGTGTAAAAGTTCTGTCTTTGGAGTTATGCATATATCATTTTTCTTTGTCCTGTCTTGGCAAGGCACAATGTTCGAGCAATCGGCTTGGTACCAAAAAGGGTTCTTTATTAGGAAATAGATGGTCCCAATACCTTTACATAAACATCAAAAGTTTTGGTTTTTGAAGAGATTGAATTATGGATAGTAGTGACTAGTTTGGTCCCAAGCTACAAATATTTGTTGGACATGAAATACAAAGGACTATGATAGGCAAGAAGAACATGGAGGGAGGGATAGATATATACATTTGAGGTTTATATATTGTGTTTGTTTGGCCCTCCATTGTGAGGATTTTGTATACTAGTATTTATATATTTGTCATTGTTTGTGTAATTTTTCTTTTATTTCTTTTCTCTTGTTTCGATATTGTCTTTTTATGGATCGATCGAGCTCGAGCCGAATTTTGAACCTGAGTTACTACCTCCGTTCCATAAAAAAGTGTCCACTTTTTGTGGTGTATACAGATTAAGAAAACAATTAATGTGTTGTATTTTAGGTAGTGATATATAATAAATGATTTTTTGAAATATAAAATGAATTGATAAATATTAAATGTTATGGTAGGCGCATGTCTCGAAATAGTGCATTTTTTTTGGTTTACTGAAGATCATATTAAATGATGTATTGATTTTTTAAATATACACTTTTTATGGGACAAATTATTTTGAAAAAGTGAATATTTTTCATGGGACGAAGGTAGTATTTTTTTTTTGGAGGAGGGGAGGGGAGGGGAGGGGGGTGGGGACAGTGTTGAGTCTTGCCCGTTGCCATTCAAGAGACGACTAGGAGTATGGTCACGTCCACCCTCCAAGATGCACCTTACATTTTTCCAAGACCCGCACAACACTGTTAGGCATAACTGGACCTAGGTCTTAGACGGTAACTTTTATGGGTTAAAAATTAGGCTACTGACATGTGGCAGGACACTTTGGGCTCAAACACTAAGCATGCCATCCTGACAGTTGATTTGAGACTTTAGCAGAGTGATAATGTGATGCCACGACCGTGAACATCTTGAAAGAGAGGTTTGACGACCCTACATATATACATACTAGCCATGAGGTTTCGAGAAGGATCTCGACCTTATGTTGGTTCAATCATTGACCTCTGACTCTCACTCGAGGTCAAGGCAATACCCTGACTGCTCGGCTTCAGACTTTCCCACATCACTTGATATATATAAGGTACTAAATTACTCCTAACGAGCATTCAAGAAGTTCTTGACATTGATTTTCCCTCCCGTGGGCAAGAATACTTATGTAATGGACCTAAAATGTATAAGAGACCAACAAATTTCTAACCTGTATTGAATAAAATTCTCCGGATATCCTTGATGGACGGTACCGCTCATCTCCACCTTCCCTACCTTCCCGATCGCTTAAAAAATGGACGGTACCATCCATAGATAGGCGGTACATCCCATCCCATCCATAATTCAAAATTTTCAGATTTTAAGCATGTTTATTCAATTTTCCATTAATTGCGCGCGGCCCACACATAGGGTCTACCGTAAAGCCAGAGGCTGTGCCCCTATGAAATGACAAAAATGCCCTTATATACGAGTCGCGGGTCATTACACATTTAAAAATACACGAAGCCATAACCCTTAACTTAGGATTTTTCCTTATCTAAGGCAGGGCGCCTTATCCTTTCTCAATCGGTCCTTTCCAGTACTCCGTATTACCAAATGCAAATGATTCGCCTCCCTGTGACTATTTCATATGAGCTGGATAAAATTGTTCGCAATTTTATGTGGGGCCATGACACGGATAAGCGTGGAATGCACCTAGTTGCTTGGCATCACATCTGTCGGCCCAAGCTAGAAGGTGGCCTAGGTATTCGAAATGCACGAGACATGAAAAACGCCTTCTTGGGTAAGCTTTCTTGGCAACTCCTTACTGAGCATGGAAAACTTTGGGTACAAGTTCTACGAAGCAAATACGGCTCACCCCTAGACCTACCAAAGCCGAATTGTTCCTATATATGGAGGCACATTTGTGTTGTTGCGGCAGCTCTTGGGGAGGCCTTTGAAACTGACGACTATGGCAATGTGCGATGGACTCTGACTTCTTCTGGCAGATTCTCAGTTAGCTCGGCATATCATGCACTTAGAGATCACCCACCCTCAACCATTGCGCAAGGGAGTTGTGTCTAGAAACTCATCTGGTCCATTAAGGGACCTCTTCGGAGGAATTTACTCTTATGGCAAATCTGTTGGGATGCCCTTCCCACCGTGGGCTTGCTTTACGGACGGCACATTATGGAGGATGGTACTTGCTTTATTTGTGATACACATGCGGAATCTACCTTACACGCAGTTAGAGATTGTAACTGGGCTGCAGATATTTGGCGTAGGACTATTCATCGCAATATTGGACTCTCTTTGATGGAGGACCATCAAGCCATCATCATTTTCTACACAGCTCTTATGGTCCACAATTTCACATTGATATCGTTAACCGTCTAAGACTTATATCAAGTGATTTGCATGAGATATGCATTCCCTTCAATGTGGAAAACTTATGGAACTTTATTAATTTATCATTTATTTTGATAATTCTAAGGTTACTCATAATTATCCAGGGTCGCTTCATTGGAGAATACAAGTTGTCCTTTATTTGGGCTAAATTCGGCAGGTTTGCATATTCTGGCGGATTTGGACATTTTCATTGATCCACTTGTCATACCGTTGACTATTATCAGCTAAGAGAAGCCCAATGTGATGAAATACATGTCCAAATTAAGAGAATGATGTCTTACTTTGATTATTTTAACACGTTTGGGCCAAAGAGCATGGATCAAGCACTAAAGAGAAGAGAAGATGGGTTTTTTGCTATTTTATTTTTATTTGGAGTCTTATTATTATTTTGGTGTCCAATAAGGCATTCCTAGGCCATCTAGCACGAAATTTACAAGTCTTATGGTGATTGATTCCATCAAATCTTCATATTATTTTGGTAGATAATCAATCAATCTGATTGGGGGATTATTTACTATTGAATGATTTGAAGATCTTTTGTATTTTTGGAATATCCTTTTTATTTACTTCACTTAGACTTAGGAGTTGTCTAGGTTCATTTTTATTTTACATTTTCTTATTTTATTTTAATTTTCTAGATAATAAAATGACAACTTCCTTGGTCTATAAAAGGAGGAGACATCCATTGTAATTTGACACCTTGAATTATAATCATATTGAGATTTTTTCTCTTAGAGTTTTGACAACTTTGATTAAGTGCATTTTTAGTTTGTGAGCATAGCTTAAAGTGTTTTATTGTAGTCTTTGGTTTAAGGACCATTAGAAGGTTCTTGGCTTCTTCATAGCCATTGGTTCTTCTAGTCTCATCCTTGAGTTAAACTACTTTTGCTCAAGTCTTTTCCTTTATCTTATTCTATTTTTATTTTCATTTTGGGATCTAAACGTGGTTATTCATTGTATTACTTAGGGTTTCTTGACAATTTCATTATTAAGGGTCCAAGGTATACATCACTCTTTTTCTCAACCCATGAGACCCCCTTATGGGTGGAAAATTGTCTCAAAGTTCATATGCACAAGCATGACCCTATTGTTTACCGGAGATTCTCGTGAGATTGTGTTAGGTCTTTGGTATTGGCGCAACCAGGAATACCACCACACGGAGCAGAGACGACCTCTTAAGAATGTCTTTATTTCTGAAGCAGTATGACGGGTGAGAGAGCTTAGATTAGTCTGACCTTAATTTTCGCACTTTGCTTTGGATAGTATTACTGTACAGTTTGTGAAACATTTACTCTTGTATAGTTTTGTGCGGTTATAATAAAACATATGGTTTCAAAAAAAAAAAAAAAAATTACGTAATTTCCAAATGATAAATACAAACCGTGAGGCTGACTTCTTTGATTTTGCTTGTTTGGAAGTTGCATATAGTGTATCTCAACAAGCTCACATTAATTAATGTCATCCATATGTCCCAACATCAAAATTTATTTTTCCAAATATTAACATTAACGAAACCTGCTCATGTATAAAACACAATTAAATATATAACCTATATACGATAGATCTACATCAAATGTCTTTAAATATTAAAAAAAATCATTTTCCCACTTATTTTTTGTTGTTTACAAAAATAAAATAAAATAAGCTAACGCTCATAGTTGCAAGATAATTAATAATATATCATTATTATTGCATAAAGACCAATACACGAGACAAACGGTGATTTGATATATATACACAGTCAGGGACAGCTGCAGAAATTCAAAAATACGGGTTGAAATTTGTTGTATTTTTAAACTATTAAACTTGGTTTTATGTATTTTAGCTCATTACGGGTCAATACGAATCAATAAAAATAAGTTGGTCGATCTTGCATAACTATATGTACATCGAAAAAAATTCCTACAAAATTCCTTTTCTTTTTAGCAAACCATTTTTACCTATAAATAAATATAACTATAACAGTTTTAGGAAAACATGTTGGTAAACACAAAAGAAGGGAACAGTACTTGGTGAGATGGGGAAAATGCTTTTCTGCCTCTGGTTTATCCTCTTGCTCATTTCCTCAGGTAATAAACTTATATATTAATGTAACATTGCATGCATGCGGTTTTCATAACAAGCATATATATATATATATATATATATATCATTTTCATTTTCTTGTTTCTGTAATATTTGTTGTTTTCTGAGTCATGCTACGTTCATAACGAAATTTCACAATGAATATAGTTAAGTTGAAATTTGAAAATCAGATGAGCATCCAGAAGTCAGTAGAGTTTTACACTGCCGAAATAACTCAGCAGAACACATCACAGATAGTCAGCTGAAGTTATATACGAAGTCAAGTTTTAATAAATAGTCAACAATGATACTCAAAGTTGTTTCGGTAAAAACCTTTTAACTTCATTATTGACTATTTATTAAAACATGACTTCGTATATAACTTCAGCTGACTATCTTTTAACTTCATTATTGACTATTTATTAAAACATGTATATAACTTCAGATGCAGCTGACTAACTCTGATGTGCTGACTGCTGAGCTGAGTTATTTCAGCAGTGTGAAAATCTGCTAACTTCTGGATGCTCAGCTGATCTTCAAATTTCAACTAAGCTATATTAAACAATAAACTATCCTGTCAAATATTAAACACTACAAAAACACAAGTTGACCAAAACTAAAGCAAAAAAAAAAAAAAAAAAAAAACTAGAAATTGATGAAATTGTTACCAGTGAATATATCGGGTAATATTACTAGTGAAGTCTTAAACATGTTATAATAATTAAAATATAAACAAGACTTACTTCCATGTAATATCTCCAACCATTCTTCATTGCTCATCTAGGTCTTTATAAAGCAGCATATATTCAGGCATATATTCAGACACAAATTCAAACAGACAAAGTCCACCAATTGATTGTTTAACCTGAGAATAAATATAAAGTCACAGACAACATCATTTACCTCAGTTGTAAAATGTGAAGATGCAAGAGGAGGCACCAAGTAGTCATTGAAAGTTTTCTTGTAAAACTCATTATATTCTTCTGTTAAAATCCCGACATGTGTGATAGTACTGTAACCCACCATATTAATAGATGGACTTCCCTCACCTCACAATCTAGCTAGGTGTTTTGGGGGATGAGGCCCCTCCTCTTATATGGGTTTGGGCCTAGATTTCTACGGTATTTCTCCACAACTGTCAAAGGAAAGAAAAAAACTGATCATAAGGTTCAACAACATTACACACAAGCAAAGCAAGAGGGAAAATGAGATGATATATATATTAATGTCTACCTTAAGTCTTTTCATCTTCATCTTTTTTGGCATCAGATGGATGGGTCATCATCCACCTCTATCTGCAAAATACCTCATCTTCATAAGATCAGACACGAGGGATCAGGGGAGATGACCACACCACAAATCAACATTCAAATCACAGCAATTAATGACCGACTCAAGGTTAAGACAACATCTAATTAACACATTATATTGCAATGTTAGTTAAAATCATTTTTAGAAAGTGAAAGCAAAATCACTTTCTCCACTGGTGCCATTGATCGACTTGCTGGATGAGTTTACCACCATCTCCTGATTGACTGGCTCTGCTAGCTGCCACCAGCACTGGATAGATCGAATAGTGTCGTGTTTCTCCATTAATGCTTCTAAGAAATATAGCAGAAAAGATCAATAACAAAAATTTAAGATATTAATGAAAGAACACAAAACAAATTTAAGAAACACCGTAACTGTCTTTTGCTATGCTTTGAAATTAATGCTTTGGATATGATTTGTTGTGATCGATTACTCGTTGTGGTGATAAAGTCTTTCGTTATGCTGTGCATGGCAGTAGTATTTACGTTGTTTTCTTATCAAAATCACAGCTGAATTAATTAAGCTGGGTCAATTGGAGGGTCCCATGTACGCGTTCTAAAGGATCCGCCAGAACGTGATTGTGGCACATTCTCGTTTGAAGATACTAGGTGTGGTTTTAATCAAGATGATGATGAATCTGAAGAAGAATGCCTATAGAAACTTCAACACACACACACACGCGCTCATGAATGTCGTACTAAATGTATACCGCGCGTGTTTACTTATAAAATAAAACTGCTATCAATTATGGAAGCTAAGGTTATATAAGTGTGTTTAAATGATTTTGAGCTACGGGTACGTCTTTATCTTGTTCAATTGTACCATTTCTCCGTCTACTATATATATGCATGCTACAAGTACTTCAGACATCATAATTAATTTACTTTGAAAGAAAATAAAAAATTCATCTCTAACTTTGATTCGCACATACGGAAGAATCTGGTGGGTAACGTCGGTGAGAATGATTTTTTTTTTAGTGCCAATAAAAAGGTGAATAATATGAGTTGGGCTGACCGACAAGTTATGGAACCTAATCGATAGGGCATATATAGGAGAAACCCATGAAGCATACAAACTAAATATATGGAGCCCAATTAATAAGGTATAATATAATGAAATATACTCCTTCCTTCCTGCCCATAATATAAGTCCTTGTGATCATTTCACAAAGTTTAAGAAAACCTAATAAATATGTTACTTTTTAATATTTTAATACAAAATATTATATTGTTTTCTGGGACTGACTAATAATATTCCATTGTTTAGTGTGAAAGTAAAAACAATGCATTTAATATTGTATTGTTTTGTGACGACTTATATTTTGGGTGGGAAATTAGGGATAAGGACACAATCTGGAATATTATTAAGCAACAGGACAACTACATATTTTTTATAGGGAGAAGGACAACTGCATAATTTTTATAGCGAGAAGGACAAACAGTGAATCCTAAAATCGGTGAATCTCCTAGTGAATCCCAAATCGGTGAATTTCGATGAATGATTTTGATGATGAATCCCGAAAATCGGTGAATCCCGACAATGAATTTTGAAAATTAGTGAATTTAAACAGTGAATTTCGAACACAAGTGAATTTCAATAGTGGATAAATAGTTTTGTCCTTTATGCAAAAATTTCAAAAGACTGTCCTTCTACTTAATTGATGAAATATTTTTGTCCTTCTCCCTCATTCCCCCTATTTTGGGACACTACTAAAAAGCCAAAATATCCTATATTACGGGACATCGGGAGCATAAGCTAAATATATTATGGTGAATTCTATTAGCACCCTTAAAATACTTGTAATCATGCTAGATAGTTGTGATTTATCTTATAGATTGCAACCTTATTTAAACACTAAAATACTTGTAATCATGCTATATATATATATATATGAAAAGAAATACAACATTAATACAATCGCATTACTTCAAAATACTCCATAAGAGTCAAAACGTGATATTTTCATATACGCCAACCAAATAATAATAATAATAGTTTGGGTCAGTAACCAAAACGGCTAAACTAATGAAAAATTATAATATATGTCACTCGACACAATTTTTAGACAATGGTTGTAATTTTATTTTTATTTTATTTATATTTTTTTTGCAGCGTGTGCAAACATAAGTTAAAACAACAAATAGACCAGGATGTAAATTTTCTACGCAGTGTGTGAAAATTTATGAAATAGCAAATAGCCCAAGATGTATATATGCTTATCAAATCAGCCCAAATTGGATTCATGCCCAACCTTTTGAGAGCTATTGAACCTATAAGTGAAATAAAATTAATGAAATTATTCTCATTATTCAACATGTAATTTATCAACTCTTTCCTTTTTAAGATATACTCAATCAATCGTCTAAGATTATAATAGAGTTGCTCTCAAACGTAATTAGTCATTTTCGAATCAAATTAAAGAATTACCTACTATCCACCATGCACATGCAGAGTATTCTTCTACCCACCACCACCATCAACAATATGGAGGACATATGTAGGGATTTCTTTTGGGGAGATACTGCTGAAACAAAAAAGTTACATATTGTCCCTTGGCACACGATTCGCCAACCTAAAGAAGCGGGGGGGGGGGGGGGGCTTGGGCCTGCGCAAAAATTAGACAAATTGTGTGGCAACAGTTCTTTCCCACAATATAAACAGATGGTGTGGCGAACCCAAAACCTGGGTGCTCACAAGTTTGGAGAGGGTTGTGCAAGGCTTATGATGTCCTGTGGAAGGGGGGAGGGGGGGATGGATTTGGAGCAAGAAACAAATAATACATTTGAAAGGAAGAACACAAAGGGGAATACTCGGTTTCCATGGGATATAGGCTTATATGGAAAAATATGCACTCGAGCCCTTGCGAGACTGTCTGGAATAAGATCTGGGAACTGAAGGGTTCGAGTGCATATTTTACCATATAGGCTTGGCTCTTGACTCATAATTATACATATATTTTTTATATAATACATTAGAAACTTGTAATACGATGTGTCGTTATCGATCACTGACCCGTGTCGCACAATTTCTGCAACCGCCCCTGCACGCACTGAGAGATTGCGATTGGGCTAGTATGGTTTGGTATCTTATAGTACCGAGAGAGGATTGGACCAGGTTCTTTGGAGCTCAAACGGTGAGTGATTGGATACAATTGAATATCATAGAGAAGCCCGGAGCTTTGATCGGCTCTACCAAGTGGAAATACTTATGCCGTGAAGTTGTGTATGGCATATGGTTATGGCGTAACAGGAAAGTCCATGGATATGACAAAGAAAGGACCCCGGTGTTTGTGTTCACGTCTAATGTTGTAGATGTTAGGTGTCGTGCCCGAAAGACAATTATCTAATTGTTTTATGACAGAATTAATAATTCATCTTATTATATGCATGTATGCTTATAATTAAGACACTACCGAAAACCCTAAGTACCTCGTTTATGTAATCACATAACTCAGTGTATGGCTATACACAAGAGGATTGAGTTAGTGAGATATACTTAAAAATTAACTTAGTCCGTAGCGTTTATTAATCTGAGTACGGGTCTCAAGATTAATTTGCTAATAATGCGCCTAACACTTTAGGTGTGACAGATCTTATCCGGATCGTCGGTCATAGGTACTAGTGGGGCATTTATATATGATGATAATCATATAGTAATTTGGACCGATTTGATTTGAGTTCTCGATATAATTTCGTGATCGAGAAGTCTTATCGAATCACAAGATGATCATATATGGATTAATCTCAATCCTGAGGTGATCACATACGACTGCTTAGACTAGGGTAGAGTTTGATGTGTTAGTAAGGATCACTTCACAGTATGTGGTCCAACACTTCTAGTTGGCCCTATTCTGGGATGAGTGAGTAGTCTGTGCTATCACAGATATGGAATCCATTAAGTAGACAAACAGTTCCCTTATTTGTTAATCCTAAAAACTGATCGATGACGCCAGTTCATATTATATTAGTTATGAACTAATTGATCACTAGGGGTTGATGGTAAATAAGGATAAGATGTTTCGAGAAGGGTTTACGGAGATATCCCGAATCGAAACGAATAATGATCTATGGAGGATTTATCCGTATGTAATGATTATATCGGTGGGCGCTTATCAACTCATAGTTGAGTATAAGTTATCTATATTCGGCAGAGTTCGATTTGGGTTTATGGTGGTGTAATCCCGGAATTAATAGATTGAATATTATTGTTCGGTCCGACGGATGATATTATTTAATTTATTGTAAACTCTTGAATACGGGTCCATGGTCCCCGATGTAGCTCCTAACATAGCATATGTTTTCTCGTCGTTTCACCTCAATTATAATTAAATAGTTAGATTGGACTATTTAATTGATATGTGGATTAATTGTTTAGTTGGACTAGATGATTAAATATATGGAAAAGAAATTTTTCGTGGACTCGGCCCAATATGTGTAAAATGGGATTTTTTCCGGACTACCACCACTTTTTGGGTGAATTTGTGGATATACCACCCAAGGCAAAAAAAAAAAACAATTTTGGAACGCGATTTTCTCCCATTTTTTTCACAAATGTGCACGATCTTAAGGTACACCCTTCCCCTATTGGGTTCCCCCTTCCCAATTAGGGTTTAGTTTGGTTCCAAAAACACCTAAAACGCAAAAATGGGAGTGGTATATCGACAATGGAGTGGTATGACTTGAAATTGGGCTTGTCAATAGTGGTATATTGACAAAGCTCCCGTGTAAAATGCGTGTGGCCCTATTTATCTAGGGTTTGGGGCGCATTTTGTGACTATTAAGTAATTAGAAAGAAATTAGTTTTCTTGGATAATTATTTGATATATGATTTAATTATTTATTTGTTAAATGATAAATCGTGAAATATTGGATAATATATTTATTTATCCTAATTTGTTTGGGATATATATTATATTTATCTTTTATTTAAATTAAGGATTAATTTAATAATTATCTCTTAATTATTTAATCATTGGAGACAAATGATTATTCTCCTATATAAAGAGAGCTTCTCCTGCCTTTTGACAAAACAATTTTCGACATATTGAGAAGTATTAGGCTTAGAATTTTCGCCTAAGTACTTGGGTTTGAGTTTTAGGAAAACTTCGGGTTTTCTAAGGTAGCATATCGAGGAGGTCCGCGGCAATAAACACCATCCACCTGGTGGTGCTTGGAGACACGCTGTTGAAGACTTTGGCTTCTCAACTAGGCTCTCAACTAGCTTGGATTGACCTTTTGTTCTTGGTGTTCTTGCACCATAAAAAGGTTGGTAATCTAAACCCCTCGTAGGTTAGATTTATAATTCATGTATTTTGATTGTTTAGATCTAGATCTTGTACTTTCCGCTGCGTAATCGGGTGGATCTATGATCCATCCGACGATATTACTTCCAATAGTAGAGAGACCCAAGAACCTTCGACTTGCTTGGCACATGGAGGACGAAAACACATAGTTTCTAGTGTAGGCTTGTATTACCTAGCTACCTTTTTATTCCTGAAAACAACGTACGTTGCCAAAAGACATTCTTTCAATAAAGTGATTGTTTTTCAAAAAAAATAAAAATAAAAATAAATAACATTAACTCACCCGTCCAAATGCATGTTAATTTTCAGTTGCATCAGATTTTTTGGATCGGAGGAGTACGTGCTCCTTTCGTCCCGCAATATTGGACATTTTGTTTTTTCTTCATACAGTTTAAGAAATCTCATAAATTAGTTATTGTTTAACATTTCAAAGCAAAATATTTTTTTGAACGGTTCAAAGCAAAATATTGTATTGTTTTTTAGAAGCGACTTTTAATATTACATTATTCAGTGTAAAAGTGAAAGCAATATATTTTAGATTATAATCAACACATTCCTTCACATGTGAAATGGTAATCTACATGGAGGTCGGATCCTGTGCCCGATTCATTTGCCGAAACATTTGTTGTTATAAGACAATTGGTCAAAAACGATATCGTTTTGGACCAAAAGTAAAAAAAATTAATACACTGAAACAACGTGATTTTGATTTATTACACGTACACAACATGGTGCTGTGTTGGGAAGGACAACAAACGATAACAATTCAAATTAAAGAAGAAAAAAAAAACAATAAAAAAGAGGGAAAAAAATCTTTGGATACTCAAATAAACCTCCTGTCCATTCCTGTTCCAAGAGGTCATTGACGTTTGATGTCTGATCCAAAAATAGTGAAGATCTTGCCGTGATCTTTCTGTGACCACTGCTATCAACGGTGCAGATTTCTTGTTTGGGAAAATACCAATTGACGATGTGGCTCAATCAAAGCCGTACATTACAAAATCAAAAAAGCAGACAGGAAAGATCTTACATAATCAAAGCTGTTGATCGTCAAATCAGATGCGTAGCGTAGCCCTATTCAATGATCACGTTATCATCATATCTTTATTTATGTTTACGGATACTTCAACATGGAGCTCCAACATAAGGAATGACTTGTATGGCATAATCTGGATCACACAGTTTCATTGCAGCACTATGTTGGATTCCTTAGGTTAGAATTTCTGTAATATTCCGATTTTCGGGAAAGGGAAGACGTGTCTTTTTACGAAAACGAAATATTGGGTTCGGTTCCTTTTATTCGGAATTAATTAATTTGGACGTTGTATATATATATATTTCGAGTGATATATATATATAGTTAAGGAAATCTGAATTTTTATAACTAAGGGCAAATAAGGAAAACTAAGTTTTTATGGGAGTGGTATTTAAGGGAAAATTAACAAAGGTTAATCTCCTAAAAACCTAATCAGAATTTTAGTTTCACGTTTCCTACTCCATCTCTGCGCATTTGGGAAGAAAAGAGAGAGACTAGAAGAGTTCTTCAATTATCTAAGGAGGTGTTGAATTGTTTTCAGACCGGACTCAAGATTTGGAACCCTTGTGAAGAGTGCACCGTTTGGCACCAATTTCGTGGGAAGTGCAGCAGGCTTTTCTGAGTTTTTTGATCAGTTTTTGGTTGCTTTTAGGTAAGAAAAACTATTCCTATGATTTCAATTCTTAGTTGTACGGATTAGATCTTTTCTTAAGAAGTTTTGGTGTTAGGAAGATGAGTTATGCCTTGGTTAATGACTATGGATGATAAGGTGCATTTAGATGAGTATTTTGGTGCTTCACTGTGTTAATTTTGCTGATGTTTGGTTGAGAAACGATGTGGAAATCGTGTTGGAGATTTTAGGGTTCTAGCCGAAACCCAGTCGGACGGGCGCTTACTTACGTGCGGGCTTGCTTACATTTCGACGGGCGCGTGGTTTCTCCTGACGGGCGCCTGGAGGTGTTATTTTACATTCAGTTGTAGTCGCTCTTAGGGTGGACGATCGTGCAGGAAAGATGGACGGGCGCCCAAGAAGTTCTAGACGGGCGCCCATCTCTTTAAACGGGCGTTTGGTTGTTGTTCAGCCTTATAAGTACGTTTTATCATTTCTAAACCTTTAAACGTGATATGTTAACACTGTACAAACTTGAACAAGCCTGAATTGAGCTTCTGATTCGTTCAGTTAAAACACCGAATGTACTCTTAAAGGGAGTTGAAGTTCGGATCCGTCGGAAGAGCATGATAGGCTTGTGCTTTGATGAGTTAGCATTCATCAATGTCTGTGTAATTGCTAGGACTTGTCCGTGTCTAGTGGTCTAGGAAGAGAGTAGTATGTGTGAGAGAGATTATTTGAAAACACTAGGGTGGCTAGTTAATCATCCTAATAATCAACGTACTTGACTAGTAAAAGATTAAACAACTTGTCCCTCTTGGCTAGGCACCAGGCTAAATCGCGATGCATGTGCTACCTCTGAAGGTGGAGGAACTCTGTAGGTCAAAAGACCCTAAGTACGGAGGGACTCTGCTGAGACGCGCGTGCTATCGGAGTCTACCTTTTCTAGACTTCGTGGATATTGGTGTGATCCACTAATATGTTGCAAAAGAGTGTTCCCGAGGTGGAAGAACTCCGTAGGTCATAATGAACCTAAGTACGGAGGGACTCTGCTGAGGTGGATGCGCGTAGTGCCCTTGAGTGCGGTTGTAACATAGATAAGCTAAGTAGAAACGTTTAGTCAACTCATGTTGATGGACACGAAATGAACCCTAGGTTGAGTCGGTCTCACATAAACAACCAATTGATTTAAATATCTTTTCCTTATGAACTACAGTTGTTATCATAGCTTCTCTTTCTTATTAAGTACGTTGTACTTACCTCAAATGCATGTTTTCTATGTGTTTGGGGATGAGAAGACGAACATGTTTTCGAGGAGGAGTTCGACGACGACGTTTGACGGCGCTCGTTGAAGACTTATCAATTACCGCTTTACTTTTACACTTGGATTACTTTTGATACCTTTGAGGTAGACTTTTGGTCTTTCGAGACGTGTAGTACTTTTCTTTTGGGATTTTCATACTTTCTCAAATGTAATAAATTTACATTTCCGCTTTTAGTTACCCTTTTCTATTCTTAAACGTTTAGAAATTTTATACCCGAGTTTTTGCTTCCGTTTGCTTTTTGTTTGATACGAGGTAGTAGAGGCTTACGTATAAAGTGAATTTACTTTTATTTTATACGTGCCGAACGTTTCATTTCCGGATAAGGACTCGGTGTCCGGGAACGGGGCGTTACAATTTCCCTCTATAGTAGGGACTTTCTATTAAAATGAGGTTGTCAGATGACTTTTACAAACATGACAAAACAATTTTGTCTTGTTGTATACGGGACATACATGACAGTTATCCGAGAGCCTGTTCCCCTCTCGACAGTGGCGGACTCAGAAAAAAAATCAACGGGTGCACTAATGCTTTATCCAAGTAAATTAACTTTTTCAGCGTATGCATAAATTTTTTCCGGACAGTTTTTCTTCGTTTCAGCGGGGTCCGTAGACCCATCGTGATATGCTATGAAGCATTGACACGCCGCACGACACGACACGAACACAACGACTCGTCTAATTTTTAAATTTCAGGACACGACACGTCATCGACACGCGTTAGTGTGTGTGTATAAGATTCAAATAAATTTGAATAACTAGATAGTTAAAATATGTAATACGTAAACTCTTTAATTATTTGAATGGTTCCAAAAAAATACGAAAACATGACTGTTTTTCAAAATGATACAATTCGTAAAAGCTTAAAAAACATATAAACTAAATACGACATATTATTTGTTAAATTATAATCAAAGTTGAAAATCGCGAATTTTAATGTTTCTATAAAAGAAAACTTAAACAAAAAACAAAATTGAAAAAATTTCATTTGGGAGGGTCGGGGAGTGTCGGCGCCGTGTCGGGAAGTGTCGACACTATGTCGGAGGTGTGTCGGGTATTAAAATTTTAAATAATATTATTTTAATCATCCGACACTTGTCGGACACGTGTTGTGTCGGAAATGTGTCGGACACGACGCACGGCACTCAGATTGAAGTGTCGGTGCTTTATAGGTGATATGTGTGTGTCCATCTCTGCCTCTCGGTCTTGCCTGCATTTTCAACGGTTCTCCTCGTACACCTCCCTCCTAATCGAGCTGAACCGAGCCGCTCACGAGCAGCTTGAAGCTTGACTAACGAAATGTTCGCTCGAATACTGGAAAGCTTCACTTGAAATATATATATATATATATATATATATATATATATATTGTTTTGTATGTTTTTGACGATGCGAATTCGGTTGCTTTAAAGCTTAACAATTTGTCAAGCTTAAAATGATTAATATTTTGTCAAACATAATTAAAACTTAATCGAGCCGATCACGAGCAATATTTACATTCCTCGAACTAACTCGAGCCAAATTCGAGAATCACTATTTAAGTGGTTGCTCGATTCGATAAGTAAATGTTTGATTTGACTCGGATTATTTACACCCCTAATTTCGTGGAGGATATGAATCGAGGGTTATGACTCCACAACTTTCTCATTTAATTTGTCACATCTAATAGAATTTCGTTCAGTTCGTACATTGAACGTAAAATGTATGAATGGAATATGATTCCATTCCATCACTTTAGTCAATTTCATTAGATTTCAGAAATACAAAGGGTTTTACATGAATATAGTACTAGTATTTTAGCTCGCTTAAACCTGTAGAATTTGTTGAATTGAAAGAAAGATAGCAAGAAAACCGTAAGAATTATGAAGAACATGAACACATGAAGAAGAAAGCCTCAATAATGAAGAGAATAAAACTCTATAGTGACTAAATTGTTTAGAACTCGGAATTACAGCAGCATTTTGCTTGATTTCACTAATTATCAAGCTAAATTAGCGCCTAGACTTCTATACAATATATATAGACGCATATGGAGCTGTCACAAGCTCAAACCGTTTGTAACAACCCCAACTGGTAAACATTAACTCTTGAATTCTATTCTATGGTCGGTCATCCTAGAGTTCCCCTGTGTTTGATGATTTGCTTCTTAGAGACTTGAGCCGCATTTTCATCACTAAGATGCTTGTATATACTTCAATACCCCCCTCAAGCTGGAAGGGAATGAACAGCTTGGACTTGAGCCTCATTTTCATCACTAAGATGCTTGTACAGTTGATGGCTTGCATGCTGAATAGGTGCTCAATTTTGATAGCGAAAATTGGAAAACTGGAGCATCTAGTGGCTTGGTCATAATGTCTGCAAGCTGATTTGTAGTTCTAACAGGCACGAGTCTCAAAAAACCGGCTTGAACCTTGGCTCTTGTGATGTGACAGTCAAGTTCAATATGTTTAGTCCTCTCATGGAAGATGGGGTTCTTTGCTATGTGTATAGCACTGGCATTATCACAGAACAGCAGAATAGGTAAGGAAACAGGAATTTGTAAGTCTTTCATGATGTACACTAGCCATTGTAGTTCACATGTGGCATTCGCCATAGAAATATAATCTGCTTCAGAAGAGCTTTTGGCTATTGTGCTTTGTTTCTTTGATTTCCATGACACTGGTGCAGTGCCGAGGAACATAAGGTACCCTGAAATGGACTTCCTGGAATCTTCACATCCTGCCCAATCTGAATCTATGTAGCCTTTTAGGATCAAATCATTGTCAGCTTCAAAAAGAATGCCTTGACCAGGATTGCTCTTGAGATATCTCAAAACCCTGTGTGCAGCTTGCATGTGATTGATTGTGGGTTGAGATAAAAACTGACTTAAATGTAGTACTGCATATGCTATGTCAGGTCTAGTGAAGGACAAATATATGAGCTTGCCAACTATTGTTCTGTACAAGGTATTGTCTGGAAGTAATTCAGAATCCCCAAAACTTAGTTTTTGTTTGGAATGCATTGGTGTGGCAACATGTTTTGCTTCTATGAATCCATATTCTTGTAACATGTTTAAGGTGTATTTCCTCTGGTTTATGTAAATGCCTTTTGATCGGCCTTTTCTAAGTGTCCAATCTCACCGGCAGTGTACCGTGTCAATCGTAGCCTAGAATTGGTGAGTCAAGGTCGTATCCCACAGGGAATCTGGTCGAGTACCAAAGTCGGTCTTGTTTTTAGTTTAGGTCAGCACAACTACTGAAGACGGTGACTTGTCAGATCACCGGTTTTAACAACTAATATGCACAACAAAGAGTTTAAACTATATAAAAGAGATAGCCGAGCCATGATCCAATCTAATACTCACAAACCCTATCTAAGTCCCGAGGTATTCTTGATTCACCTAAACGTTCTCGACGTCACGTAGGGTGTCGTTTCCTGGCTCTCAGAATAGACATTATTTCAATAATATACCCTCCTATGTCAGGTTCAACAGTCTGCTGACCGGATTTAACTGACCTCACACGGTCTACGATCAATGAAACGCTCGACAAGTCGATACAATCCTCACACACGAAACCGAATCTGAACAACTTAGTCGGTTTTACAGGGTGATCCTAGAACCCCGGTTCCCGTATCCTCTCACAAAATACATATGTAAAGACGATACGTGTAATAATGTTATCAAATGGCCAATTTCACAAACATGATAAGAATAAGTTCTAGAACTACGGTAACATCGAGAATCAACAGTCAAACATCAAGAACACCACATGAACAAGCTTGGGTTCGATTTCATAGACTATCACATGACTCGACTATCGGGAAATTAGCTACTCATTCTATCAATATAAACAACAAGAAATCAACAATAAAAGATTAAAATCAAGAACAAGAAAGAAAAAACAAAATACCAAATATATTAGGCAGTAGAAAATCGAATCTCCGATCGAAATACCGTCAATAACGCGTAGCTATCACCGAGATCCTCCGGATTACAACAATCTACGATTAAACTAAGCTAATCTACCTACAAATCTAATCTAAACTAAGAAGATGAAGATAAACGCAGCAAAAAATGGTTGAAACTGATCTATATATGTATATATCTATGTATATATCATATGGAGGGTATTTATACTGTTTTGTTAGATCTGACCGTTAGGCGTGTGCCTAGGGTTGGTCAGGCGCACGCCTAACATGCAAAAAGTAGAAAGACGGACTGAAACTTTGGACAAAAATAACCCGTAGGTGTGTGCCTAACATTTCTCAGGCGCGCGCCTACCTGACACATTTTCAGTAAATCGGCCATAACTTTGTGTGTAGACCTCCAAATCTAGTGATTCAAAATGTGTTGGAAATCTAATGAAATTTTATACAACTTTTATGAAGATGTCAAGCCCAAAAAATGCCTCTAAGGTGGATAAAAGTGCAGATCAATGGAAGGTATGGTTGTAGTACCAACGAGTTTTGTTCCGCTTGAATGTTTAAGCTTCGGGCACACGTTCCAACCCTTGTATCTCGCCTTCCGGTCATCTCAAACACCTAACACCTATACAAAATCACAACAAATACCACACGTAACCCCTACAGGACACTAGGGTGACCGAGAGTATAGTAAATACATCGAAAAAGACCGAGAATCCCAGACTTTTTGTCCTAGGTCTCGAAATGATAACCAAGGTGTAAAATACATCAAAATACAAACAAATGTCTCCGGAAACATATAAAACGAGGTATAAACGGGGTATAATCACATAGTAAATGATAGCCAATTTGACTCTCATCACCTTTATCAGATCTTGCAACCTCAATGCCTAAAAAATACCTCAAATTTCCAATGTCCTTAATCTGAAACCTTTTAGGTAGCACTTGTTTCACTTCATCAATTGGATCCATAGAGGAACTGGTGACTATTATGTCATCTACATAGACCAGTAAAACTATGAAATCTGTTCCTGCACCTTTTGTGAAAAGACTGTGATCATGAGGTGATTGGATAAATCCCATTTTTGTCAATGCTTCAATTAGTTTTGAGTTTCATTGTCTGCTTTCCTGCTTTAGGCCATATAGAGATTTGGTAAGCCTACACACTTGATTAGGTTTTTCAGTTTTAAAACCAAGAGGCAAGTCCATATATACTTCTTCATCTAACTCACCATGTAAAAAGGCATTATTGGCATCCATTTGGTGGATGTGCCACTTTTTTGAAACTGCTAAAGCCAACAGAGTCTTGTTGTAGTAACCTTTGCCACAGGTGAAAAGGTTTCTTGGTAGTCAATTCCATAAGTCTGTGTGTACCCTTTTGCCACTAGCCTAGCCTTATACCTCTTTATGGATCCATCAGGATGATACTTAATTTTGTACACCCATTTGCAACCAATTGTTGTTTTTCCAGGGGGTAATGTCAGAACTTCCCAAGTCTTAGTAGCTTGCAGGGCATCCAATTCCTTCCGCATTGCTTCTTTCCAGCACTCATCTTTAATGGCCTGATTGTAAGTTTTAGGTTCTTGGGTAGCTACCCGACTACCTGATAGTTCTTACTCGTGGATATTTCTTCAAGCAATCTTTATTGTTGGCAGAATGTGGTGATGATCTTCTAGTAGGTATGACATATTCTTGCAAATATGTAGGCATATGTCTTTGTCTGTTAGATCTCCTTATCTCATTCTGAATGCTTGGTGTAGGTAATTCCGAATTCACATAGACACCAGCTTGAGGTTGTTGCAGCACCTCATTTGTTGGAACTTCATAAGGAACATGAAAAGGGTCTAAAATGTAAGGGAAACACTGTTTCATAAAACTATACATCTCTAGACACAAAAATGTCCCTAGTCTGTTTGTCTAGAAGAATGTGTCCTTTGGTGAATTTGGGTACCAAAAGATACACACATAGTCGAGACCTGGGGTCAAACTTTGCCCCATTATGTGCTGGTGTACATGCATACACAAGAGAGCCAAGTACCCTAAGTTCAGTGTAATCAAAATGTTTGTCGTACAGCAAGTAGTATGATGTGCTATTGATGACAGGTAAAGGAATAACATTTATCAAGAAGACATCATGCATAACACAGTAGCCACAATAACTTAGGGGTAGATTAGATTGAAATTTTAAAGCCCTAGCAACATTCAAAATATGTTGGTGCGTCCTTTCTACTATCCATTCTATTGTGAAGTATCCACACAAGAAGTTTGATGTACTATCCCTTTTTCATCATAGTATTCAGGCATATTAAACTCTGCACCATTGTCTGACCTAACAATCTTAACATGCTTTCCAAATTGTACAAAGGCATACTGAACAAAAGATTGGACAAGTTGTGTAGCTTCAGACTTACTTTTCAACAAGTATACCCAAGTAAACCTTGAATAATCATTAACAACATTAAGAAAGTAGGATTGGTCATGCACTGTTTGTTGTCTATAACGCCCCCAAATATAAAAATGTACTAGATCAAAAATGCATTTAACAGAAGACTGGCATAAAGGAAATGAATTTATTTTTTGTTTTGCTAACTGAAAAATATGACAGAATGTAGTACCATGTACACAAGAAGAATCAATGCCATTCAATCCTTGCAGTCTTTTATTGGATAAATGACAAAGTCTGTAATGCCAGACTTGTGCATTATCAATAGTAGACTGGTCATTTACTAAAGAGGCATTATTAACAGTATTACAAGGAATAAAACTCGGTTGTGCATTCTAGAAAACATATAATCCTTTAGATTTCTTAGCTGATCCAATCTGTGTCCCATGTTTCTTGTCCTGTATGAGACAAGAATCAAGATCAAATACAAAATTCAAGTGGGGATTAGTTGTCAAACTTGCTAGAGATATAAGATTGAAATTGAATGATGGTATACATAAATCATCATTGAGAACTAAATACTCATTCAAACAAACTGTACCTATATGTGTAACTGAGACACTGGAACCATTTGGCAAACCTACTAACATATTAGAAACATGCCTTGAAGATTGTAGACACTGTATGTTACTGACTATATGGTCAGTCGCACCAGAATCTATAATCCAAACCATAGAAGTTTTAAGTTTAGACAAACCTGAAGTGTCTGCAGTAGGCACAAAGTTTGTTGAAAGAACAGTAGCCTGATTAGCCATATGCTCATAAGGATCTGACCTCTGATTATCCAAAAGTTTCATTAATTGTTGGAACTGAGCTCTATTCAGAGTATAACCTTCAGAATCTTGTGATTTTGACAAAGAGCCAACACCAGCAGCTGATAACGGAAAAATTCACTGTTATTTTGATAACAATTTACCCCGTTTCTAATATCATTTTGAGCATTTTTATATCATTTTAAGTCATTAATTCCTTAGTTTCATAAAAATGTATAAGTCGTGACTATTTTATAAAATATCGTGTTTTTATGTGTTTTTATTAGTTTTTATACCGGTTTAGTAACCGAATGTCGTGGTCGTCATTTACGTTTGGTATTTTGGTAATTTATTGCGTAATCATAAGTGGACCAAGATCCTACGTAACGACATGTTTTGAGCCCTAAAAGAGGTGTTTAGAGGTTTAGAAGAAGGTGCCAAGCTTACGAGTTCAAATGGATCGATTTTTCTTAAGTACTTAATCGTTACATATTTTCGACGAAGATTTGACCCAGCTTAGAGGCATTTTCAGGGGATGACTTCTTAATGAAAGTTGTAGATCTTCACATAAGCTTTCCAACGCACTTTGAATCAAGTCAATCGGACTTCTACAACTCAAATGGTGGTCAAGTGGCTAATTGACTTGTATTAAGGAAAATGTCGCAAAACGACACGTAATGGGAATGGCTCATCAAAACGACATTTTCTGAAGAAGAGTCCTTCATGAAAGTTGTAGAGTTTTCCGGGTGCTTAATTATGACATTTGGATCACGTCATTTGGAGGTCTACAACTCGAGATATGAATTTTAAGTTTAATATATAATTATATAATTATATATACATACGTGCACATGCTTGCACATGCAAGTAATTGAGTACAATGATGACACCGGACCGTCCGCTCCCTTTTCAGGACCGGTCCGGCCTTTGATACATTTGCCTATATATATGGCATCGATGCAATCGATCAAATTGCCCCTTCTTCCCATCCCTCTTCTTCTTTTCCTTTCTTTTTAATTATGTTTTGGGGCCTAAATTAGATATTTATGTCGTTATAATGTCGGTGTAATAACCCGACTAGGTATCGTATTAATATAATTTCATTTCCGTTTTTATTGCTTTCTTTTACTTTTATGCAATTAGTATAAATATATATATATATATATATACGTATACTCTATATATATCTATATCTATATATATATATCTATATATATATCTATACGTATATATCTATATATTTGTAGTTATTTTATTTCATTTTGTTTTCTTTCGTTTTGTTTCTTTTATATATATATTTATATATATCTATATATATATGCATATATATCTATATACTAGTATTTATATATATATGTATGTATTTAGATATATATATTTTATTTCGTTGTTATTTCCGTTGTTATGAATAGCTAAAGTAAGTCACATAGTCGAATCATGTAAAATTTGGTGAAATCAACCCTTGGAAAATGAAATAGGGAGTGTGTAGTCTTTTTATTGTTATATCTCACATATTTCACGCCTTAGAACTTGTTATAACAGATTTGGGCTAGATTGACAACCTAGGTCAAATATCACACACATCACTCTTGAAGAGTTGTTCGAGATAGAGTGGTGTGGGAAAAGGGTTCTAAAATCGGGAGGTAAAACATACCGTGTTTTAGGTCGTGAATTCAGGCCACTCATCGATGTATTATTATCAACATAATAATTCGAATGTGGTAGTTTAGATTAGTGTAGTTTAGTGTTAGACCCGGGGTTGAACTATGAAGTGCCGGGTGGTTCTTGAGCCAACGATGACAAGTTGTTTCACGGAGTATTTCGGGAAGACCATGGATTAGGTAAAGCTTCGGTTTCTTTGCTTTGACACATTCTTGTTAAGATGTTCGGTGTAAATGACGTTGATGAGTATCGGGGTAGTAACGCCGATCGAGTAATTTCGGACTTGTTTCCTTAACGAGGTTTTTCTGTAAAAACAGAGCGTCTCTCACAAGACTTAATCATGTTAGATTAATCGGTTTTCTAAAGGGAGAATTAGTTAACCTCACATAGGATGTTGAAGGAGAGTTGTTCGCGATTTTAGCATCGACTGGAGCACGCACCCGTGAGATTGAGTGTGAGAGTTCATTTGCACACTTCCGCTTTGTCTATCCGTGGGGTTGAAATTAACTATTTTGATCATGGTTCGGCTATGTCTTTTAAAACCAAGTAGTTTAATTTTCTTTCTTTTCTATTTTTAGTATAACACTCCACCTAAACTTTGACCGCCTAGACTAAGTTTTACGTTCACTTTGGTATTCACAACCACATTTCTCTTGGGACGACCTCGTACTCCTGTAGCTATCCTAGCAATCGACCTGGTACTCTGCCAGTTAGAGAGTTAGTTTACCCACAGTTTTGCGAGCTTTTATAAATGTATTTTTAGTGGGTGAATTTTTCGCTCATCAAAAAATTGGCGCCGTTGCCGGGGACCAATATTTTAGTGGGTGTATTTTTCTCTCATCAAAAATTGGCGCCGTTGCCGGGGACCAATATTTTAGTGGGTGTATTTTTCTCTCATCAGCAGCCAGGCCCTGATCTTCTGGCACAGTTTCAACCAAATTCACTCTACTTTAAGGTTTCCAATCTCGAGGAAAATCATGTTTTTTTGTAGCACTTATACATTGTGTGTCCTATAAAGCCACAAAATGTACATTGCACTTTCTTCCCATTATGTGGATGCCCTGTATTCTTCTTGAAGCTAGATTCCCCCCAGTTGTTGACCTATTTAAGTTATGTTGATAGTTGCCTTGATGTGAATTCATAACACCAGTACCAGATCGATTAGCATTGAAAGATCTATTGTATAGAGCAGTAGCCTCAGGAAATCTGCCATCAGAATCTTTCTGGTCTTCCAGTTTAAGAGCCATAGCAAATACAGTATCCAAATCTGGCATACGCACCATTAGTTGTGCTTGTGTTAAGACTTGTGAATACTCAAAATTCAACCCCCTTAAGAATTTCACCACCCTCTCTGTCTCAACATAACTAGTGAATGTCTTGATAACATCACAATGACACATAGGTTCATAAGAACAGGCAGGATCCGGTTTCATAATTGCTATTTCATCCCATAGAGACTTTAATCTTGTGAAATAACTAGTGATGTCTAATTCTCCTTGTTTAAGAGCATGTACCTGCTCCAACAAATCCCCTGGATGGAAAACATCTAATCTTGAAAACCTTGCCTGTAAATCTAACCATATTTGTCTAGCAGTTTCCTTATACATCACACTTTGTGCTATGGAAGGCATCACTGAATTCAGAATCCATGTCTTGACAAAAGTATTACATTCTAACCATACCTGAAAATCTGGAGAATTAATCAGGGGAAGAGTAATGGAACCATCAATGAAACCAATCTTGTTCTTTGTTATCAATGTCATCTTTTTGAATGGCTCCATGGGTGGTAATTCTTGTTGTTGAGTAGAGGTTGGACTAGAACAAGAGGAGGATTTTCATTAGGATGTAGATAGAGAGGATTTCCCGGAAGAATGGTCTGATTTTGAGCTACAGTATCAATGAGAAGAACAATAATCAGTGGCAACCAGAATACAGCAGAAAAGCACAATTGTTCCTTCAAAAATTGCCAAGAAACTAAGCAATTGTGATGATTGCAATATAGAATCACGCACATAAGCGATAAAATGCTTTGATACCATGTAGAATTTATTGAATTGAAAGAATGATGGCAAGAAAACCATAAGAATCATGAAGAACATGAACACGGGAAGAAGAAAGCCTCAATAATGAGGAGAATAAAACTCAATAGTGACTACATTGTTTAGAACTCGGAATTACAACAACATTTTGCTCCCTTTTTATTTGATTCTGACAAACTAACCTTTATCTATTTATTGTTATTGTGAACGGTAGAATCCTTACACAAATCTGTATCCATACTTCGACAGTAAGTGAGACCCCGTGGGGGGAATATATGAATCCAAATCTGCCAGCTTGATTTCACTAATTATCAAGTTAAATTAGCTCATAGACTTCTATACAGTATATATAGATGCATATGGAGTTGTCACAAGCTCAAGTAACCGTTTGTAACAACCCCAACTACCTATCAACCGACTTTTAAGTAAAGTGTTTGATTCTTTGCTTCTTAGAGACTTAAGCCTCCTTTCATCACTAAGATGCTTGCATATACTTCAATAAAACCCGTATTTGTTTGTTATTTAGCATGAATGAATCAAACTCAACCATTATATTATACGTCCCTCCGTTCGAAATGATCGAGGCCATTTTATTCAAAAAAATTTGTTCTGCAATAATCGGCGCAGCGATTGATTTCGATGGAGCATTTATTGTGTTTTTTCTACATATACCCCTATTTATTAATGAGTGCGAAAATAAATACAACATTGCATTATTATAGACTAAATGTTTTTTTTTAGTCATTTTACCATTCAAATTAAAGTATTAACTCACATTCTTAATATGCATGTTTGACTATTGTATCAGTTTTTTTTTTTGAAACAGAAGGAGTATTCGTTTAGCGAAGAAACACACACTGTTCACACCTTTTTTTTGGGTTCGTGCACAAATATAAATATAAATTCATATATTTGTGTAATAATTTTTTAATACATGGATATTTACAATAATTTGATGTTGGAATCGTTTGATTTTATGTTCATCAATTGTTTAGAGACATGTCTTGTCTAAAGCTATATTGAAAGAGTAGAGCTTGTTTGAGTTCGATTTGTTTTTCTTAATTGAGCTGAGCTCTATTGAGCTTGGTTAATTTTTTATAAATGAGTCGTGATCAAGCTCGAACCTGAGCAATATGTTTAATTTAGTGAATCAGGCTCGAACATATATTTTAGATTGTTCACTGAACGAACGGGGTCGAACTAGATGGCGAGCTAAACGAACTCAAATACAAACATGAGATATTCGACTCGAACAAGGCAAATTGAGGGAATGAAAAAATGGAGGCTTTGAAATTGTGATTGTAATATCCTGAACCTAAATTAGTTGATACATCACTTTCGGGTCAATTGTTGACACCATCAAAATGTTATATCTCCGTAAATACAACATATAATACATCAGTTTTGCACGGATCCATCTAAAATACACCAAGCGGGCTCCTACCAGCATTCCAAGTCCTATAAGTATGTAATCATAATCTTAATTTTCTAACACTTTTTGTGCTTTTGTGACTTTAAACATGCAAGAATGTTATTGTTTTGCACTTTCTAGATTGATTATACCGGGTATGTGCATAATTCTTGTTGTTGGTGGTAAGAAGTCCTAGAGAAGCCAGATAAGGGTTAAGCTGGCGCAATCTCTATGGCAACTCACAGTCTCAGCGTCATCTTTTATAAGGGTGAAATGATACTTTGTACTTGTTTAATTGTGGTTATGATCACTATTTTAAAATGATAGAGATCATGTTTAGGGGGCGAACTAATGATTTCATGTGTTGCTTTAAATGATCAAATGTTGCTTATGTTGCTAAAGTATGTGTTCATGAAACGTAATGTGAAAGTTGTGGATATAATGATGTAATATGTGAGTAGATATCGTGTTATTAAGATTATGGCATGCTTATGATGTATAATACTGATTTCAAGTATGTTATGTGCCTTTATTGTTATGTGATTTAAGTAAGTTAATTCATTACCTTCATCTATGTATGTTGTATGCTTTAACATGTAATGGTTGTTCAGTACTTTGATTCAATCTTATATTTGCTATTGTTACATATGCATTTCATATTTACGAAAGAGAAATTAGAACTTTACCATGACCTCACTAACTGACCTAGTTCTCTTTGATGCGATGTCTCGTTACTGAGCATCTTAGCTCACTCATTGCTTTTCTAGTAGATGAGTTGCAGGGTATTATATGATCATGATGATATTGGTTGATCTGGCAATGCAATTAATTAATGTCCGCTTTGAGGATAGTACTCTTATAGTGACGATCTTTTATAAGGATATGAAGATAACTCTAACCATTCGATGTAATTTATGCATGATGTACCTTGTTGTGCTTGTTGATTGTGAAAAACATGTAACAAACGAAATACTACTGGATCTATACATTGTTGGTTGTAGGTTTCAAAGTCTTTTCATGTCCGGCTTCCACATTTAATGTTTTAGCGAACCATATGAGGGATCATGATTCGAAAAAAAATTAAAACCATTTTCGGGTAATGCCTGAACTAGGGCGGATGTATGTAGGGTTGGGGGTCACGTGACCCTACTGAGATCCGGGGAATTTTTTTAGTATTAAAACGACATAGTTTTGTTATTAAAAAATATCGTTTTATTGTTAAAAAATATAGTTTTAGGCTCCGGTGACCCCACCGAAACAAATTTTTGGATAAAAACTTTAGCTATACGGTCCGGTGATCCCACTGGAAAAAATTCCTAGATCCGTCAGTGGCCTGAACTGCCCGGATCCAAAAATTTACTGGGATTGTTGAGTCGGATCGTTACGGTGAATGTATCATATTTGTCGATCAATCTACTCGTGGCCCTCATCCATTTCTCATTTTTTCCATATTGTAACACATTTTTTCGGTTTGTGTGGAATTTTCTCATTCTCAATTTTTTTATCTCGTTGCTTACAACTATATTTAAATTTTGTTTCTTACTCCTCCGTTCTTATTTAACCGTTGTAGGTGTCAAAAAACACACATATTAAAGAGAGAAATTAATGCTTTGATTTTAACATCAAAATGACTACAAGCAGGGGCAGCTGCACCTTATAAGAATTGCGTCAGCCGACCAGCTAAAAAAATATTACAGTGGTAAAAAACATATAGGTACACATATATATGTGAAACTGGTCCGTTTATTCTTATATATTGATTTGTATTAAACTATATAATATAGAAGACTAAACTCTGTTTACAAAATATAATAAATTTCTAACTCATGTCGCCAACTTTCTGAAACCGCCCTTAACAACTAGTCCCCTTAAATATAATTAATGCAAACCCTATCAAAATCGAATTGTACAAGAAATTTAGATTGAACTTCAATTATTCAGAAAATGTTTGACTTTTCTATAGATCTAGTTGCAACTACAATAAGCTAGTATATGTGTTACGTTCTTTTACTAATACGATATCTATAAAACTTAATTGAATAATTTGCAAAATAATATGTACTATAAAAGAAGCTAAATCTCCTGGAAAAGAAGTGCAAAAAAGAGTATCAACCTTAAACGGGAAGTTTTTGCGTAGTGTGTACCTACATAGGTACACACTGCGTGGCACATTTCGTTATATAAATGTCATGTATTTAAGAAAATTAAAAGATGCAAGTACTTTTAAATGTTATATTTGATACCCTAAAAATAGGGATTGTTGATGATATTATTGATACACAAGGAATCAGAACATTAATTATGCAAATATTCTAAAAATATTATGTATTTATGTCTTTTACATTATGTATTCTATCTATATATTCTCATCATTGTACTCTACCCAAATCAATGAAATCAATTTCTAATTCTCTATTATGGTATCAGATTTTTTGACAAACGTCTTTCAGACTATGGTCAATCGTAAAGAAATTCGTTTGTGTGTGGGTTCGTTATCGTAATCTACATGATCCCTCACGCACTCACCAGTATTCCGTATTTATGTTTTGTTTGTCACCCGTCTTCCGTCTTCTTGTTTTTTAAGTCATAAAATTAAATTACTCTCATGTTATTATTATCTTTCAAACCCCATAAACGCTTCTGCAGGCCATGTCGATTTCTTTCAATTCAATGGTAAAGTGCAATTTCTGCTTTTTCAATCCAAATTTCTTTTTTTCTCTTTATTCTACATATTATCTTCCCCTTCTTCTTATGGGGGCATAAGTCCCTTTCGTCTATTAGGGTTCGTACGACCCTCCATTCCAAATTTTATTAAGGGGTTTTATGACCCTCCATTGTTTTTACAATCCGTCATTCCAAATTTTATTAAGTTTTGTTTCAACCATATGTTGATCACAAGGTGACCACACATCAATTTTTTTTATTCAGCTATAATTTTTTTAGGGTATTAAATCTCTCCGGGATGATATTCCCTCCAAATATTCTTCCTCTCTATCACTTCTTTTTCCATGACTTTTCAAAAAATTCAGTCATTCATTTACAGATTCGAACAATAGCCGGTTGATGTGAAATAGTTGTTGCCGATTTATATGGAGAAGGTTGTTGCATGCACCATGTAAAAGAAGCAAAATTACTGCATTACGAGCCAATCTCCATGTTCATTCCATTCTCATAGCATTGTGGAGGCGCGTTGAAGATATTATTGATACCAAGAATCAGAACTTTCAATAGGTAAATATTCTGAAAATATTATGTATTTATGTCTTTCAAGTTATGTATTTTACCTATATATTCTCACAATTGTACTCTACCAAAATCAATGAAATCATTTTCCTAATTCTCTATCAGGGATAAATATATACTCCCTCCGTTCCATAATAACTGAGACAATTTCTAAAACACGCAGATTAAGAAAGTAATTAATTGTTTTGACTTTGATTATATAAGGACTAGAATACCCTTATGGAAAATGGAGTAAATATGCTAATGGATTTAAGACTGTGTTTGGAAAAAATAAAGAGATGGTAAAAAGGGGAAAGAGCAAAGAAATGGTAAAAAAAGGAAAAGAGCATTAAATTTTATATTGGAAAATATTCTGTCTCAGTTATTTTGCCAAAAAACTTTTTGGTAACGGCTCATTTATTTTGGAACGGAACGAGTAGTAAAATGCGACTTAGAGCACTTGCATCATCAGATACTATTAACGAATCATCTATTTACAGTTTTAAATACATAAATTTCTAGTTTACATAATTTATATCTAAGACGAAATGCATTAGGATCTCTATTATACATAAAGAGGTAGATATAAAAGAAAAATTACGAAAAAAATGCAGTGATTATTAAAGATGACTGATATATATATATATATATATATATATTTTCTGAAGATGAAAAATATTGTTAACAAGAAAAATGTAAAGATGGAGGATGATCATTTATTTATTTATTGATGAAAGAATGATCATTTATTTATTATCCGTTTGTACTGCGTTTCGATGGTGACGTTCAACTACATAAATGAGCTTAATAAATTTAATCAACTTAATCATGCAGCTCTGAAGTTGGATATGGCTAAGGCTTTTGACCGGGTGGAATGGTAATATCTTTGGCGGGTCATGGAACGTATGCGGTTTCCCTTATCCTTTGTTGATGTGGTGCGACGCTGTGTGATGACAATTCCTTATCGGGTGTTGATTAATGGGAAGCCGAGTAGCAGAATAGTGCCGACTCGTGGAATTCGGCAGGGAGATCCGTTATCGCCGTTTCTCTTTATCATTTGTGCGGAGGGTTTCACAGCTTTGCTAAATGATTATATGCTCCGGGGGGCGTTGCGGGGTATTCTCTTTGGCAGTGAGGTGGAGGTTTCTGTCTCTTACTTACTTTTTGTTGATGATTGTTTGGTTTTCTTTGAGCTCTTAGATGGGGCGGTGGAGGCGTTGGTTGAGCTGTTTGCCAGGTATGGGGCCCTCTCGGGCCAGGCAATTAATTTTCATAAATCTAGTCTCTACTTCTCAGATGGAGTCTCGGAGGTGGATCGAGAGATGGTTTCGGATCTGTTACAGATTCCTCTAGGGGACGGGTCGGGCAAGTATTTGGGGTTACCCTTCATGATAGGAAGGAACAAGCGCCAGGTGTTCACTTTCCTGAGGGACAAAATTCGCAAGAAGGTGGCCGGCTGGAAAGATAAATTACTCTCGCCCGCGGGGAAGGAGGTGTTTATTAAATCGTCTTTGCAGGCCATTCCTACATACATTATGCAATGCTTTAAGGTGCCAACCACTATAATCCGGGAACTTGAGCAAGCGATTAGAAGCTTCTTTTGGGGAGATACAGAGAATAAGCTCAAGATACATTGGAAAAAATGGGAGACTTGTTGTTTGCCGAAAAATCTGGCGGGCTTGGGATTCCGTGACTTGGAATGTTTTAATCTGGCCTTATTGGCAAAACAGTCCTGGAGACTCTTGACTTGTCCATGGTCCTTGGTGGCACAAGTATTACATGCTAAGTACTTTGAGGAAAGCTCCATTATTGCTGCTGGGCTGGGAGCTAGACCGTCCTATTTGTGGCGTAGTATTCTGGAAGGGCGGGACCTTCTGCTCAGTGGGATGAGATGGAGGGTGGGGGATGGGGAGTCAGTGTATGTTTCCATGATGCATGGACTAGTAGGCGACCTTCGTTTCGCATATCTTTTGCCGGGCATGAACTTCATGTAGACTCCACCGTCTCCGATCTTTTTATCCCTGGATCTCGGGCATGGGACACGCAGTGGGTTCAACAGCTCTTTCGACCATGGGAATCTGATGCTATATTAGGGACTAGTGTGGCCTCAGGGGAGTTTATATTGTCCCTGATCGACCACAGTAGTTTATACTGTCCCGTCAGGGTATTTTTTGGCTTTATCACTATATTGACCATCAACTGTGACAGGTCCGTCTACGTCGGTAGGGGAGAGTAAGATTTGGAGGAGATGCTGGCAGCTCCCTGTCCATCCGCGTGTTCAGCACTTTCTGCGGAGGTGTTTGCATGATTGTCTCCCAATTGGCCAGGGGCTGTTGAGGCAGAATCTGGGGGATGGCATTTGTTTGGCTTGCGGGGAAACCTTTTAAACGATGCAGCATGTGATTTTTGAATGTGAGATGGCAGAAAGAGTATGGCGGGCATCGCCGTTTCAGGGGTTCATACAACACCTTCGCTCTGCTTCCTTTGCGGAGTTTTTTATGAGCATGTTTGAAGAACATGGCACTCAGGATACGGCAAGGTTTGTGTGGCTTATGTGGGGGATTTGGAAGGCGCGATGTACTGCGGTTTTTGACTATCAGGCGGTTTATGTCTCTGCATTATGTACGCGATCTCTGGCGGCTTCGGCAGAGTATATGGAGGCACTGGCAACCTTTCGGGTACAAACATCAGATCGCCAGTTACCGGACAGGTGGATGAAACCTCTCACCGATGTGGTGAAGAGTAATGTGGATGCATCAGTCACTGAGACGGTTGCGGGTGTTGGAGTTATCTTCCGAGACTCGGGTGGAACAGTACTTCACTCCTTTGCGTATCATTTTGATCCAGGTGACCCAGTGGAGTTTTTAGAGCTTAAGGCTATTTTCTTGGCTTTGGAAGAGGCGGTGCATTTAGGAATCCGGCGGCTCGAGGTGGAGAGTGATTGTTTGGCTTGCGTCTCGCGCCTTCGGAGGCCAGGAGAGGACCTCACAGCTCAGGGTTGTCTTCTCCATGATTGTTTGGCCCTTGTCCCTAGCTTTGTGTTTGTCTCATTTTCATTTGTTCAGTACGTAGGGATTATCCCAAACAGATCTTTTAACTGTATACTGGTTTGTTTATTCTTTCCTCATGCCTTGTGCCCTCGCCTCGCTGGGTGATGTATTAGGCTATTGTGTTTTGCAGATATTGCTTAATAAAATGTTTGGTTTCTCAAAAAAAAAAAAAAAAAAAAAAAAAAACTAACCTACACTAGCAGTAAATTTTCAAAAAAAAATTTACCTATTGAAAATTCTTGTACATGAGTTTTCATCTTGAGACCTGTGTCCCCTTATAAAATTGCATGAAAATGACCCGAATCTTTGTGGGTATAGTGTGTTTTGGTACCACCTTTAAATATCACTTTGGTGTACATTAATTTTTCCAATGATACCGAATATCATGTTGGGTACTATTGTTTTCCCTATGAAACCAATGTGCTTCACACAAATTTCAGAACGGTACCAAAAACAGAAGTTTGATTTCATGCCACACAACAAATGACCTAATGATCCAGAGTTGCCAGAAATCTGGTGTGCTTTAAATCGGATGGACAATCACTTATCACTTGTATTAAGGACAATGGCAAGAGCCAAGTTTCGAACTCATGATCTTAACATATGTATTGAAGTTTCTAATCAGTTGAACCAAATGAATAATTAAATTAAGAATTGTCAGAAATATATACATACATATTTTTAATATTATTAGAGAGATATTAAGAATTTCTTCCTAAAATTTCAGATGCGTCTACATGACCCCACCCCTACTACGCCTTTGGTCCGCCTCGATCGAGAGCAGTGCTATATTTGGAGGGATAATCCTTACGTAGATAGTCTCTATTAAACTCAACCGTTGGATATGTATCACGTGTATAAACAGACAATACAGTTTTGTCCTTTTGTACATTGGACACACATCCAACGGTAGAGTCTAATAGAAACTCTATGCCTCAGAATTTTCTCATTTGAAGCTGGGAAACTCCTTAGGGTATGCTCTTGCTGAGCCCTGGCCTGGTGTACAACTTGGGTTGCTCATGAACATAGATAAAACGAGATCGATCGGTATAAGTACTTACATGACTCAAGTAGCACATCCGTTCTAAAATATAAGTCATCATACACTTTTTGTTTTGTCATACAATATAAGTCATTCTACATTACTAATGCAACATTTATTACTCTTTTATTTATCTTACCCATAATTTATTATTAATCCAAACACTTTTCATTACCTAGCAACTATTGAATTAATGATAATCAAGGAACATTTTAGACATTAACCATCAAATCTATGACATTCAACTACTTTCTTAATCTATGTAAAAAAATTAAGATAATTTATATTTTGAAACAGAGATAGTAATCCGTTAGACCTAAATTCTGAAGCGTTACAAGTATTTTATAATTTTTTGTTTTATAACGTGATTGTTTCAAAGAGTGTCATCATTTTCCAATAATATGACCTAGTATTATGGGATACTGATGTAAAAATTAATATGGAATCACCTCGTGTAAAACAAAAAATAAAGGCTATGCATGCATATGCAGAGGAAGACAACTAATAACTCCGGTTTAAAATATAAGTCATTTTAAGAGTTTTCACATATATTAAAAAAGTGATTGAATGTCATTAATTTAAAAGTTAATGTCTAAAACACCCTTTGTCTATCATTAATACAAGAGTTGTTAAGTAATGAAAAGTTGTTGGATTCATAATAAATTAAGGATAAGATAAAGAAAGAGCAATACATGTTATATTGAAAATGTAAAATGACTTATATTGTGAGACAAATAAAAAAATATAGGATAATTAATATTTTGGAGGTAAAGTAGTTCCTATCTATCTATCAAAAGGGGCAAAAGTGAAAATCAATTAACGAGGAAAGAGAACATCTTTTTCTTGGGGGTTAAAAATCAAATCTCAAAAAGCTGAACAATATTTTGATTCTTTTACAAATTTTACAGTGAATTACCTCGTTTAAAACAAAAACAAAATCCAGCAAAGTTGTTGAGATTTTGTTTTTTATCTGCTAAAAATCTGTCCACAGATTTCATGTTTATCCATTGCTGCTGGGATCAGGGCTGGCCTCGTATGTTTTGGGTTTAAGGTCAATCTTCGAACGGAGTCTTTTAGTTGAAGTTGTTTTTTTATTTTAAAAACATACTTATCGCGTTTTTAACATCCGTAAATAAAAAATTTAATTTATTGATAGCCTCAAAACATGCCTACAAAATAGTCTTTGTAATTTCTATAGTTTTTCAAACAAAAATAAAAAAAAACTTGTTTGTATATCTTTTTTTTTTTTGGCCAAGTTAATTTTTTTATTGAGACCTTTATCAATTGGAGTAAAAAAAATTTGGGCCTTTATTAAAAAAAAAAACATATAATATTAGGTTGGATCAGATTGAATTTACACGATTTTTTTTTTCTTTTAACGAAACACGTATCGTTGTCTTTCTCAGAATCAAGCAGCTTGGAAGGAAGCATCATATGATCTCTTTGGCTACTATAGGGCCGGCCCTGGCTGGGATGCACGGTGTTCGTGACTTCGTGTTATTTCTTGGGTATCTAATTTTCAAATGATGTTTTGACCGTTTGTTTAGTGAATACTGTTGAATAAATTTCCTTGGTTCATAATTTTTTTAATTAAATTATGTTATCAAATCATATTAACACCCGAGATCTAGCTATATGAAAGATGATAGAAATATTCAACCTGTTGTGTATATATTACGTTAAAAAATAATTGATCCACACGACAAAAACTAATTCATTATTTATTTTGAAACGAAGGGAGTATAAATTTAGGAAACCGGGGACGTGTATGCTTTGGAAGAAGAAAAGTATGCGTAATAAAAGCTTCTGAAATTGGAGGGCTACAAAGAATTTTACAAGAACCATTAAATAAAGTCTGTCACACCATTATAATTACCTATACTAATAATAGCAACAACTAATAATTAAAATATCCTAGATGAAGATTGACAAGAAGGGATTGCGGATAACCTTAACGATTGGAGTAGGTAAACGACGTAGTCATATCAGTTAAAGTTATTAGAATCATTATCTATACACCCGATCGATTCAGGAAATAAATTAAACCTCAACTACCGTAGACTTTTAGAAAGATAATTGGATTTCTAAAGACAGTCGAAAGGCGGCAAGGTATGTCACTAAAAAGTCTTTGATATGATAAAAAAGGCGAGTATTCAATACTCATGTTAAAAGATATATATATGATATTATGTAATGTCCCACGTTGGAAAAATCTTAAAATCTTTCCCCCATATAAGTGCTGAGACATAAAGCCGCTCATCAACTCGGGTTAACCTTTTTAGACCAAGCGACGGCGGCGGTCTAAGCGATTGATCGACATTTATGACTCATTTAAGCGTGACTATCGAGGACGAACTATCGCGCCGCACCGCATGAGAAAACGCGGTGTAAGGATGACCTCTAGTTACCTCTCTGGTAGGGACGATCCAGAAACGATCTTGGCCGTCTGGCGAGGACGCCACCCTTATAAGCGGGGAGAATGTAATGTCCCACATTGGAAAAGTAGTAGAATCGCTTACCCCCATATAAGTGTGAGAGACATAAAGGTCTTGTCAACTCGGGTTAGCCGCTTTTAGACCAAGCGAGGGACGGCGCGGTCTAAGCGATTGACCGACATTTATGACTCATTTAAGCGCTACTGCGCGGGATCCAGGGGCGTTACATATTATGAATTTCAATCCAAGACCCATTAGTGAAAGTGTTTCACTATAAATAGAAATTATGATTGCACAACAAGACTAACGTAGTTGATGGCCGTCTGGCGAGGACGCCACCATTATAAAGCGGGAGAATGTAATGTCCCACATTGGAAAAGTAGTAGAATGCTTACCCCCATAAGTGTGAGACATAAAGGTCTTGTCAACTCGGGTTAGCCACTTTTAGACCAAGCGAGGACGGCGGTCAAGCGATTGACCGACATTTATGACTCATTTAAGCTACCATGCCCCGGGATCCGGGGCGTTACATATTATGAATTTCAATCCAAGACCCATTAGTGAAAGTGTTTCACTATAAATAGAAATTATGATTGCACAACAAGACTAACGTAGTTGATGGCCGTCTGGCGAGGACGCCATCCCTTATAAGCGCGGGAGAATGTAATGTCCCACATTGGAAAAGTAGTAGAATGCTTACCCCCATATAAGTGTGAGACATAAAGGTCTTGTCAACTCGGGTTAGCCTCTTTTAGACAAGCGAGGGAGGGCGGTCTAAGCAGTTGACCGGACATTTATGACTCATTTAGCGCTACCATGCCCGGGATCTGGGGGCGTTACATATTATGAATTTCAATCCAAGACCCATTAGTGAAAGTGTTTCACTATAAATAGAAATTATGATTGCACAACAAGACTAACGTAGTTGATGGCCGTCCTGGCGAGGACGCCAGTCCCTTATAAGGCGGGGAGAATGTAATGTCCCACATTGGAAAAGTAGTAGAATGCTTACCCCCATATAAGTGTGAGACATAAAGGTCTTGTCAACTCGGGTTAGCCCTTTTAGACCAAGCGAGGACGGCGGTCTAAGCAGTTGACCGGACATTTATGACTCATTTAGCGCTACCATGCCCGGGATCTGGGGGCGTTACATATTATGAATTTCAATCCAAGACCCATTAGTGAAAGTGTTTCACTATAAATAGAAATTATGATTGCACAACAAGACTAACGTAGTTGATGAACTACTTTTAACTACATAATTTGGTTTATGATATGCGATGCAAGTGAGTGTTTACATTTTGAATGTAGCAACCATAAGAGCCTATCCAATATCCTTCGCATGTATGTCCCGGATTTTATCAATACAAAACAACAAGTAATAAACCGGTTAACCTCAAGTGCAAGGATCGTAGTATGGAGGCTAATGCCGGTCGATCTTACGAGGAACTAGATCATTGTGAACCCTAGCTTTTGTTTTTAACTAATTATTGTCACGAAAACTAACCTAAACGAAAAGCTAACCTAAACAAATATTGCATAAAAGTAACTAGACAGAGGAGATTAATCCAATGCTAGGAAAGATTGAAAGCGATAAACTAAACTAAACTAAAGTGCGTAAAAGTAAACTAAAGCTAAACAATTCAAGTTTCAAGGGATTAAATCAAGTTATAACGAGCTTAACAAGCAATTGATCCACCTATCCTATCAACATTCAATTCTAATTCGGATTATTTCATGATCTCTATTCAAGTCGTGATTCACCTAATCGAAGGCATAAACTCCTACTCATAGACAAGTTCGTTTTCTAATCTTTTATCTTTCGATGTTAAAGATTACGTCTTTCTAAGCTAGCGTGAAATCTTTCAATTTCTAATCTAGAAAATCAATCTAACAACTCTCGCTTTTAGTTAGATCGAAGATCCATTCTTTTATCATGGTGATCTAGGATTGACATGACTCTCATCATATAAACAATCATCAAAGCAAGCATCTTTCGATTAAACATGCAATAAGACATACAAAACATGATAAAAGAAACGAACTTGAAATAGATACTCACAGTTTAATCACGAATCAAAACTGAATTGTTGAAGGAAGGCTTCACAACGCTTGTTCAAAGAGGGATTAGCCTCTTAGCATCCTTTGAAAGCTTGAATTGTTGAATAAAAAGTGCATGAAACTAACTAATCTAATCTAAGAATTAAAGTGCATAAAAGTAGATAAAAATCAGAGAAAACGCAGCCAAGCTGCCCCCTAGGGTTTAGGGTTCAAATTGTATGCTCGGGGTGAAAGAAATCCGCTGCTTATATAGAGTTTCAATGTCGGCCGCTACAAGAATCGCCGCTCCGGACGCCCGTTTGAAGATTCCGGACGCTCGTCCACTATTTTCAGCAACAGCATCCAAACTTGTAACGCTCATATCTCGGGCCTCGTAAGTCGGAATGGAGTGATTCAAAATCCTGTAGAATCCTCTCTTCAAGCCCTACAACTCTTCTCTTGAGGTCCAGAGTCAAATCGGTTGTTATCATATCAAGAACTGCGTTGGAAGTTCAGCGCTACCGGAATCCTGATTTTCTTCCTCCGGGCGCTGCGTCCGAAAGATCTCGAGCGTTCTCGTTCCTTGACCTTGAACTTGTGCCAGGCGTTCGTTCATCCAGCGTCCAAACTCTCTGTATCAAAATACTTCCTGGGCGCCCGTCTGCTTTATCAAACGCCCGCCCACTCGGACGGGACCCGACGAACGTCCATATGTGTTTGTAACTCGATTTCTTGATCTTTATCTCCTCCTTCTTCCATCTTTATCCTTCTTTCCTCGCTCTTTCTTGATTTAGCTCGAATTATATCAACATTTGATCATCAATTCAGCCTCCAACATGTACCTACATGACATCAAAAACACCGCAAAACGTAACACAATCCAAATACTCGTAAAACCATAATTAAAACACATACACAACCTCATTTTGCAAATAAACTAATCAAAATCTTACTTGCTTAATAAATCATTTAAACACTCGCTTTCTATGCAAATTATACAAATACGGAGGAAATCATTATCAAATATAACGTTAAAAACCGTATAAAAATACCCTTAACAACTCCCACATTAAACTTTGCTCGTCCGAGCAAAACAAAACAAGATAAAGGCTCGGAAGGAATATGTACATCCCAACACATATACCACATGGTCAATAAATTAGAAGTTCACCGTCGTGTGTGTGCATAGCCATAGAGAACTTCCACTAAATCCAAACTTGAGGAACTCAAAGTAAAACTAGTTAATACCCCTCATAGAATAGTAATAAATGACACTCATAAGGTGCACCACTACAAACGTGACATATCCCGAAAAGAATGATCGAATATATCTAGGGCCTTTACAAAATACTCGGAGGATACTCCTACAAAGATATCTATCGGTTTATACTCAGGATAAGATTAACGCCAAATCGAGCCTTATATTCAATTTCGTACCGATTCTTTAGTTGATTTAACTATTTCACTTTAAACACACATTAGAAGAAGCTATTGCCCTCATGCGCGAATAGGACATTTCGAGATAATACCCTACCTTACTCCAATCATAAGGCGACTTTTTCTAACTGTCGTGAGCTTTTAGTCATCATAGTGGTATAGGACATCGTGGTATACCCTACCTCACTCAAATCATCGACTAGCTTTCGACACACACGAATAATTTCATATTAATTCAACTTTTTCAATTGGACAATAGTTACGTGTACTTATCACATTCAAACTTCTAGATATTCACAGTATATCATACTTCGGAACTAAATACAAACTATCATGAATCTCATGATATGCACGTAGCACTAAGTACATGACTTATAAGAAAATCAAAAACTACTAATCCAAAACGGGGTATAACCTTATAAAAATAGCTCTTCATTCACTATGGCACGTGGAAAATAATATCGGGTGAAACATCTAACTTACGGAACATACGGAATACAGCATCGATGAATATAACAAACCGAACAAAAACATGCATTGCTTACTCGAGACAAAACAAAAATTTTGAAAATTTAGCTCATTTTAGCATAGAAATAACATCATAACAACATATAAGCAAATGGTAGATACATATCGACTAATCCCCTCCCCCACACTTAAATAACAACATGTCCTCATGTTGTGCAGAAAATAAAAGGAAAAGAAAACTTAGTCGTCAGATGTCGAAAGAGGCAATTCTGGAAATGGTCCGGAGCCAGGTCCAAAAATGTTGAGGAAATCAGTAGACTGTGGACCATCCACCGGAAAACTGACTTCATCTGAAACTCACAAACGCTACCGAAAATACCCTGCACACTTGAAAAGCAAAGAAATACCTCGGGGGATACAAGGGATTAAACCATATCGCGCAAAAGTGATAGAGATAAAGATAAGAGGAAATCGTAAGCAAAACAACACTTCGACCCTTTATAAGCCTAGACGGTGGATCGACAAAAACAACACAATCCTAATAATATTAAAACAACTAGAACAAGGAAAAATAACTAAAGAAAGAAACTAATATAATAAGGGATATCTAGGATGCCTCCTAAGTAGCGCTTAATGGTTATTGTCGTTAGCTCGACACATTTGAAGCTCGGCTGATCAAAGGGCCATTTAACCTTTCTCGCCACCACTACCTCGCTTTAAGCTCCGGTCCGTAGTGTGGTCGCAGAAAACAAAGACTTAACGCATGGGGTTAAATCTTTGAAAGCTCTCCATACCTTTTAAGTTTCCCATGGTTGTGTTCTTTCTCCTCCGACTCCGATGACGCGTTTAAGTTGTCGCTCCTCTCAAACTCTTCCATATCAAAGACTACCTGCTAGAACTTCTTCGAGACGGATCACTACCGTCATCCTCGGAGAACAAGTCGGGTGATAACTCGTCAAATTCTTCGACTTGAGTAACACCACATCCGAGAATATCGAGAAATTTAACAATCAAAGGTTTCTCTTTAGGTTCACCGATATAGTGCTTGCACCTTTGACCATTAACTCAAACGGTTGATCCGGATAACCGCGTAGTTCTAGAACACCTCCAGGAATGATTTGGAGAATCTCAAAAGGACCGGACCAACGTGTTCTCAACTTCCCGAGAAACAAATGTAACCTAGAAATTGTATAAGAGAACTTGCTCGCCGACCGAATTCTCTCTTCTTTATCTTGGCGTCATGGAGGAGTTTCATCTTTTCCTTACTAATCCTGGCACTCTCGTAAGCCTGGAGTCTAAATTCATCAAGCTCATGCAAATCTACTGCAGCCGGTGTTTGCCACAGATTGGGAATCGAAGTTAAGAAACTTTGTAGCCCAATAAGCTCAGTGCTCTCTAGCTCAATCGGCGGATGGCACGGCTTACCAGAAACCATTTGATATGGCGATGTACCCATAGGGGGTCTTATAGGCGATCCTATATGCCCAAAGTACATCGTCCAACTTCGACTCAGTCTTTTCTATGACTATTCACCGTCTTCTCCAGGATTTTCTTGGACTCGTTGCTTCGCTCAACTCGACCACTAGTCATCGGATGATATGGTGTGCCGCTTTATGGCGAACACCATACTTCTCGAGGACTTTTTCCAAAGGTCGGTTGCAAAAGTGTGTCCTTTCATCACCGATCAAGGCACGTGGACATCCAAACCTCACAAAGATGTTCTTCTTCGTAAATTTCATGACCGCTTTATGATCATTGTGAGGAGTGGCTATTGCCTCCACCCATTTCAAACATAGTCAACGCAGACTAAGATGTATTTATTCCCGCAAGATGATGGGAAAGGTCCCATAAAATCGATACCCCACACATCAAAGACTTCGCATTCAAGAATGGGTTTCAATGGCATGTCAAACCTCCTTGTTAAAGCTCCGGTTCTTTGGCATCTATCACAAGACTTACGAGAATGATTACAGATCCTTGAAGATAGTAGGCCAATAGAAACCGGATTGGAAGATCTTCGCAACCGTTTTCCAAGGACCAAAGTGACCACCGTGGGTCCACTATGGCATTGCTTTCGATTATATCGCGTTGCTCGGATTCTGGAACACATCTCCTAAGCAAACCATCTTTACTGAGATCTTGAAAAGATAAGGTTCATCCCAAACGAAATATTTCATATCGTAGAAGAACTTCTTCTTCTCTTGATAAGACATTTCAGATCGAGATAACGGGCATGAAGGTAGTTTACAATGGAGGAATACCATGGAACATCGGGAGGACAACCGTCTATCAACATAATGTTCTCTGTGAGGAAAGTAAAGATCTATATCATCCGGTTCATCCTTTTCATCACTTAACACCCTAGAAACATGATCCGCCACTACGTTCTCACTACCCTTCTTATCTTTGATTTGAACGTCAAACTCTTGGAGGGTCGTCGGTATCCAACGCAGATGGCGCGGTTTAGCTTCCTTTTGGTCATGAGATATCGCAAAGCGGCGTGGTGATCCCCACACAATCACTTGAGCACCCGAAAGAAGTAACTCTGAAACTTATCCATAGCAAAGACTACGGCTAATAGTTCCTTTTCGGTTTGTCGTGTAGTTAACTTGAGAAGGATTCGATGTGTGATCGGCATAATAGATAGGTTTGAACTTTCCATTAAGCTTTTGCCTAAGACTCGCACTCAACAAAGATAGTTGGATGCATCACACATAAGCTCAAAGGGTAGGTTCCATCTGGCGATATAAGAATTGAAGCAGAGATCGATCTCACTCTTAAGCTCCTCAAACGCCGCTTGCAATTCTCATCAAAATCAAAAGTAACGTCTTCTTTGAGTAAAGTAGGCGGGGCTTGGCAATCTTTGAAAAGTCCTGGATGAACCTCCTATAGAAGCCGACATGTCCGAGAAAACCTCGGACTTCCCGAACATTCTTAGGATAACTCATCTTCTCAATAGCTTCTACCTTGGCCCTATCTACTTCTATACCTTTGGCGGACACTTTGTGGCCAAGGACTATACCTTCATCTACCATGAAATGGCATTTTTCCCAATTAAGCACTAAGTCCTTTTCCACACATCTTGACAACACCCGATCAAGATTATCGAGGCAATCATCGAAGGAGTGACCAAAGACCGAGAAATCATCCATAAAAATCTCCATACACTTTTCAACTAGCCCGTCAAAGATTGCCATCATACACCTTTGAAAGGTGGTCAGCATTACAGAGACCAAATGGCATCCGCCTGTAGGCAAATGTACCATAGGGGCAGGTGAAAGTGGTCTTCTCTTGGTCAACAGGATCGATGGGTATCTGGAAGTATCCTGAATATCCATCCAGGAAGCAGTAGAATGCGTGCCCTGCTAGACGCTCAAGCATTTGATCAATGAATGGAAGGGGGAAATGATCTTTCAGTGTGACCTCATTGAGCTTTCGATAATCGATACATACTCTGTATCCCGTAACGAGCCTCAATGCTATCTCTTCGCCCTTCTCATTCTTTTCAATAGTAATTCCACCTTTCTTGGGGACCACCTGAGTCGGGGACACCCACTCACTATCAGCAATGGCGTATATGATACCCATATCTAGAAGCTTAATGATTTCCTTCTTGACTACTTCTTGCATGTGAGGGTTGAGCCTTCTCTGAGGTCATCTAACTCGCTTTTGCACCCTCCTCGCCTTGATCTTGTGCATCTGAGATGTTGGGAGATATCCCTCGGATATCTCCCACCTGCCATCCAAAGGCTTTTTCATTTTTGCGCAAGACGTTTAACAATTTAAGCTCTTCTATACGAGATAGCTTGGCAGAGATGATCAAAGGAAGCTTGTCACCTTCTCTTAAAAACACATACTTAAGATGTTTAGGCAACGGCTTGCTTAACCAAGTCTACGGGGTTCCTCTGGACTTGATTTAAGATCACCACTCTTCAACTCAACATCGCCGAGCTTACTTAGTGGTCCTACTGCCAAGGCTTCTTCTCTTAGCTCATCCTCAAAATCACCTAATCAGGTCTAGATTGACCACACCATGATTATTCGGATTATCAATCAATCGCTCATATTCTCGCTTCTACACCAAGACTTGCTTATCCATGAAGTCATTGAAGTCATCGACGCGTCTCATCGTGGAAACGACCGGTTGGAGAACCGGAGGGTACTTGAATAGATTTAGAAACACTATAGCTCACCTCTTGGTCACCAACCCGGATAGTTACTTTCCCACCATCACAATCGATGAGGGCTCTAGCTGTAGATAGGAAAGGTCTTCCAAGAATCAGAGGGACATTTTCATTTTTCTCCATATCTAAGACATACCAGTCAACGGGAAAGGTAAACCTACCAACTTGAACCAATACGTCCTTTAGGACCCCTGAGGCTTTCTTTGAAGATCTATCAGCGAACTGCAAGTTCATGGTAGTGGGTTCTAGAAGACTTTGTAAACCCAGCTGCTTGCAAATAGATAATGGCATCAAGCTTATGGATGCACCCAGGTCACATAAAGAATTTGGAAAGACTAGGCCTCCCATCTGCAATGTGAGCACGAATTTCCCGGGGTCACCTCTTTTGATTGGTAAGTCTGGATAATTGATCATTGAACAATCCTCACCAATTGCCTGATCCATTTCTGCTAACTTCTTTTTCGAAGAAACAACATCCTTTATGAATTTGGTGTACTTAGGCATCTCTACCAAGACATCTGACAATGGAAGATTTACCTGAGTATTTTTCAACAAATTAAGCACCTTTTCATACTTCTTATCTTCGCTCAATGGGATGTTGCTCTTTCTAGGTGGAAAGGGAAGCTTTTTCAAATCCTCCTCGGAAAATACTTTCTTCGAGGGCGAACTAACGGCCTTGTCTTCCAAATCTTTCCATCGAACCGTCTTTTCATTCTTTTTGTTAGTCAGGGGATCAGCCACCTGACTATCATTTAACTTATCATTCCTCAGGGGATCAGCCACCTGAGGATCCTCAAATGTTTCACTTCTCGGGAACGACCACACCGACTTTCTATCGATTCTTTATTCCTCGAGGGATCAGCCACTTGAGGAATCTCAACTCTTTCTTCTATCAGGGGATCAGCCACCTGATTTGCCTTCTGCAGCCAAGGGGACGATGGGTGCTCAACTTCCTCCCCTTACCAATGGCGGGAGGGGCTAGTGGTTTCCGGAAGCCGTGGGGACCACCAACTTGAGAACCACTTCTCAAATTCATTGCACCGCCTCTTCTACCGTATGGAGGTGAAGGTACCGAGTCGTGTCATTGGCTCTTCGCTTAAATCGGCTGAGCGACGTGCCCGCCTCTTGGATTCTTTTCCGTGAAGTGGAAACCGCCTCGACGGTCTAGAGGCTAATCGCTCAAACCAATTGCCCGATTTGCTCTCAAGACTTTTCATCGTCTGCTTTGCTCCTCCCGAAATGAATTCCATTCGGCTTTTATATCGTCCTGGTGGGAGGTGCCTTGAGAGTTTTGGAAGTTCTGGGAAATGGTGGCTTGGCCGACTTTGAATGCGCAATTAGAATTGGCGGGCCAATTCGATTGAACCTTTGCCGTGGATTGGAAGAATTATAGCTTGGGTCTGATTAATACCAGGGTTTCTATTGAAGTTCGAATTAGATTAAATCCGAAGATTGATTAAACCCTTGGTTTTGGAAACTGTTCTGGCCAGAGAATTGGTTATTGAATCTCTGATTTGTCTGGCCAGAGAAAGCATTGACTTCCTCATTCTGCCCAATCATGGGACAGAAGCGAGCAGTATGCCCCATGCTATCACATACTTGGCATGCGATTGGATTATCTTTCCCATAGTCATGAACAACATTGACTTGCTTTGGCGAGAGGGAAGAAAATTGACATTGGCGGTCATATGGCCAGTCGGCAAAGAAGCTTCACAAGACAGAACTTGAGAGTTCGTGAAGGTGAAGGAGCCGAAGAACTCGGATTTGAGAAGCTTTGAGCAAACATCATTTGAGAGGTTGCCATTTGCTTCGCAACATGGCAACGAGATTTTGCATAGTCACCTCTTCGACCTTGGGAGGGGAGGAGGTGCTTGAATGGCTTGATAAGAGGGGCATAATTATACTTGGCAATGTCCTCGAACGCGCCACCCTCATCAGTGTGTTTTTGAGAAATGCCCCACCAGAGGAACTATTGACCATGCCCTTGGTGAGCTCGGTCAATCCACTGAAGAAAGTATGGACTTGCCTTTGCTTTGGCAAGCCATGATGGGGACACTTGCGCAGGAGAGACTTAAACCTTTTCCACGCCTCAAAGAATGACTCATTTTCCAGCTGACGGAATGTGAAGATTTCGTTCAGACACTGGGCTGTTTTTGAAGGAGGAAAGTATTGACTTAGAAATTCCCTCTCGAGCTCAGCCCACGTAGTGATGGATTCAGAGGGGAGGGAGTGATACCACTCGAGTGCCTCCCCCCGTAAGGAAAATGGAAATAGTTTAAGCTTGATGGCATCATCACTTACACCTTGGATACGGGTAGTACCGCATATTTGCAAGAATGTGTGTAAGTGAGTGTGGGGGTTTTCAGATTGAAAACCATGGAAAATTGATGCATGCTGCATCATCTGTATAAGTCCGGGTTTAAGCTCGAAGTTTGGAGCAGTAATGGTAGGCATGACGATAGCCGGGTTGATGGTGACTGTACCGGGCATGGCATAGTCGGCCAACGTCCGCCTATCTTCCGCTGCCATTATTACTATTCTTTCGATTTCTCCTGAAAGATATTGCTCAAATCTTTGATCTAGAGCGTTTCTTCGTCGTCAGCAAGTCTCCGCTTATTAGGTCGGACTATGGTCCGCTTCGGGTCGTGGGAATAGATTAGTGGTCCCTTATGACTACGAGTTTGCATAAACCGAACACCAACTCAAGGTGTTGAGCAAGAAAGGATAGAAAGTGACGAAAGGGGACAGATCGAGATAGAGGGAAAGGATAACTAAACCTAGAGGAATCAAAACTACGAAACTTAACTACGAAACATTTAAAAACAGAAAAAGCAGAAACACCAAAAGCGTGTTGAAATCTTCTCTCGAGCCCAAAATGGAAGGGAAAACAGTGGATTTTGACCTCGAAAACGGCGCCGGACCGGCGGTCTGCCATGTCGTCGGCGTCGGAACGAGCTTTCCGAATTGGGGTCCTGCGCGCCAATCCGACACTCGAGCCGAAAGTTATGGCCAAAATACTATCAAGTGCTAAACGGACCCTTTTATCCTAAAATTTGATCGTGAAAGGTGTGAGTCGATGATTCAACCTAAGAAACCTACCTACGACACTTACCTACGAAAAACAGAAAACCTAATTGAAATAAAGATAAAATCGATGGCGAGGCAGATGACGGGCGCCCAATTAATCGGGCGTTAAATCTGACTAGTTTTCGAGAATGGACGGGCGTTCAAAATATGAACGCCGTCCGTTTTTTTTCGTAACCTTTGGACGGGCGTCGGAGGTATGAACGCTTCGTCCGACTAGAGCAAGAATCGGGCGGGCGTCTAGTACAACGGACGCCATCCAATCAAGCGTAAACGATTAGAAAAGCAGTACAAACACGTAAAAACAGAGTCTAGACTAGAAGCAAAAATTTTATATTAACTACTCACGAAAATACAAATAAAACGGCGGATAAACGAACAAAAACAACTAAACTACTAACAACAAGCAGAGACTCGAAAAGATCTAACCTAAAAACAAGAATTTAAAACAAACTAAACTAAAAAAAAAACAAAAACAAAAACTAGGCAACCGTCTGGCTCCCGGCGACGGGCGCCAAAAACTTGTCCCGGATTTTATCAATACAAAACAACAAGTAATAAACCGGTTAACCTCAAGTGCAAGGATCGTAGTATGGAGGCTAATGCCGGGTCGATCTTACGGGGAACTAGACTGTTGTGAACCCTAGCTTTTGTTTTTAACTAATTATTGTCACGAAAACTAACCTAAACGAAAAGCTAACCTAAACAAATATTGCATAAAAGTAACTAGACAGAGGAGATTAATCCAATGCTAGGAAAGATTGAAAGCGATAAACTAAACTAAACTAAAGTGCAGAAAAAGTAAACTAAAGCTAAACAATTCAAGTTTCAAGGGATTAAATCAAGTTATAACGAGCGAACAAGCAATTGATCCACCTATCCTATCAACATTCAATTCTAATTCGGATTATTTCATGATCTCTATTCAAGTCGTGATTCACCTAATCGAAGGCATAAACTCCTACTCTCATAGACAAGTTCGTTTTCTAATCTTTTATCTTTCGATGTTAAAGATTACGTCTTTCTAAGCTAGGCGTGAAATCTTTCAATTTCTAATCTAGAAAATCAATCTAACAACTCTCGTTTTTAGTTAGATCGAAGATCCATTCTTTTATCATGGTGATCTAGGATTGACATGACTCTCATCATATAAACAATCATCAAAGCAAGCATCTTTCGATTAAACATGCAATAAGACATACAAAACATGATAAAAGAAACGAACTTGAAATAGATACTCACAGATTAATCACGAATCAAAACTGAATTGTTGAAGGAAGGCTTCACAACGCTTGTTCAAAGAGGGATTAGCCTCTTAGCATCCTTTGAAAGCTTGAATTGTTGAATAAAAAGTGCATGAAACTAACTAATCTAATCTAAGAATTAAAGTGCATAAAAGTAGATAAAAACTGTAGAAAAACGCAGCCAAGCTGCCCCCTAGGGTTTAGGGTTCGAAATTGTATGCTCAGGGTGAAAGAAATCCGCTGCTTATATAGAGTTTCAATGTCGGCTGCTACAGTAACCGCTCCGGACGCCCGTTTGAAGATTCCGGACGCTCGTCCACTATTTTCAGCAACAGCATCCAAACTTGTAACGCTCATATCTCGGGCCTCGTAAGTCGGAATGGAGTGATTCAAAATCCTGTAGAATCCTCTCTTCAAGCCCTACAACTCTTCTCTTGAGGTCCAGAGTCAAATCGGTTGTTATCATATCAAGAACTGCGTTGGAAGTTCAGCGCTACCCGGAATCCTGATTTTCTTCCTCTGGGCGCTTTCGTCCAAGATATCTCGACGCGTTCGTTCCTTCACCTTGAACTTGTGCCAGACGTTCGTTCATCCAGCGTCCCAAACTCTCTGTATCAAAATACTTCCCTGGGCGCCCGTCTGCTTTATCAAACGCCCGTCCACTCGGGCGGGACCCGACGAACGTCCATATGTGTTGTAACTTCGATTTCTTGATCTTTATCTCCTCCTTCTTCCATCTTTATCCTTCTTTCCTCGTCTCTTTCTTGATTTAGCTCGAATTATATCAACATTTGATCATCAATTCAGCCTCCAACATGTACCTACATGACATCAAAAACACCGCAAAAACGTAACACAATCCAAATACTCGTAAAACCATAATTAAAACACATACACAACCTCATTTTGCAAATAAACTAATCAAAATCTTACTTGCTTAATAAATCATTTAAACACTCGTTTTCTATGCAAATTATACAAATACGGAGGAAATCATTATCAAATATAACGTTAAAAACCGTATAAAAATACCCTTAACAATGTACAATATTAACTTCACATTCTGTAAACATAAAAACAAGTGCCGGTTTTGTGGTATTGTAATGTAAAGCGATACTTATTTTTTATTGCTGAACTACTTGCTATCAAGGAAGCTATCTGTATTGCTAAAGACTCTGGTTTTCACTCTTTGGAAGATGAAACAGACTCCTTGACTGTTTTGTCAACCATCAACATAAGGAGCAGAAGTGAAGACAGTCTTGCTATTAATGATGATATTGCAGCTATGGAGTATGATATCGGCGTGAGGGTGACTTATAAATCAAGGTAGGCTAATAGAGTTGTTGATCTTACGGTCAGAGTGGGGCATCTGACAAGATATGGTGTTACCAAAGTTGAGCATCCTCTGGAGGACATAGGGACCATCTTTGCAGAAGATATGATGATATTTCTTTCTTTTGTGTTTTCCTTAGGTCTTTGACCTCGTCTTGTACCAAAAAGTATATTTATTTTCAAACAAGTTATTAAATCTAAAGCGACTTTTATTTTTAGACGAATGTATTAATTGATGAGTGTACGGGGTTTGTGTAGTCACCATATCATTTTTTGATACTGTAACGCCCCGCTCCGGATACCGAGTCCTTATCCGGAAACGAAACGCTCGGCACATATAATATCAAATAAATTCAATATTATATATAAGCCTCTACTACATCGTATTGATTTAGGCAAACGGAAGCTAAAAAGACTCGGCAAAACCATCATAATTGCTACTAAGAATAGACACTCACTAAAAATAGAAATGTAACATCTATTACATCGGAAGAAACCATACGAAAACCAAACAACGTACGAAATCCGCTAAAGAAAGTACTAAAGAAATTCCCCAAAAGACAACAAGTCTAAAGTATAATAATAAAAACAGAAAATAAGTGCTTCAACGTCGGCGTCCTCAAACGTCGTCATCAAAGTCCTCTTCGTACTCCGAATCTACCTGTTCATCGTCTCCCCCCAAACACATAGAAAAACAATGCATTTGAGGTAAGTACAAAGTACTCAATAAGAGGTAGAAGCTACAAATTAACTAAGTTTTATAAACAAGTTTTATGATTAAATGAATTATCTTTCTGAGACCGACTCAATCTAGGGTTCACTTCATGTCCATCAACATGTTGTGACTATTGGTTTCTAACTTAGCTTATCGGTGTTACATCAGCATTCAAAGGCACTACGCATGGTGCTACTCGCCATGAAGTAACTGGGTGCAACATATTGGTGGATCACACCAATAACCACGGAAGCCTATTCTGGTAGACTCCGATAGTGCACACGTTCGGCGAAGTCCCATCATACGTAGGGTCTTGGACTTACGGGGTAGTGTTCTTCCGTACGTAGGGTCCAAAGACTTATAGAGTTATTCACTTTCAGAACGCACACACATCGTGATATAGACTTGTGCCTTACCAAGAATAGATTGATGTTTAATCTTTTTACTAGACAAGTATGTTTGTTATTATGTTGTTAACTAGCCACCTAAGTGTTTTCAAGTAAGCTCCCTCACATCTCCTACTGTCTTACTTAGACCCTAGACACGGACAAGGCCTAGCAGTTACACAGACATTGATGAACCCGAGTTCATCAAAGCACAAGCCCTTTCATGTCCTTCCGACGGATCCGTACTTCAACTCCCTTTAAGAGTACATCCGGTGCCGAAACTAAACAAATCGGAAGCTTAATCGAGGCTTGTTCATGTTTAATTAATGTCATGTGATCAAAGAACAACATTAAAACTCATATCATAGTTAAAAATCATCTTATTCATCAAAAGGGAGGTCTGGTGCGCCCACACTGGGTTCAGTGCGCACGTACTAAGCCTACATACGTAAAAACTCCAATTACGCTTTCGTCCAAAGGCGCCAAAGATCGGGTCCGTGCACACCACACTAGGCTCCAGTGCGCTTGCACCGGGTCTGGTGCCCTGCACTAACTCACTGAATGTAAAATTCAGCTTATGGTCCTCCAGTGCGTCCGCACTGGGCTTGGTATGCCCGCACCAAGCGCGGAAACTTCCTAAAAACTCAGTTTTTGAACCCTAATCGATCCCTAATCATTCTCAAACTTGTCCAACATCATAATACTCAGAAAAAGGCATAAAAACACAGCTTGTATCTATCATAACAACTATAGATCCTTAGGCAACATGAAGGTAACAATTCTAGCTAATCCAATTCCAAATCCTCAGAAAATCTACAGAATCTTACACCTTTGTAGAGGAACCTATATGATCAAATCCAAATTTGCATTAGAATCGATCACAAGATTTTAACACATCAAGACTATGAGAGACATGAGTTTTAATCCTTCAAACTCATCCAAAACATCATCTAGGTCGAAAATCATACCTTGAGAAAAGTTACAACTTTCTTGTGTTGAAACGACGCCCTCTTCATGACGATTCCAATGCTATACTCGAATCTGAAAACGGTTGATGTTCGATTTAGAAAACGGAAGAAATCTCTCAGCCTTTTTTCCAAACTCTCACACGCAGGAAGAGGAATATTGGAAGAAGGAAATTCTTATTCAAAAGGTTAGGGAAACTGTGGAAATATTACCTTATTATTTCGTGTAACACTTTACTTGTATACATTATTTGTAACATGACATATTAATTGTATTGTATAAACAATTAATATGTCATAAAGTAACTCTATTTTGTCCTATTATGTAATAGCCGCCCATAGGAGTTTCTAGCCGCCCATAGCACTTAATACTTTACTAGGACCTCTCACCTTCAAGCTTGTATTTATTAATACTCATTCTTTTATCTTGAATAAACAAGTTGAGTTTACTCAAGTACTATTGCTTTCTCAAACTCACTTCATGGTATCGGAGCCATAATCTCCTTTAAATTTGCTACAAAATCTCATATCGTATCAAGAATGTCTTCAATATCCGAAGGCTCTTCACCCTCAGTAGAGCCCCAGCAGCCTCAGCAGGCTGGGATCACTGAAAATTCTTCTTTTACAAATCACAAACTTGATGGCAACAACTACCTGTTGTGGTCAAGATCTATGAAAATGTACATCTCAGGCCAGAGCAAGATGGGATACTTGTCGGCTCCAAACTCCCCTCGCTGGCCCGCCCCAAGTTTGAAGCATGGGATACGAAAAATAACCAAGTCATGATCATCCTCACGTGGTCAATGACAAAAGAGATCGATGAGAACTTCATGATGTATGACACTGCTAAGGAAATCTGGGATAATGCCAGAGACCTTTACTCCAAAAAGGACAATACATCTGAAGTCTATGATCTTGAAGCCCAAATCCAAAATTGCAGACAAAGTGATCTGTCTATAACTCAGTACTTCAACCAACTATCTAAGGCATGGAAACACTTAGATATGTTGGAAACACACCCATGGAAGGATGTTGAGGATGCTACCTTATACAAGGATATCATTGAGAAGAAGAGGGTATTCAAGTTCCTTACTGGACTGAACCCATCTCTTGATGATGTTAGAGGAAGAGTCCTTGCTACTAAACCTCTCCCCAACCTTAAATATGTGTTTGCTGAAGTCAAACATGTGGAAAGCAGGAGAAAAGTGATGCTGTAAAGCAACTCTGCTGATCACTCTACTGAGAGCTCAAAGACAGATGGTGGTCGTGAAAACTCACCGAGAGGCCACTGATACCTACAGAAGGCCTACTGAGAAGACAGGAAAGTTGTTCTGGGACCACTGCAAACGCAAAAATCACACCAAGGACACTTGCTGGAAACTACATGGTAAGCCTAACTCCTCTAAACCCTCCAAACCATCCAGAGAGAGTCAGGGTAGACATGTCAGTGAAGAAGGGAACAAGGACACTACTTTGGAAGCTCAGTTTGCTGCCTTCAAAGCCTTCCTTACTCAACAACAGGAAGGTAGTTCTATTACTGACATAGCTACTCATGCTAAAACAGGTATATTCCACTCACCTCTCAGTAGTGATACTTGGATTGTTGATTCTGAGGCATCATCCCATATGACTGGTAACAAGAGGCTCATATCTCACTTTAAGCCATCAGACCCACAATATTAAGATTGCTGATGGATCTATTTCCTGTGCACAAGGTTTTGGAAATGTTAAACTTACTGATAAGATCTACCTACAGGATGTCCTATTTGTTCCAAAATTAGACTGTAACCTTATATACGTCAGTAAACTCACTAAAGACCTAAATTGGATAGTCATGTTTAATAACAATCAGTGTATATTCCAGGATCTTTCTTCACAAGAAGTGATTGGGAGAGCTAAAGCACCTTTCGGGATTGTTTATGGTCAACCTACTTTGAAGACGTAAGATTGAAGACTGAATCGCCTCAAAGAAACAACAACCAAACCTTAGACAATATCATATTATGGAATTATAGACTAGGTCATCAAAGTTTTGGTTATTTAAAGTCTTTATTTCCTGAATTTTTTAAAGGATGTAACCTCAGTGACCTTCAATGTGATATTTGTCAGTTTGCCAAACTTACTAAATCTGTGTATACTAAAATATCTTACTTACCCTCCACACCTTTCACTTTGATTCATAGTGATGTATGGGGACCTTCAAGAGTTAAAAGTATAACAGGAAAAATGTGGTTTGTCACCTTCATAGATGACCACACCAGGATCACATGGATGTTTTTTATGAGAGATAAATCCGAAGTTGGAACCATCTTCCAAGAGTTCTATAACATGGTATCCACTCAATTTGACACTAAAATTAAAATCTTAAAACAGATAATGCCCTGGAATACTATGAGTCCAACCTCAGCACCTTCCTGAATGATAAGGGAATTGTTCACATCAGTAGTTGTGTAGAAACACCTCAGCAGAATGGGGTTGCTGAGAGGAAGAACATGAACTTATTGGAGATGGCTAGAGCAGTTATGTTCACCACACATGTGCCAAAATACATGTGGGGTGAATCTATATTAACAGCCACATATCTGATCAACAGGTTACCCAGCAGAGTGTTAAATTTCAAGACTCCCATCCAAACCCTACTGACAACTCATCCCTGTCCTCATCTCATTGCTGACTTGCCTCAAAAAATCTTTGGATGTACTGTGTTTGTATATATTCATGCCCAACACAGAAGCAAACTTGACCCCAAAGCTCATAAGTGTATTTTCCTAGGTTATGCCAAAGACATAAAGGGCTACAAGTGTTATTCTCCCACTGACAAAAGGTTCTACAATTCTATGGATGTAAAATTATTTGAAAAAACCCCATACTACAGTAAACATACTGAGACAGTCACAGATGGGAACCTTATTGAAATAGAAGCATTTCCCCTTCTCATAGTCCTCTAACTCCCACTACATCCTTAGTTGAGGAAATTGAGCCCATTCCAATCCTTCAGCCAACTCCTAACATTCAAACAGCTCCTTAGCAGATTCCTGACCTTCAGCAGCCTCCTGAGACTCATCAGCCTCCTGAACCTACTGAACCTCATCAACCTGCTGATACTCCTCAAACTCCTGAACTTATGAACACTTCTACTGATATTGATGACAGACCCATTGCTGTCAGAAAGGGAAAGAGATCATGCACTGATCAGTCTATTCATAATTATGTGTCATATGATCACTTGTCTCCTGGTTTTGCTATGTTTACACAGGACTTGGATACTCATTCCATTCCTAAAAATATACAGGAAGCTCTCAAACATGACAGTGGTGGAAGAATTGTTTGTCAAAGCGAAATGATCGCTCTTCTTGACAACCATACTTGGGATCTCACCACTCTCCCACAAGGAAAGAAGACAGTCGGTTGTAAATGGCTATTCACCATCAAGTACAATGATGATGGTACTATTGACAAGTACAAAGCGAGACTGGTCGCAAGATGCTTCACTCAAACATATGGACTTGACTACAAAGAGACATTTGCACCTGTGGCAAAACTAAACATAGTCAGGGTGCTAATGTCCCTTGTTGTCCAACATGACTGGCCACTCCACCAATTGGACATCACGAATGCCTTCCTAAATGGTGACCTCACTGAGGAAGTCTATATGACTGTACCTCCTGGTTTCACCAACACTCACACTAAAGGGAAAGTTTGCAAACTGAGGAAATCTCTATATGGCAGTCCCCAAGAGCATGGTTTGGCAAACTTACTAATGTGGTTAAAGCTGCTGGATATCATCAGTGCAACTCAGATCACACCATGTTTATCAAAATAATCAATAAGAGAAGATCCATCCTTATTGTCTATGTGGATGATATCATCTTTACTGGTGATGACCCTATTGAGATCCAAAAATTGAAGACTCTACTGGCAAAAGTGTTTCAAGTTAAAGATTTGGGCTACCTCAAGTACTTCCTTGGCATGGAAATAGCAAGAAACAGCCAGGGTATCTTAGTCTCACAGAGGAAGTATGTGCTGGACCTGCTGAAGGAAACTGGCATGCTAGGGTGCAAACCAGCTATCTCTCCAGTAGACCCCAGTAATCCACTAGTGTATGGTAATATTGCTGTAAGAAAAGAACAATATCAGAGGCTTGTAGGGAAACTCATTTATCTCTCCCATACAAGACCTGATATTGCTTATGAAGTCAACCTTGTCAGTCAGTTCATGCATTGCCCTACTGAGCAACATTGGGATGCTGTCTACAGAATACTGAGGTACTTAAAGTCAACTCCTGGCCAAGGCTTACATTTCACTAAGTCTACTGTGAGATCAGCTTAAGGTCTATACTGATGCTGACTGGGCTGGTTGCCATATTGACAGAAAATTTACCACAGGCTATTGTTCATATGTATGGGGTAACCTTGTCACTTGGAGAAGCAAGAAATAGCCCACTGTCTCTAGAAGCAGTGCTAAAGATGAACTCATGGCACTTGTTTTGGGCATTTGTGAAGCACTTTGGTGAAAAAGAGTCCTTCTTCGAACTTCAAAGAACCCTTCAGCAACCTATCATACTCTGCTGTGACAATAATTCAGCATTATGCATGGCAGATGATCCTGTTCATAATGATAAGACAAAACATGTGGACATTGACAGACATTTCCTTAAAGAGAAGATTGATGCCCAGATAATTCAACTTCAATATGTTCCCTCAGCAGACCAGAATGCTGATATTCTCACAAAGGCCATTCCACCACTTATGTTCAGCAGACTGAGTAGCAAACTTGGCTGTATAGACATATACAACCCAGTTTGAGGGGGGTGTGGAAATATTACCTTATTATTTCGTGTAACACTTTACGTGTATACATTATTTGTAACATGACATATTAATTGTATTGTATAAACAATTAATATGTCATAAAGTAACTTTATTTTGTCCTATTATGTAATAGCCGCCCATAGGAGAATCTAGCCACCCATAGCACTTAATACTCTACTAGGACCTCTCACCTTCAAGCTTGTATCTATTAATACTCATTCTTTTATCTTGAATAAACAAGTTGAGTTTACTCAAATATTATTTCTTTCTCAAACTCTCTTCAGAAACTAATTGGGTATATTTTTCCTTAAATAGGAAAATTCTCAATAATTAACCTAATCCATTATTTTCCTTAATTACCATTAAAAAAAAATCAGATTTTCCCTTAAATAATATACATATAATTCGACTTGTGGAAAACATAGGCCCAAGCCCATATAAGAGGAGTATAAGAGGAACCTAGTCTGTGGGGCCAGTCCACATGAATAAAGTGTCTCACATTGAGAACTTGTGGTTGTTTCACCCATGAATAAAGTGTCTCACATTGAGAACTTGTGGTTGTTTCACCCACCATATTAAGAAATGGACTTCCCTCGCCCCACAACCTAGGTTTTGGGGATGAGGCACCTCCTTTTATATGGGCTTGGGCCTATGTTTTCCACATGGTATCGGAGCCACCCTTTATTTATTGTGCAAGTGTTGGGCGTATTTGTTGACCTTGTGTGCTCGGCCCACACTTGAGGGGGCGTGTTAAAGTGTCTCACATTGAGAACTTGTGGTTGTTTCACCCACCATATTAAGAAATGGATTTCCCTCACCCCACAACCTAGACTTTATTCATGAAAACATAGGCCCAAGCCCATGTTACTTATGTATCAAGAGACATATTAATTGTATTGAATAAACAATTAATATGTCCTAAAGTCATAAAGTAACTCTAGTTTGTCCTATTATGTAATAGCCGACTCTAGCATTTAATACTAGTCGGCTCTAGTAACCTTTACTTTACTAGCTAGGACCTTTACATGCTTGTATCTATTTATACCCTTTCTTCAAACATGAATAAAAAAGTTGCAGTTTACTCAAGTATTATTGCTTTCTCAAACTCTCTTCAGAAACTAATGGGGTATATTTTTCCTTAAATAGGAAAATTCCCAATAATTAACCTAATTCATTATTTTCCTTAATTACCCTTAAAAAATCAGATTTTTCCCTAAATAATATACATATAATTCGACTATATATATATATATATATATATATATATATATATATATATATATATATATATATATATATATATATATATATATATTTTATCCACAAAAACTTAACTCCAATAAAAGAAGTAAGAATAATAATATTTCATTTTCGCAAAATGACACGTCTGCCCTTTCCCGAAAATCGGAATATTACATTCATCCTCCCTTAAAAGGAGTTTCGTCCTCGAAACTTGACCGTACACAATTCCTTGACCTTCCGTAGAACTCTCTCTTCAACTTAAACCAAACCGAAGCTTCACTTGTTCCCCACGGTAACAAAACGCTCTTGCCAACCTCATTGTCAACTGCTACTGGTTCCCAAACTGTTCCAAACCCTTGCACAAGTAACCGATGACCAAAACACTCCTGAACCACTGAACCGCACTAACTAATCTTCTACCAAACGCTTCACCTTATTTAATCCACTGTACCAGGATGATGTCCATAAAGGTTTCCTAAAAGGTTGAGGGGTAGGCTTAACTTGCTAGTTATCTTATTTAACACAAAAGTTTTGACACTCTCATATTAATTAATGTTGATATAGCTATGTTACCCGTTATTAATGTGCCTAAAAGTTAGTTCATTAACTTAACTACACTTACAACGGGAATTTAATTCATTTCATAAGTACATTTTAAGAAAACAAACAAACTAAGAGGTACCTGGTTGGGCTGCACCCGAAGCAAAAACCCTTGTTGGTCGACTCGCCCTTTCTTGGTTGTTCCCTTGATTCCTCCTAGCACTCCTTACAGGGCAGGCTTTTGAGTAGTGTCTCATATCTCCAAAAAGGTAACATCCATTTGAACCTGCTCGACATTCCCCGGAGTGGTTCTTTTTGCACTTCGGACAAACCAAAGCACTACCAGGTGCCTTTGCCGTCAGTGGTGCCGTAATCCTCTTCTCATCTTGCCGCTGAAGTGCTTCTTGCTCTTCTAGTTGGCTATTCTCCAAAGGTCTTTTTACTCCAATAACTATCGAGGGTTTGTTCTTAAACGTCTCGACTTTCAAAGCCTTGTTCAGCATCTCTGCCATTGTCCTTGGTGTATATCCCAACATGCCGTCTTTTATTTCCCATGATAAACCATTCTTATACAAAGCCATCTTCTTCTCTTCAACTTTCATAATTCCCGGGTAGAACCTTTCCAACTCATTGAACTTATTGGTATACTGAGATACCGTCATATGTACACCCTGCTTAAGTTTTAAGAACTGACTCGCCTTGTCTGCTTGCACTGTTGTTGGGAATTCTCATTGTAAAACATAGCCTTGAAGCCTTCCCAATTTGTGACTTTTCCATTACTACTCTCTATGGCATCGACCCAAGCTTCAGCTGCACTCAGAAGAAAACCAACTGCTAACTGGTCCATCTTAGATTCAGGGACATTTATGTTCCTGCAAGCCTTCTCAAAACTCCTTAACCACTCTTCAGCTTTTGAGTGTTCCACATTCCTGAAAAATCCTTCTCAAAACTCCTTAACGTCCCCAGACCCCGGGCCTGGTAGCGCTAAATAAATCATAAATGTCCGGTCAACTGCTTAGACCGCCGTCCTCGCATGGTCTAAAAGCTAATCCGAGTTGACAAGACATTTATGTCTCACACTTATATGGGGGTGAGCATTCTACTACTTTTCCAATGTGGGACATTATATGGGGGTGATCATTATATTACTTTTCCAATGTGGGAAATTACATTCTCCCCCCCTTATAAGGGAGGGGCGTCCTCGCCAGCTTTTGAGTGTTCCACATTCCTGAAAAAGCCTTCTCAAAACTCCTTAACGTCCCCAGACCCCGGGCCTGGTAGCGCTAAATAAATCATAAATGTCCGGTCAACTGCTTAGACCGCCGTCCTCGCTTGGTCTAAAAGCTAATCCGAGTTGACAAGACATTTATGTCTCACACTTATATGGGGGTGAGCATTCTACTACTTTTCCAATGTGGGACATTATATGGGGGTGATCATTATATTACTTTTCCAATGTGGGACATTACATTCTCCCCCCTTATAAGGGAGGGGCGTCCTCGCCAGCTTTTGAGTGTTCCACATTCCTGAAAAAGCCTTCTCAAAACTCCTTAACGTCCCCAGACCCCGGGCCTTGTAGCTTTAAATAAATCATAAATGTCCGGTCAACTGCTTAGACCGCCGTCCTTGCTTGGTCTAAAAGCTAACCCGAGCTGACAAGACATTTATGTCTCACACTTATATGGGGGTGCGCATTCTACTACTTTTCCAATGTGAGACATTATATGGGGGTGAGCATTCTATTACTTTTCCAATGTGGGACATTACATTCTCCCCCCCCCGCATTCTACTACTTTTCGAATGTGGACATTATATGGGGGTGAGTATTCTACTACTTTTCCAATGTGGGACATGACATTATATGGGGGTGAGCCTTCTACTACTTTTCCAATGTGGGACATTATATGGGGTTGAGCATTTTATTACTTTTCCAATGTGGGACATTACATTCTCCCCTCCCCCCCTGCATTCTACTACTTTTCCAATGTGGGACATTATACGGGGTGAGCATTCTATTACTTTTCCAATGTGGGACATTACATTCCCCCCACGCATTCTACTACTTTTCCAATGTGGGACATTAAATGGGGACATTAAATGGGGGTGAGCATTATATTACTTTTCCAATGTGGGACATTACATTCTCCCCCCTTATAAGGGAGGGGCGTCCTCGCCAGGACGGCCGAGACTGTTTCTGGATCGTCCCCCCGCATTCTACTACTTTTCCAATGTGGGACATTAAATGGGGGTGAGCATTATATTACATTACTTTTCCAATGTGGGACATTACATTCTCCCCCCTTATAAGGGAGGGGCGTCCTCGCCAGGACGGCCGAGACTGTTTCTGGATCGTCCCTACCAGAGGTAAGGAGGTCATCCTTACACCGTATTCTTGTACGGTGCAGCGCATAGTTCCGTCTAATAGTCGGTTCTCTGATACCATTCTGTAACGTCCCTAGACCCCGGGCCTGATAGCGCTAAATGAGTCATAAATATCCGGTAAATCGCTTGAGACCGCCGTCACTTTGGCCTAAAAGAAATAACCTGAAGTTGGTAAGGCGGCTTTATGTCTCACACTTATATGAGGGTGAACATTCTACTATTTTTCCAATGTGGGACATTACAAATACATAAAGGAGTTAGCCGGCTTACATGTCTTTATTATACGCAATATTGTACAACGTTACTCGTAAATCAATGATTGAATATATTTTAATTAATTAATCACATCATGATCAATATAACGAGGCAGGGTGGTTTTCATGTCATCTTCATAAATAAATTCTAATCCTTCAAAAAAAGATTAAAAATAAATAAAAATAAAACACACAATTAACAAGGGTTCCCAAGTCCCAAACCAACACAATCCTCGTCAAAATCAAATACTAAGAATAGACAAATCTGAAACAAAATAAAAATGAAAAGTAAAAATCCCACCTTTAAAGATGAGGCTTTAGCCAAATGAACTAATGTGTGGCATCGAGATTCGATTTGCAAAATAAATGCTTGCTTTATCTGCTTTAGAAATCTTCCATTTTTTAATTCCAAGTGCATCAATTGATTTTTACAACAAATAATTTAAAAGGACTCCACTTTATTAATGGTTATTATTGTGATTTGATCATACACATACTCCTTTGTGAAGTAACTAGTATGAAAAAAAACTTACACATAATGTTAAATCTTAGTTACTTCTTTCCGTATAACATCTTTTCTGAGGTTCATAGTAATACAACACATTTACTAGAGTTCAAGGTAGAGAGCTTGAATGTTCTTTATCTTGAATGCCTTTGATTTAAAACATGAAATAATAATCTAAGGAGATCATCGGTTTGATTCTCATCTCGGCGCGTATTATCAAAAGCTCTTGGTTATGCGCTTACCTCGAGTAAAGAGTCGATCAGAGGCAAGCGCGTCTGTTCGAACTCCGGATTAGTCGGACCAGTGAGCTCTGGATACCGGGGGCTTTAAGCAAAAAAAAAACATGAAATAATAAAATGCTTTGATGCCAAGGTCCTTGCCTTTAATTCCAACAAGTTTTCCTGTAGAACCCTCTTCTTCTGCAATTAGAAACTCCTCTCCTACACACGCATGAGTAGCTCGATCAATTGGTTCTCAGGTGGCAGATTGCACCAATGAACAAGGGCGGATCCACGTTAATCAGGGGGGTCGCGTGACCCCACTCAACTTTTTTATAAAATAAATTGCAAAACGACGTCGTTTTAGTAATAAAAAAAATCAAATTTTGACTTAATTACCCGTCCAACCCGGAAATTTTGACCTAATTACCCACCCAACCCGGAATTTTTTTAAGGTTACTACATTTTTGTGACGGGTGACCCCACTGAACTTCTCCCCTGGATCCGCCACTGCCAATGAACGCATGATCGAACCCGACAACCGCAGTGTAGGTGTATGCACTGAATACAAGGCGACTCCCCTTGTGGGCACTGGGTCTTGGTCCCCACCTAAAGGGCTGCTGAGTCACCATATGATTAAACATCCTCAGCATTCTGTCGGGTCGGAATGGAAGGGTCCTGTGGGCGATGGAAATGGCCTTTTGCACCAAGGAACTCCTCTCCTATATACAAGATCAATCTTTGTTTACTTGGTGTTTCAATAATTCAAGATCAAATTCTAAAGATGTAGTAACTTCTTAAAACCTAAGAACATGCAAAGAACTTTCTAAGACTTGAAGAAGGCTGAGAAAATGATTATCTCTGCTATTTATTGATCAGGTTCTTGGATGTTGAGGAAATTTTGGGAGTGAAGATTGTTGACATTCACAAATGAAAAAAATGGGAAAATAAGGAGTTTCATTTGTTTCTGTAAGTTGGGGCACAAAGTTGTTCGGAAAACAGATGCCAACTGCCAGAAATTTCCATCATATAAAATCCATGCACGTTAGAATGTGGGCCCACCGCTTAAATGGCACTTGTGGCGCTTCAACGCCAAGGCTGGTTCTTCATAACGTCGTGCATGTGATTGTCTTTTAGAGGTTTTCTGAAGGGTTTCCGAGGTTTTTGAAACTAGAATACCTAATTATGGTACTTTAAAAGCTTTTAGTTGACGTAAGGTATGAAATTAAAATTCGGAGTATTACACATTTGCTCATACCCGTCTTAATCATCATCTAATAGCATTTTGCTCTCTTATAATAATAAATTAAACATGAATCATGTTCTTTCTTCTATTTAAGGCCAACTATGTGTTACCTTAATTGTAGATGTGGATGTTGACGCAAGACAGATAGATTCGACAAAATCTCTTATTTTTAATTTAATAGTCATTTCACACTTATAAAACTCAATCAATATATAAATAATTTATTAAATACATAAAATATGAGATTGACTTTATTAACAACTAGTTATTATTTAAATAGTAGAATAGGCCAATGCAATGAAAGGTGTTCCAATTCAAAAGCACTCGACAATCGATTACATAGTGGATTAATTATTACTATAAAGTTGTCACAAAAGGAGGAAATTTTGTACTACACTGTTAGCTTTAGTGAAATGTATGAAAAATAATAATAACAAAGATAACAAAAAGGGTAAAAGAGAACTCGTGCAATGAGATTACGACTGTTGTGAATAATTTTTTAATATATAAAAATATCGTTATAAAATGTTAAATGTGAATATTTTTTTAATATAAAATATCGTTATAAAATGTTAAATGAAGAGTATGTATGGTGTAAAGAGTATTTTTACTTTTATATTTTTATATAAAGAGTATGTATGGTGTTGTTTCTAAAAAAAAAAAGAGTATGTATGGTGTAAAACACTAAAAATAGAATGAATAATATGTAAGTTCAAGTATATTACGCCTGCTGGCAAATAAATGATAATTGTCTAATTAAACTACAAAGAGAAAAGTTTAATTACACAATTATTAAACTACAAAGAGAAAAGTTTAATTAAGGAAAATCCAAACATATAAGGTGTTATTTAAAGTCTAGACGGAGAAAACTATATATAGTAAGAAACTAATAGATGACTCATACGTATCAAATACAACCATGATAGGAAATGTTGTATAATTGATATCATTTAAAGTGGGGGAGAAAAAAATAGGAGTGAAGGGGATATATTTCTATTATCTTTGCATATATAAATATATTTGTTATAACCATCTTACAACAGTTGTAAGATATAATTGTTCTTTTACAACACTCATAACTCGAAGTTTCTTGGCAAATATTGCTCGTATTTTGAAAGGATGTTTGAAAGAAAATGTAGAAAATATAAGCTCAAATCCATTTAAAATGAGGGACATCAACCTCAAAACCTATGTTGTGGGGTGGGGAAGTCGATCTCTTAATATAGAGGGTTAAACAATTACAAGTGTCCAATGTATGACAACTTTAGCAGGCCATCTCAAGTGTGGGCATATAACAAAGTAACCAACATTTGAACAATATAAATGGGTGACTTTGATTTCATGTAGAAAATATAAGCTTAAATCCATATAAGAGGAGATATATCAACCTTAAACCTAGGCTATGGGGTGAGGGAAGTCTATCTCTGACCTTCTTAGCCTAGTTTGGTGCCTTGGGGACAAAACGGTCGTATATATCGGAGTGGACAATTGATCCCCGCTCAACCGACGCTTTGGAGACGCGCAACATCTAACATCTGATAGGAGTTTTGAAGCTAACTCAACTAATAGTCGCAAGTGCTCACTATCAACTTTAGGGTCCTCATCATTGTAGGATTTCGTGCTCGTTGTTTTGTTAAATGAAAATTTTGGCTTGGAATAGTAGAGGATAAGGGAAACCCAGAGGGAAAAGGGCATAAGAACGTATTATTAGTGTGCATAAACCCTCCATTGTATTTTTATCTGAAACCAAATTGAAATCCGGATAGATGAACCTGATTAGGGAGCGTTTAGAGTTCCAATCCGAGATTTATGTTGATACTAATGGAAAATGAGGGGGCTATGCATTTCTTTGGTATACTGATGTGATGTCACTATGACTATTCATAGTTTCTATCAGGGGTATATAGATATCATTGTTGATCAAGATAACAATCCAAATTGCGTTTCATTTGTCTGTATGGTGATGGAGGTCAAGTTAAATTATTAACTCGAGGCCTACTAACACACTAGCAAGAGAACTAGGTTCAATTGTAGTATAGCTAGATAGAGTCGAGGTCGATCCCACAGAGACTCGGCACAAATAAAACACAACTTTATCCTATTAGAACTAAATTGAAAGGGCGGTCTATGACCAACTAAATGCAGTAAATAAAGTAGTGACAACCACAAGACACAAAAGACCACAAAGACAAACGAAAGACTACTAAAACACGGATAATACGGTTGATATTATCTAAACAAATAGTATTGATTACGCTAGTAGATTATAACTCCCCCATATGAATTAGGATGATAACGAGACAAAACAAACGTTAAAGATTAATTATTATGACTACGGGAGTCATCCCCTAAGGTAGATTTAGCTCCGGTTAGGCCATCTAAATCATCGTGCCTCCATTACGTGACTTCGCTTTTTAATGCCTCCATCTCATAACTTCCGACACAATTACGAAACTAGGGATGCCGGTATAAACCGTAACCTCATCTAAGCAACATTCCTAGGGTAAGCGTACTTCTTAGATGCCGATTCAATCTATATCCTAAGTAACAATCACTTTTTGGGTTTCATGTTAAATTATGATGACAAATAATTAAGTTGATCGGGTTTAATTACTCGTTTTAATTCCAAATCGAGAATCGACGTAGTCGGCCCGATCATAATATTGCCCTACACACATTACCACACTCGGTCGATCGAACGACGACGATTCGGGCGACCGAATGACATGTCTCAGTCGACCGAACACAGCCTACGTGGCTCGGAACAAATCATGATTACTTCTTAACGTTTCTAACCTAAACACATGGGTTCGTAAATAAATCTACATCACACAATCAATACAAGAAAAACTACTCCATAATAAAATACATCAGATCTACGAATAAAGATTGCATAATTGAATAGTCATACCCTCGAAGACGAGAGTGACTCCCACTCTTTAATGCGCTCCCCAACCGGAGAATCCGATGAATCCACAATGAACAAACATAAAGAAAATAAAACTAAAAACTTAAAAGCTAAAATTATATGAATTGTTTTGTGTTGTAGTGGTGTGTTTTTCTCAGCATCGTGGCTGCTGTTTATATAGGAGTTGTAGCCGACATAGGGAGAATCCAGAAGATTGACATGCATTTATCAAATTAGGCTCGGGTGACCGAACCTACACGCTCGGTCGACCGAATAGCATGGCTCGGTCGACCGAGCCTCCCTCTTTACGCGTTTTCAAATTCGCTTCGTCTGACTTGTTCCCCACTCCATGCTTTTGAATTGATCTGATTAATCTTTTTTTCAATGCTCCGATTTTCTTCTCTTTTATCTTGAGATTTCTCGATTGCGTGATAATTATCTTCCCGATTCGTTATGATCTGCAAAATCAGTATTTATCACACAATTAATTGCTCTTTTATAATAAAAATAGCTAAATACCAATTATCACATTAATAATCACTTATCATTAAATAATAAATATAAACACGTGATTTAATATGAAATATATATAATTAACTCCGATTTAAGGTTATAATTGATGACATAAATAGGTATATTTTAACTGTCATCATATGGCAATCCGGAAGTGTCACAACATCAACATTCTTGGGATCTTCAATTCTTGGGCGTCTCAATGGTCAAAACTGGATACCACCTCGCCTTTGAAATTAAGAGTCAAAACTCTATCCCCAACTCTCCCTCAAGTTCTAGGTCGAATAGTAGATCATGGGATTTATTATGGCATCGATCTTAAGGATGTATAATCCTAGAATAAGACACTTCATGTGCAAGATATTACATAATTGCTTTCATACTGCACTTGGTATTCGTGGTAGAGGAATAGGAGATAGGAGATGTAAAGTTTGTCACGCGTTTGAGGAGTCTACTTGGCATTGTATTTTGAATGTGATATCTCATGAGGTTTATGGAAAAATCACATTGGAAAGAAATTTTGGCATGGTCACAGTTTTCAATCATTCATAGATCTCTTCGATTTGTTGATGACAAATGAAGATAACGCACTTTGTTTGTATGCTTTGGAGCATTTGGAAGGCGAGATGTTCCAAGATATATGAAAGAAAACATATAAACGTTTCTTCAATTTTAAATCAATCAAGAACCGAAGCCAAAGAATACTACAATGCATTCATACTGAATCCGTCTATTGAGCGGCCAATGATATGTAAAACGATGTGGCTTGAGAAAGGGTATGAAACCCTTACTGGCGAGACACTGCCAATGTATCATGCGACCGTTTATGCTTTTGACCGAGGTTTTTTCGTGTGACTTTCAAAGATGACTCTCTAAATATCCATCAATGTCTTTTGTTACGGGCTGAATCCCAATCACTAGTTAGAGTTATTACTGATGGCATTCAGCGTCTCTTTGCCCTGTTTTGTTTTCTATTATTTCTCCTTTGTTAGGAGACAAAGAAATATCAAACACATTAACTTACAAATGAAGAGACTAACCTTGTAACTTTATCCGGTTTTTGATCATGTTTAATCAAAATTGTTAAATTCATAGATATCAAGTGAATCACTTACGAGCATTAGTGTAAATACCACATCGGTAAAGTAGTAGAATGATTACTCATATATAAGTGTGAGACATAAAAGTCTTTTCAACTCGAGTTAGCCCCTTTAGACCAAGCGATGACAACGGTCTAAGCAGTTGACCGGGTCATTTATGACTCATTTAGCACTACAAGACACAGGTCTGGGGTCGTTACAGAATGGTTCAGAGCTGACTATCAGACGGAACAATGCACAGCACCGTTAAAGAAGAAGGTGTACGGATGACCTCTAGTTACCTCTGGTAGGGACGATCGAGGAACAGTCTTGGCCTCTAGTTACCTCTGGTAGGGACGATCGATGAACAATCTTGGCCGTCCTGGTGAGGACGTCAGTCTCTTATAAGGGGGACCACATCGGTAAAGTAGTAGAACACTCACCCCATATAAATGTGATACATAAATGTCTGGTCAACTCGGGTTAGCCGTTTAAACCAAACGAGGACGACGGTCTAAGCAGTTGACCGGACCATTTATGACTCATTTAACGCTCTAAGGGCGATACAATTAGAAGGAAAACAAACACACACACACACACACATATATATGTATATATATATGTCCTTTGGTTTTCGTTGTTTACTTGAGATGGGGATGGCTGAGGACAAAATAAATACTCCCTCCGTCCCGTATTATAAGTCTTTTTGGACTTTTCACACAGATTAAGAAAAATCATAAATGAGTTACTTTTTAATATTTCAAGGCAAAATATTGTATTGTTTTTTGGAAGTGACTTATAATATTGCATTGTTTAGTGTGAAACTGAAAACAATGCATTAATCTTGTATTGAAATGTGATAAAAACTTAGATTTTAAGACACCAAAAAAAAGTTAAAATGACTAATATTACGGGACGGGGAGTATATTTTGGCTATTAGCTTTGGGTGTTCCTTTTGGTACATATCTAGCTAGATATCTTGGTGTCCTTTTGATTTCCAAAGTGATTCTCCATTGCCGATTTTTTTATTGTTGGTTGAGAAAAATAGGTAAACACACTTCTCCTTATCTTACTCATGTCTCTCCTTTAGGGGCAGTCTTCAGCTTATCAAGTAATATGTGTTGATCTCTATGTGTAACTTATGGGCTGGTGTCTGCATGTTAATTTAGGGTTCTAATGACATCCTTTAATTACTTTCGGCACCACAAGTGTCTAACACATCCAAAAATTTACTTCAAAAAACATGATTATTTTTTCCTCAATTCATGTCGGATTGGGATATCGCTGCTTGGCTTATACGGTGTCTTGGAGTAAACATGTACAAGCACAATAATATCGAGTATTGGCGGTTCCTTTATCGTGAGATTGTCTTCAGCATTTGGTTTTGGAGGAATCAAGAGATGCACGAAAGCGATGCACATCGATCTCCAAAGTCGGTATTCATTTCGGAAGCAATCCACAAAAATCGAAGCTTAGACTTGCATGGCCGTAGCACTTAGTTTGCTTTTTGTAAATGATGTGTTTTTCTTTGATTTGTAAATGCCGTACAGTTTCATCTTTTAATAAAATATCGGTTTTCCGACCAAAATTAATCTTAGTCACCCGAATGAAGTAATTTTCATTTTTCATTATTTATTTATTTTACTTTTTTTTCCCAAAATGAAATAGCATTTTTTTTATTGGACATTAAACTCAATACAATTTTGGGGTAATTAATGGTTATAAAGGGCATGAATTGAGACCAAGTGATTTTATTACATTTTGGTCGTGATGTAAGAATTTATATTATTTCATTATGATGTACTTCGTCTTCTTGAAATATTTTTTTTTCTGGTCACATAATATAAGTCGTCTTAGGAGATCAATAAAACATGTGTTATTATTTTCTTCATCTTGCTATCAATTTATTATCAATTTAATAATTTATTATTAGTTTATTATTATTGCATATATGATAGTTAGAAGATATTTTAGACATTTATCTTTACAAATTATGATGGTGTTCTTCAACTTCAATAATCTACTCCATCCGTCCTAAAATATAAGTCATTCAATATCTTTGGATTTGTCCCACAATATAATAAAATATGATAAAATGGTTGTAGTAATGATTAGAAAGTTAAAATTTATTTTTGAAATTTATGTAGATAAAAAAATGATTGATGAGAGAAATTGAAATAAAGTAGTATTAGGAATAAAATAATGGTAAAAAAGATTATAAAGTAGATAAATTGAAATGGTGAGAGATGATTTAATATTTTTTTTATTTGTAGCTGAAGAAATGATTGGTAAGAGAATTGTAAGAAATAATTGGTAAAGTGATATAAAAAAAACTCCAAACCCGACCCCAACCAAAACAAAACAAACACAAGCTTAATACTCTTTTTTATCTATCTTAACCCAAATTTATTGTCAATTCATCAAGTTTTCATACTTTTTTCTCTCCTTGGATTATTTAACAACTATTGCATTAATGATAAGAGGGAGTGGTTTAAAAAGACAAAAAAGAGGAGGAAAATAGAAATCAGGACATTGAAAAGGTAAATTGGGTGATAAGGACAAATCTACTCTTCATAACCCCAAATCCACTGTTTGCTGCAGTGAAACTGACCTCAATCCAATGTTTCATTGTTCCACTGTTTATGTGTTTTTTTACAAAAATGACCTCCAAAATAACGTTGAAAAAAATATCAAATGAGATGTCTAAATAAAGAGGACGTGAAGAGGAAAAATATGATAAAAGAATTACCATCTTTCGATAATCAGATCAAAAGATATATTCGTTTTTGTAATTGGATACGAAAGAATATAAATCACAGTGGATTAAGGATATGTATTTTTTACCCAGAAAAATATTTCACTGTCCTCTTTGCATATTTATATGTTCAAATTGTCCTTTTTGACAATAAACCCTAATGATAATCAATGGATATTTTAGACATTTAACTTTAAAATTTATGATATTCAACCGATTTTTCTTAATCTGTGTGAAAAACTTCTTTTGTGACTTGTATTTTGGGACGGATAGAATATATGTCAGTCATAATAAATGTTATAAATGTATGTTGTGTCAATTTTAATGATTATGTCACCACTCTTTATATACAGTTTAAGGTAATGATATATGCACAGTTATGATACAACGGGTGACGCAATCAATTCTCCTACCCATGATCATGATAAAATACATCATAAACATGGGTCCTACATCATTATCAAAAGTAGGAGATTTTTGTCGTCCGTTGTGACACAATGACTATGCTTCTATCATTATTTGTTTTGAATAAATATTAGGGTGATTTGTACATGATTTGAAATGTTACTAAATAAATTCTGGTTAAAGTGATGTCTTAAATTGTAAGAATAAATGTTAAAAAAGACAAAAATTCATGTATTAATTGGCATTTCGTCCAGTGGATTCAATATATTGGCAAAAAGAATAAATTGTCATTTCACTGGACGATTAAGCCCTTCTTACGTTTTTTGTTTTTGCTTTTGTTTTAGTTGATTTGATTGATATTGGATTCATTTGATATTCAAAAGTTTTAGTTGATTAGTTTTAATGGATTTGTTAAATGTGACAAGGGTAATTTTATAATTTCATGTGTCTTTTGTCATTTTTGACCACTTTTCAATCCACATCAAATTTTTGAGAATTTCTTCTCCATTACTGTCCTACTTTATAACTATTACCCCTAAAATGGTATTGAGTTTAATGTCCAACAAAAATAATGCTATTTTATTTTGGGAAAAAAATAAAAAAAATAAAAAGATAATGAAAAATGAAAATTACTTCATTTGGGTGACAAAGATTATTTTTGGTTGAAAAACCAAATATTTTATTAAATGATGAAATTGTACGGCATTTACAAATCAAAGAAAAAAATACATCATATACAAAAGGCAAATTAAGTGCTACAGCCATGCAAGTCTAAGCTCTTGAGTTTTACGGATTGCTTCCGAAATGAATATCGATTTTGAAGGTCGATGTGCATCGCTTTTTTGTATCTCTTGATTCCTCCAAAACAAAATGTTGAGGACAATCTCACGATAAAGGAAACATCAATACTCAATATTATCGTGCTTGTACATGTTTACTCCAAAGACACCGTATAAACCAAGCAGCTATATCCCAATCCGACATAAATTGAGACCAATAGTTTGGTTTCAGATTGGACTGGATCCATTTGAGTCATGAAAGAGAAAATAAAATAAAATAATGTAAAGTAATGATTATAAGGTTGAAATGTTGTATTAAAATTTGTGTTGAAGAAGAAATGAAAATGATTGGTGAGAGAAATATTATATTGATAAAGTAATGATTGAATAGTGTAGGTGGTGAATAAAATGAATTGATTAATATTATTTTATTTGTTGATTGTGAAATGATTGGTGAGAGAAATATTAAAATAATACTCCCTCCGTCTCACTTTGTTTGGGACTTTTGGGAACTCATAAAAAATAAGGAGACATCATTTAATGTCTTGTCTACTCATTAAAAACATAAATTCCATAATTACATCCTTTTGTGTTCTACATTTTTCAATAAATTGTTATATGAGTGCATTTTAGGCATAGTAAATAAGATAGTGAATGAATAAAATATTAAGTTGGATCCAAATGAATCCAGTCCAGTCCGAAACCAAACGGGACCATAGTGTTGGTCTAGACATTAATTAGTACCGTTTTTATATTATTTTTTTACTAACAAAACTATATCGTTTCTCGGATCTCAGTGGAGTCCATATCTATCTCTACATAGGTCCTCGTCCGATAGTCACCGCATGAATCTAGACAACACAGTCTCACCACAGGTTATAACCGTGTGGTCCAATATCATCCATATATTGTCACTCCACAAATAGAGTAATAATAAAGAACATGTCTACGTTAATGATGTTTAATGATGTAAAAATATGTTATATAGTTTACAACTTTACTTTAGTACGGCCATATATGATATACCATTTTCAAATTTAAAAATATACAATAGCTTATACCTTTATCTATGAGGCAAGAGTGAAACAAAAAAGCTGTGGGGGAGATTTGCACAGTGCCATCGTTCCCATAGAGAACCAAACAGCCATTAAATTCGAACAACGTACGAAAAGAAAAGAGAGAGAGAGAGAGAAGTAAACTCCAAAGGCTTTCTCAGTCAGTATCTAATGCTATAAATACCCACCTTCCTCTTCCATTTCAAGACAAAATCAACCACTTCTTCAGACCACTTGCATCTCAACATAAAAGCAAAGCCACAAAAAAAAAACCAAGGAAAAAAAAAATGTATGCTGCAGAGAATGGTCTACAAGGTGACCCAAGGCTTCAAGGAATTTCAAAAGCTATTCGGGTCATACCCCATTTCCCAAAAGCAGGTTTAATTTTTAACCCGCAAGTTCTGTGTATCCAATTTTGGATTTTTTTTTTTTTTTTTTTGGTTGAATTGTGTAATGTGGGATGATGCAGGAATAATGTTTCAAGATATTACTACATTGTTACTGAACCACAAAGTGTTCAAAGACACTGTCGACATTTTTGTTGATAGGTATAAAGACATGGGAATCTCCGTCGTCGCCGGTAAATACTAAATAAATACACTGTTCAAATTTTTATTTCTTCAATATTTTAGAAAGAAAAAAAAAATTTACGTTCAAGTTCTTGTTTTCTGGAATCATTTCTGGGATTTTTTTTTTTAATTGATTGTTTGAAATGGAGAGTGGAAGTTGTGTTGAAAAAACATATTTCCTCCGGCGGAGATCCAACCGGCGGCTACGGCACGGCATAGTTTTAACAGTTCATCTCGAAAATCCGAGCAAATGCATAAAATTATTTTTCCACGAAATCCGAAAAATAAAAATATAATTTAACGACATTGCCGGAAAAACACGTTTTCCGGTATTTGCTCGGATATTCGAGACCGAGACCGGACGTTATTGTTTTTTATTTTTCTTTCTGCAATATTATCTACTATTTCGTTTTATATACGGCAATGCATGTTTGCATATCATCATCATCATGTCTTACATGTTGGTGGGTTGGTCGGGGTGTGATTATTTATTTATTTTTATTTTATTGTTTCTTTTTTTAATGTCATATCTTTATCTCTCTGTCTCCCAACATATTTGCGGAAATTCAGGATTTTTCTTTTTGGATGCAAATAATTGGTTTTCAAATATAAAATTATTGGGTAGTCACTTCAACATATATGGTAACTCTTTCGGATACAAGTTAGCACACAATAATAATTTTCGGATTTATTATTAAAATGGACAAATTGAACATACAAATATGTAAAGAGGATAATGAAAAAAAAATTCGGGTAAAAATATCATGTCTTTATTCCACTGTGATAATGAAATATTAGATTTGAAGTCAGTTCCACTGCAACAAACAGTGGATTTTGGGTTTTGAACAGTTGATTTGTCATTATCACCCACTTTATATTTCTACTGTCCTGATTCTCATTTCTCTCTTTTTTTTTTTTTTTTTTTTTTTCCTTTTAAACCACTCCTCCATAATTTTTTTCTGATAGGGTTGACTTTTGTGTGCTAATTCTATTTTAGTAATCAGCACATGTGATATAAATTGTTCTACATATGTTGACTCTTGATCTAGATCACTTGTGTTTTAACACGTGTGGTATAGATCGGTTTACATATATTATGTGTTAATATAGGCGACGACGAGATCTCTGGATAAGAGAGCAAACGATATGCTTTTATATATGTATTAATATAATTTTTCCTGATCAAGATGATCGCTTCTCTCTTGACAGATGTAGCATGGCACTATGTGTGTCAAGAATTCTCTCATGTGATAACTTTTTGTGGCATCACACTATTGAGATATTTTTACAAAGTCGGTTTCTGACTGCATAATCGACTTTCAAAACAATCTGGTCGATTTTTAGCCTTTTTCGTTCTTTCGAAACGAAAACGGATTTATTAATCAATAAATCACATTATGATGTGATGTCTGGTTCTGAATTTATTTTGAAGGAATTGAAGCCAGAGGATTCATGTTTGGTCCATCAATTGCATTAGCCATTGGTGCAAAGTTTGTTCCTTTACGCAAACCCGGAAAACTTCCAGGTATTATAATTATTATTATAGAGCCCATAATCGACTTTCTTCACAATCGACTCGATTATAGTGCTGAAAATCGACTTAACTAAAATAAAAAAATAAAAATCCTTGCAGGAGAAGTGATTTCGGAATGTTATGAGTTAGAATATGGTAAAGATTGTCTGGAAATGCATACTGGTTCTGTAAATGAAGGTGAAAGGGCAGTCATAATTGATGATTTGGTTGCTACTGGAGGTACCCTTGGTGCAGCAATCAAACTTTTAGGTAAAATCGATAACCGATTTTTTTATTACGCGTTTTCGCGATTAACTATGATCATGTCCTAAGACATGAATGAATGTTCTAACAATTTCAGAACGCATGGGAGCTCAAGTGGTTGAATGTGGCTGCGTAATCGGTTTACGAGAGGCTAAGGTAAAACCTTCTGACTACATATGATTATATACTTCGTGTTTACGTTTCGGGGGCATGGCTGAAACCATTTGTTCCTGGTATTTGTTCGGATATTCGAGACGGGACGTTACGAGAACATGAAATGTTGTCTGAATTTCCTAATACTTAGGAAAATGTAAATTCTGGGCATGTGTTTTACACTGTTTATTTTGATAGGAACATGAAATGTTGACTGAATCTCCTAGTATTTAGGAAGGAAAAAAAAAAAAATTCTGGGCATGTGTTTTCACTATTTAGTTTGATAGGAACATTAATTTTTTTTTTTTTTTTTTGGGGGACAATTTAATGGCTAAAATGATGATAAGGGAAATCTTATTGTGTGGTTGGTTATGGATTTTGTGATATGCATCTTCTTATCTTGTTTCTAAAGCATATACTACTTAAGAAGTCTTTAACGACGGTGAAAATCGGTTTTTTTAACGATTGATTTTAAATCTGAGAGTTGACTTTTCATTGATCGGTTTTACGGTACTGAATACCCTTTCGTCATCATTATCAATGATGACGAGCGTATAAATAATCTCGATCACTTGTATTATACAGGGACAAAACAGGTTAAATGGGAAGCCTCTGTACATTCTTGTGGAGCCCCGGGAACTTGAAGATTGCCAAATTCAGTACTAGAAGAATACTTCGATGCCTGTCTCATTGCGGGTCGCGGGTTAATCTTTGGATCATCCATTTTGTACCCTTTTTATTTCATTGTCTCAGTGTTTAATTAGGCTTTGTGTTGTTAATTAGGAGGCAATTTTATTACAATTTGATCTGTTTCAGATCCAGTTTTAATGATAAAAATTTTTGAACAAAAATGAAAGATTTTAGCATATTTAGGTGGTGTTAAACCAAAGAAATTCTTCGGTGGTCGTTCCATTTTGTGAGGAATAGTTATTTCACTGAAAAACACTCGCGTGATAGTGTAAATACCCCTTGTGTATTTAAGGTGTAAATGGTATTTACACTTAAAAATGTGGGTGTTTTTCACTGAAAATAACTACTCCTCACACAAAATGGAGTGAGTAGACAAGAAATAGCTATTTTCACCCGAAAAACATTCGCGTTATTAACTACTTTCTCGTTTTTTTATTTTAAACGGTATTCACACTTAAAAGAACGGGTATTTTTGAAGTGGATATAACTACTCTGTACAGAATGAAGTGAGTACGGAAGAAATTCCGATTAGACAAATTTTACGATACAACACTTGTATTAAGGTTGTATCAAATGGTATATTTTACATCTCATTTCTAATCTCTCACACACGATAAAAGTGTATTCGGTGGTTATTCCATTTTGTGTGAAGTAGTAGTTATTTTCACTTACATTCACGTTAGTAAGTGTAAGTGATTTAAGTTTAAATGGTATTTACACTTGAAAACGCTGATATTTTCTGGTGAAAAATTCATTGAAAATAACCGACAATATATTCTTTATCCGTGATGAGATGGAAATCGAACTCTGGATCTTACCAGGAATCGCCATAGCCTGTATCACTAAGCCGAATCCGATTCCCGGTTAAAATCATAGTTGTTAAAGAGAACGAGAAGGGATCGATTGGTCACTTGGAACATGTGGATCCCCTCATGTATTTGTGTACAGTGAATGGTGCAGTGAGATAATCCAATTGTACATTTGTATTGTGGAAGTGATCCGTCCGTAGATTATTTATCGCTAAAAATCAAAACAACGTAATTTTGTTGCAAACTTCGCATGAGGCTTTCACCGGGGAGGATCTAAACTCGGTTGCTTGATTGCCTAAACAATGCTTGGCCATGCCAAGTGATACTTATATCATATTTCTAAAGAAGCGCGGTTATCGCATCACAATCGAATCTATCAGTCTGCATTATTTAGGCAAAATTCGACTTTCAAAAGTCGAATTTTTTTTTGACCTTTCCAAAATCGAATTTTGAGCCTAAATTGTAGTCTGGACAGGTTGAAATCATTATAATACATAAAAAGTAGATTCGATATGATGTCAATAACAATGTCATATTTATGAATATTGATGAGATCATGTGTAGAAATGCACATCTCACCCCAAATCCGGGCTTCACCAACATGCCTCACGTTATTTCGGTGAGAACCAGCCAGCTCTAGGTTCGAGTGGGTTTGCGTGGCATTTCACTCCTTACCACAACTCATCCGTTGGTTTTTCATCAACACCGGTCAGACCTCCACTTACTTTCACCCAAGCTTCATCTTGATCATGAATAGATCACCCAGGTTCGAGTCCTGAATCTCCCAATGAAGACTCGCTTTCACCACGGCTCCGGTGGGCCATAACAACAATGGTTTGAATAAAAAGAGTAACCACCAATGTTTACTACAAACAAAGGTGATTTTACATAGTTCATCTTTATAATATACAATCCTCAATGATACAAATTTTCCTAAAGGTAAAAACACTAGATAAAAACTTGGTGTTTATGCACACAGCTATTACCACAATCACGCTGACACCACGAATGCCATAACCCGAATGACACAACCCGAACGGATATATTAATACGGCGCTCATCAGAGGTCCCAGTGTCACATCAGGTTGTGGCGTTCGTTGTGTGATAGGTAAAATACTACAAGAAAGCCAAAATTGATTGCAAGCAGCAATATTCTCTCTAATTACTACTTTTATAATTAGGGGTTAAAAAAAACTTGAATATAATTCAATTACATTAGCAAAGGCTGTTTCTTTCTCTGTGTATGTGGTTTCATCTATCTAAATCTACATCCTGTACTATCTTTTTCGATGATGTGTCGGTGTCGGTTACTCGACGGGGCCCACGAGAAGAAGCCGAATTCATCGTCTTTCTCAGTCTACAGTTATCTAAAAAGGTTTTTATGAGCATCTTCTTTAAGTCTTCACTCACCTTGGTTATGGAGTCCACTGGACTATCGGTGCTCTCGCTTGTAGGTGATGATTGCTCCATTTCAATAGATAAGTGTTCTACCTGAGGAAAGATAAAATCTTGTTATGAACAAATTGAAACCCACATCTCGAAATCTAATAAAAAAAAACACGTGGCGTTGATCGGGATAAAGACGCTTTACATTTCACGGTTTTTTTGCACTTCTAATGACTTTTAGTTTTTTTTTTTTTATTTGACTAATTAAAGAGGTTGCAAATATTAGAACTGGAAAACATGGACATAAATGAATGTTGCAAGTACCTTTGCAAGAAGATTATCAATTTGTTCATCAGACGTGGAATCTGAAGCGGATTGAAAGTTCATGAACTCATCGTCTCCATGTTTATCCAATGTATCAACCTTATAGTCCACGAGCTGACCGTAAAGAATTTCACAATCGTCTAGAAACTTCTTCCACGCGGTGTTTGTCTGCTCGTTCTTTTCTCTTTCTTTGAGTAATTGCATCTGAAATTTAAAAAAAAAAAAAAAAAAACCTAGACATCAATGAAGCCACTTTCCCATGGAAAGGAAGTAAATAAAGCTTCTCGATATACACAATGGCGGATTCAGAAACCAGGGGCATAAAGGGAACTGAAGAAGGCACCGAGGGGCATAAAGGGTATCTTTTAAAGGCGTCTTTAGTGGCACCACACCAAACCTACTTTTAAGGCCACCAGAATGACATTCGACCTCTGGAAAATCGATTCTAAGGTGTGAGGTTCGACTTTCCAAATGTCTAGCCATTCGACCTCTTGAAAATCGAACCTCACACCCCGGTATGGTGCCACTAAAGGCGCCCTTTTTAACAATAAAACGACGTATTTTTTATATAACTTTCTTTTTTAAAAATCCATCGAAAGCACAAGCCCCAGTACCTTCCGGTCCCTTCCATTCGCATCCGCCATTGATGTACATACCGCAAGAGTTGATAACATTCTTAAACTCAACAATGTACTGACATGCTTTTTTTTCAGAATAAATTTCTCATTTTTGATAATTATTTCTCTAGCAATTGAGAAAAGAACACAACAATAATGAAAACTATACCTCAACCCTGGAATTTTCTTCAAGTGATTGATTAAGCTGTTGTTTCAGTTCTGATTGGCTACTTCTCAATGATTTGACTTCTTTCACAAGAACTCGAATATCGGATTTTGACTTTATCTCGAGCTCTTCATATTGCTTCGACAAATTCTCAATCTTTCGTCTTGCTACATCCAATTCCTGAAGCAGCATGTCCTTCTCGTCATTGTTTGATACGCTCGTAGACTCCATGTCCGTTTTCTTATCCTGGAAATATTGATATTGTTTAACAAGATAAATCTTTAAAATAGAGAATACGTAAACGAAACTGATGCAAGTGCTTTTAAGATGCACACCTCGGTTCGAGAGTTTAATTTACGTTCCATCTCCAATGATTTCCGTCTCAGTTCTTCCATATCCCATTGCATTTGTGTAACCCTCTCACGCTCAAGCAAAATAGCTTGCTCGATATTTTCTTTACTTTTCTGTCTCGTGGTTTCGAGTTCCACTTCCAAATCTTTCACCTGGACAGAGTCACAAGTATATAATATGGATAAAAACATCGACTTGATCAAGAATTTGACAACCAAAACAATACCCGGATTACCTTCGTCACAAGATACTCTTTTACGGAAGTCTCTTGATTTAATCTAGATAAGAGATCTTCCATATCCGTTTTAGCCGTCATCAGTTTCTGTTGCATGTTCATAAGCATCCTATTCATTTTCTGGCCTTGATTTATAGGAAGAACTAATTGCATATCACCTGTTTGATGAAAATCCGAGTTACCAGAATCTTCCGTGCTTCTCGACACTCCAGAGCCTCTAGGATGTTCAATAGGTCCATTCCCCAATGCATGTCCCGTTACCGTATTTGAATACTCACTGCTTTTTTGAGAACTGACATCACTTCCAATACTCTCACCGGACAATTTCCGAGCATGGCCGCCATTTTCAACAGGCAGACTATTTTCTGTACTATAATTATGAACTTCTCTTGCAAGAGCCTTGTTTTTGGGAAAACCTTCGAGTTTTTCTAGAATAGCCTGTCCTAGGAACAATCCTTCATCAATGTTGGCCATCCCGTACTTCATAAACTTATCAACTGGACTTGCCAGATCTTCGTCTAGAGACAAATCCTCTGTACCGATCTCTGAGTGGTTATCTCGACCAATGCTAGCTGTCCCGATATCTGATGCCTCGTATGCAGTATCACTGCCATAATCCGAGGGGAGTGATGAACTACCAGCTAATAAAGGTGGATTTAAATTGGGATGATTCTGAGTACTAGTAGCAGAAGAATTCGATTCCGAGGATTGCTGGTTTTCATCTAAGAATGCTGAAAAACAAGAAAAAAAAACAATCAAGTTCGTTACTTTCGCATACAACAAACAACAAAAGATGGAAAATATGTAACATTTCACAGATACGTGAAAAAATCTGAAAAATCTTCGGTATAACCAGTACATACAAGATCTAGCAGCAGCTTCAAGCTCGAGAAACGATGCCACGGAAAGGCTTCTGGATATATCAATGTCGGATAGCAACTTTGTCATCCATTCCTCCAATGAGCGTCGTCTCTGTATCGATTAAAAACAATGCCAAATTTCAACTTTTATAACATGCATCATATTAGATAGAGCCACCTTAGAAAGTAATTGGTAATAATATCATCATATACTTAAGAACATTATTTAGAAGTTCATTCTTTACCAAGTTAAACAAGAAACCCTCGTGCAAAGAACGAATTAACGACCCCATACTTATCTTCTTAAACCAAACAAGGAAAAAAAAATGATTCTTTTTTCATTATTGGCTGAAATAAAAGCCAATTATTTGTTGGAGAGATCCACGGGAAAGGAATAAAACCAGTTGATATCACCTCAAACAACCACTTTGTTAACCCTCCTGCCCCCTACCCCCACCCCCTCCTCCAATCAGAGAGGGGGTGGAAAGAAGAGAAAGAGAGATCTGGGCAACTGGGGATTGAGACTTAACATAGACAAGTAATAGTTACCTCTTCCAATAGAGCCCTCGTTTTCAACCGTAGAAGTCCCTTTGGTGGTGCTTGAGGCAGATTTTTCACAGGAAATGTTTTTTTAAGCTGTACAATAGATATCAAATGATAAACAACTGTAACATATATTCAAATAAAAATAGTACACATGGGAGTAAAACATTGGCATTGCGTGCTGCATTTGGTAGGCAAATAATTCAATGAATATTTAACTAAATATTATGCAGCCAAAATAAATTTCAAAGCCGCATGTCATAATTATGTGAGAATTGCAATGAAAAATAAATGACCAGATCACTTGTGTATGGTAGGCATGATGATCTCGAACTGAGACTTGTCATGTTGGAAATTTTAGGGGGAGGGGGCGGGGCGTTAGTGTAAAGGAATGTGGAACTGTACAGCAGCATGAAGCTTCAAGAAATCGTTAAATCTTCTCAATAGTACTCGTGTAGATGTGATTCCTTCTGGCGATTGTAAGCCCACAAGAACCCTGTAAAACTGCCACATTTAAATGTTAATAGATGATGTAGAATTACACGTTAATGAAAAGAAAAGAAAAGAAATTGATAAAGAAGACGTTCTCGTTAACAAAAAGCCATATACCAAAGATATTGGAAGAAAATCATTCTCCCTTTATAAAAGGCAAAAACAAACAAATTAAAACCTCTGATTTCCCCTGATGTATAAAATCCGTATGTGCATAAAGTTGTAATCCACCTTATTCAAATGTGGGTCAGGTTTAGGAATCCAACATTAAATTAACGTTTGAGCTATGCCAGTAAAAAAAAAACGTGCTTTTAAATGCTTCGTTCCATTTATTCATGAACTTCAAGAAACTGGAAAAGGAAGCGGCGATCAGGATAAAAGATGTGCACCCGGTGCATCACCACCGGAATCATCTCACCTCTGCATGGTCCATAAGATCGGGTCATTTAAGTCTACTGTACACAACCGGGCAGCGTACAGGAAAATAGATCAAACATGCCTCATATAGGAATCAAAGTCAAACTTTAGCAGGTTTTTTCTCCCAAATGTTGAAGTATTACAGAAAGGGAAAAAAATGAACTTATAATCTATCTATCTGCAAGAGTAAGTGATTCAAGTACCACAATAGGATCCGAATCTCTTGATTTGGGAAGGGTAACCCAAGATGGGACAGTGACACAGTAACTCCAACCAGTACGCGGATCATGAGGCCAAACACTTTCCCTTCCTGCCTGTGTACAACGCGGTATATGTGAATTAGAATATCATCGAAAACAATATACCATAACCTGACACAAAAAGCGCATACCAAAACAGAGGGGGGGGCACCCCACAAAAACTATCTTATCGTTGTTTAGATATACCCGGTATCAAAATTGTATGAAGTAAAAATAAACTGACAAAAGACTTCGACCCCATTAAATTCCCTTTTGAAAGGTATATTTGGTAATAAATTTGGAGATACAAAAAACAGATGGATACGCCGTAATGACGTTTTTTTTCTGGATCCGCCAATGCTAAAACATGTATGTAAAAGATCTAATGCACAGCTCAATCTCCAATATTTAATTCACCACAAAACGAGCTAAAAATCAAGAAACTGATAGCTTGGAATACGAAGCCAGTGCAAAATTATGGCAATGGCGAGTGCATGAGCAAATTAACATCAATTGCTGGCAAAATAGTGGCAATTTCAAGAAACTAATCCTCTCTTCAAAGCATAACAGCAGCTAAATTAGCTCAATAAAGACTACTTCTGTACTCCAAAATGAATACTTTGCATACTAATTTCACAAATAAATGTTAATTTAGCTAGATAAGGTTCAAATCAAGTAAAAGCCCAACGAATTTCCAAGCATTTAAAACCCTATATCCCAAAACCAAAATTGAATTGGACGAAACCAACTAGTAATCAAAAGAAATCAAACTGGATCGAACTGCATCGCAAACCAATCAGAAAAACGAAACTTTCGAATGCGTACTTTGCAAGATAAAGAAAAGAAGAAAAAGAATTAAAGTACCCATTTCTTAGGAGGAGGGCTCCAATCCATCCCTAAAGGCAGAGGCGAAGTCCCATCATGTCTATGCTTTGGAGGACTCTGCCTCTGCATCATTGTTCCTTCTTATTTTAAAGAATCAATTTCAGTAATGAAACTATATTGATCGGATCACCGATCAATTTTGCAGCTATCAAAGAAGCTAATAAGTTCTTCCAAAGAATAATTCCGTCAGGATAGTGTGTATAAATCAATTGAATTGAAAGGAAAGAGGATTTGATGAAGAGATCGGTGAAGAAGCTAATGACTTGTGACAGTGACAGCTGGTTCCGATGCCTTTCGTCGTCTTCGTCTTTTTCTTTTTCTTCTTGTTTTTCGTCTCTATTGTATTGCCTTGTTATATTTTCCATAATTCATTGTTTTTTATTATATTTAAAAATATTTATATTTATTCACAAAGCAAAAGCATACATAATTTTTTTTTTCATTTTTATTCTTTAAATTTTGAGACAAATTTATTCTGGCTCAAATTTAGTAGAAAGTTGAATTCATTCTGCTTGAATTTGAGTCAGAATTTATTAAATAAGTTTTCTGATCGATATTGGACCTAAAAATCAAATACGTTCGGACTGTAATTAAATCAGAATAATCAACCGCATGTGGCCACATTCTTAGTTTGACGCGTGGGATTTTTTTTTCTTTAAATACCCAAATTTCGGTTAGCGTTATATATAGACCTAAACTTTTGTTTGATTGCAATTAACACTGTACAATTTATTTCGGTTAGCTTGAAGAATCAGTTTTCATAGTTGTTCTCACTAGCTTGGAATAAATTAATACTCCGACGGCCGTTTGCAGTACGAGCATCACTAAAATTGATTTTAGAATACTAAATTACTTTTTATATTCTTCAGACCGTTTGACACGTGCTTTTTTTTTTACCAAATAAATGAACACGAGATCAATGACGTATTGATTAATGATAAAAGAGAAATGCCAGATAAAAAATGAATAAACACATTTTCAAGCGTATTAATGATCTGTGAAGCTAAAGGCGTCGGGAGATTTGACCGTGTAGTTATGGTCCGCTTATTGTTTTTCTATAATGTTTCATTACGTAAAGTCGAAGCTAAAGGGGATCGACTTTGTGACATTGTTCTCCGATACATCGTATTGTTGTTTATTTTATAGGTAGAAACTCCTGATCAGGCTGGAAGAGAAGTGGTTCACAATATTCTCGTCTCTAAGAAAGAGCTACATCTTGCAAAGAATGTGATATGTTTATGTTGCTCTCTTTGTCTTGTGTCTTATATTTGTTATGGTTTAAGCTAACGCAATTTATTTCACGTTGGGATCTATTCTTTGGTATTATCGTTGTAACGATGATTTATCTTTGAAATCGTAATCGTCATGCACGCGGCTCACATTCACTAGTATTATTTATAAAAAGATGTTCATAATGTGTTTCTTTTTAACATTTAAAAATATATAAATATGGTGAATAGCTCATTGATAAAAGAGCACATGTGTAATGCTCTTCATATTTTGAGTTTGATATCATGTATCGATTTCTATAGACGAAAAAATATATAGAGACATCATTTGCAAACTGAACCATTACACATATAGAATTCATACGGGCACAACCGTTGTTTATAACGATTGACACTGATATAAGGAAATATAGTAGCACATTTACTAACATCAATTGATTTTAGTACAATGGTAGCGACTGATCTTAATATGGTATCAGAGCGGGAGATCCCGAGTTCAAGCTTCGCTTCTAGCACAATTAAAAACAAAAAAACCAAGTGTTGGGCCTCTTCTTGTAGGCTCATACTTCCCAAACACAAAAAACAAGTCGCCTCTCTCGATCTTCTTATGCGCCACACTTGAGGGGGCGTGATATAAGAAAATATAGTAGCACATTTACTAACACAAATTAGTTTTAGTACAATTGTAAGTGCTTGATCCTAATAGACACAACATTCATCTGCATCTTTGATTATGACAGGGCTACATCATGATCAATTGGTTTTACATCATAATCAAAGTGCGATGAAGGTTGGCCCGTATCATTACTCCTTCCACATGTTTATCGATTAACATCATCCACGAATCTCTAAATACAAGACACTGGAGTTTTTTTGGACCGGGGCTCAGCCTTTTTAAAAAAAAAAAATGTCCTTGTTAATGTGCTACATGAAAGGTTTGATTAGTTAATTGGTTTTCCTTTAGTAATAGATTAACAATGGAGCACGATAATCAAGTGATACCTGTAATGGTCTTTATAATAGTAGTTTTTTTTTTTTTTTTATAGAATTATGAAACTAGGGGTAGATTCGTAATAAGCTAAAAAAAGAAAAAAGTGTGGCATATTAATCGCTAAAGCCACTGTAACATCTAGACCTGGCCACGGTTAACCGGAACCGCCGGTTTGTGAACCGGCGGTTTGGGGGACCGCCGGTTTAATATATTTGGAACCGAAACCGGAACCGGAACCGCCAGTTGGAACCGGATTTTTTGAAACCGGCCGGAACCGGAACCGTCCAACGGCTATTTTCTTCTGGCAACGGCTAATTTTTTTTTTATTTTTTCTCCCAAACACCCCAAAAAATTTTCTAGAAATACTACCTCATTCGTACACCAATCTCACACCAATCTCTCTCAATCTTCTACTCATTTCTACTCATTTCTTACATCTTCTATTCATTTCTTTGATTATCAAGTTTGTTTAGTTGTTAAAAACAACAATCAAATTTACTTTAAGATACCGAATTTTTGAAGTTGTTATGATTTAATCGTTATTTCAATTCGGTTTTAGTTATAAGTAAATTTGGTTTTGTATTATATTCAACTAATTTTTTTGCAAGTGTAAAAAAAAATTAAATTTTATAATCAAATTTACTTTACTAGACCGAAATTTGAAATTGTTCTGATTTAATTGTTACTTCAATTCGGTTTTAGTTATAAGTAAAATTTGTTAGTTAATTTAATTTTTTTATAACCGTTATATGTAATCCGAAATTTGAAGTTGTTCTGATTTATTCGTATACTTCTTATAGTCTGAATAATTAATTTTTAATATTTAACAATGGATAATTAATTTTTATAATTACCGATTTCGGATGACAACTTCAAAGATATCCTCCTTACGAGATGTTCACATCATATCAATTTATCGTGATGTTGAAATATTACAGGTATATCCTTGGTGACGGAGATTGGCATGAAATATCTACCTTTTGAGATTACGTATTTGGTGGAAAGTGTAACTATGGGTCAAATATTCGTATATTATTTATTTGAATATTTCAAAGATATCCTTACGCAATTGTTGCTACAACGGGGAAATGTAACAAGAGAATTCACATGGCGTGGTTGCGGCGATATCACTTGGATCAAAGATTTATTTGAAGATATCCCTCGTGATGTTGATTTTTTCAGACCGTTCCATTGGACTGAAAGATTGCATGCTAACATGGTACGACATTTTGGTGAGACTCACCTCTGGGCACCTATGGTTAGAAGGAGCGGTCAACATTACCCTCGTAGATGGACCCCTGAAGTCGTTCGGATGGTGATTTTGTTTCTTGCCTATCACCTTCATGGTACTGTAAACCACACTTAACCGACCATTGAGATGTACATCATTGCGTATGCTTTTCTTACGAATGAGCTAATAGATGTAGGCCAATACATCGTGGAAAGAATTGGCCAGATAGCTATGGGCCATGCATGCGATTGTTATATTTTCTTCCATTTCTTATCACCGCTTTTGCCGGAGAATTCAGTGGTACCACATATATGATACTGGACAACCTTTACTGACCCAACGAACCTATTTTATACGAATAAAAGAGTATGATGTAGTTTATTTGTTATTCAAGTTTATTTGTTATTCATTGAACCTATTTTATTTGTTATTCAAGTTTTATGTGTTTTATATAATTTATTTTATAATTTCATAAATCTAAAAATAATTTATTTTATAATCACATTTACATTTTTTAAACTATACTATATAACATATAGATCATGAGACATGATACGATATACATGTTCTTATTACTATAAAAACCTTTAAAACAAACTATAAAAGACTAAAAAATAAACAATAAGAACTACATTCGCTTTTGATTTTTTATATGTGTTGTCATCCGACACGATTACATATAAAAAATACGTACGTAAACAACCATTCTACCGTCTGGCGTTGAAAAAATAACACAATTTACATATAAAAAAACAACACAATATTTCTCACCTAATATTTAATAAGACAACATTTATAATCAACATACACTTAAAACCGACTCAAAAAATTTATAAAAAAAACTATAAAAGACTTTAAAGAAAACAATAATAAAAATTACTATAAAAACTTTTACAACAAACTATAAAAGACTAAAAATTAAAAAATAAGAACTACGTTCGTTTTGATTTTTTATATGTGTTATTGCTCTCCAACACGATTACATATAAAAATCGTAAGCAAATAAATTTCTAAGTCTGGCGTTGAAAAAAAAACACAATTTTTTTAAAATAACATTATTTACATATAAATAAAATAACACAATATTAATATTATTTTGAAAACCAAATAGAAATATATATTACTCTCGCTTTAGTAATTATAGTGAAAAGAATAATAATTTGTTATTATAGTGAAAATAATAAGTATTATGTGAAAATGAAAAGAAAAAAAAATTATGAAATTTTAAAACTGTGGCCGGAACCGTGATCTGAACCGGGAGCAAACCGGGGTAAACCGGAACCGGCCCAGACCGGCAACCGGCGGTTTTGAACAGTAAACCGCCGGTTTGAAAAACCGGCGGTTCGTCAAACCGACACAAATCGGCACTGTTTAAAACCGGCGGTTCCGGTTCCACCATTTGGCCGGGTAACATCTTGACTTTTCAGAAAGGGTAAAATAGTAATTGAGCATACTCACTACGACCTAATTATTATTTATCCTATTTATTTAAGTAAAACTGATTTAATTAAAAGGATTTAGTTATTTTTCACTGATAACGAGTTGACATCGCCGAAAATTGGTGTTTTCCCTTTATAACGAGTAGAAATTTATGTTTTATCTTTGGTAACGAGTTCGAATTCATTTTTTCTTCATATTTACAAGTTCAAATTTGTGTTTTATCTAGTAACGATTTGTCCTTGCGGAAAAAGGTTTTTTCCCATATAACGAGTTGACATCGCCGGAATTTGTGTTTTCCTTTATAAATGAGTAGAAATTTGTGTTTTATCTTTGGTAAGTAGTTTGAATTCATGTTTTAATCATATTAACGAGTTAAAATTTGTGTTTTTCTCTGGTAACGGGTTGTCCTTGCCGGAAAAAGGCATTTTCCGATAACGAGTTGACATCGCCGCCGTAAATTTGTGTTTTCCTTTATAACGAGTAGAGATTTGTGTTTTTACTTTGGTAAAGAGTTTGAATTCATGTTTTTTTCTTATTAACGAGTTCAAATTTGTGTTTTAATCTGTAATGATTTGTCCTTGCATAAAAAAGTTTTATCCTTGATAACGAGTTGATATCACCGAAATTGCGTTTTCCTTTAAAATGAGTAGAAATTTGTGTTTTATCTTTGGTAACGAGTTTGAATTCATGTTTTCATCATATTAACGAGTTCAAATTTGGGTTTTTCTTTGGTAACAAGTTGCCCTTGCTGGAAAAAAAGGCTTTTTCCCTGATAACGATTTGACATCGCCGGAAATTTGTGTTTCCCCTTTATAATGAGTAGAAATTTGTGTTTTTTCTTTGGTAACGAGTTCGAATTCATGTTTTCTTCTTATTAACGAGTTCAGATTTGTGTTTTACTCTGGTAACGATTTGTCCTTGCAGAAAAAGGTTTTTTCCCTGATAACGAGTTGACATTCCCGGAAATTTGTGTTTTCCCTTTATAACGAGTAGAAATTTATGTTTTATCTTTGGTAACGAGTTCGAATTCATGTTTTCATCATATTTACGAGTTCAAATTAGTGTTTTTCTCTGGTAACGAGTTGTCCTTGCAGAAAAAAGGTTTTTACCTTGATAACGAGTTGACATCAACGGAAATTTGTGTTTTCCCTTTATAACGAATAGAAATTTGTGTTTTATCTTTGGTAAGGAGTTTGAATTCATGTTTTCATCATATTAAAGAGTTCAAATTTGTGTTTTTCTCAGGTAAAGAGTTGTCCTTGTTGGAAAAAAGGCTTTTTCCCTGATAACGAGTTGACATCGCCGTAAATTAGTGTTCTCCCTTTATAACGAGTAGAAATTTGTGTTTTTTCTTTGATAACGAGTTCGAATTCATGTTTTCTTCTTATTAACGAGTTCAAATTTTTGTTTTACTCGGTAATGATTTGTCCTTGCGGAAAAAAGGTTTTTTCCACGATAACGAGTTGACATCGCGAAAATTGATGTTTTCCCTTTATAATGAGTAGAAATTTGTGTTTTATCTTTGGTAACGAGTTTGAATTCATGTTTTCATCATATTAACGAGTTCAAATTTGTGTTTTTATCTGGTAACGAGTTGTCCTTGCTGGAAAAAAGGCTTTTTCCCTGATAACGAGTTGACATTGCCGGAAATTTGTGTTTACCCTTTATAACGAGTAGAAATTTGTGTTTTTTCTTTGGTAACGAGTTCAAATTCAAGTTTTCTTCTTATTAACGAGTTCAAATTTGTGTTTTACTCGATAACGATTTGTCCTTGCGAAAAAAGGTTTTTCCTTATAACGAGTTGACATCGCCGGAAATTGGTGCTTTCTTTTATAACGAGTAGAAATTTGTGTTTTTGTCTTTGGTAACGAGTTCGAATTCATGTTTTCTTCTTATTTATGAGTTCAAATTTGTGTTTTTCTCTGGTAATGAGTTGTCCTTGAAGAAAAAAAGTTTTTCCCTTATAACGATTTGACATCACGGAAATTTGTGGTTTTCACTTTATAACGAATAGAAATTTTGTGTTTTATCTTTGGTAAGGAGTTTGAATTCATGTTTTCATCATATTAAAGAGTTCAAATTTGTGTTTTTCTCTGGTAACGAAGTTGTCCTTGCTTGGAAAAAGGCTTTTTCCCGATCACGAGTTGACATCACCGTAAATTTGTGTTTTCCTTTTATAACGAGTAGAAATTTGTGTTTTTCTTTGGTAACGAGTTCGAATTCATGTTTTCTTCTTATTAACGATTCAAATTTGTTTTTAGTTGACAATTGTCGCGCGAAAAAAGGTTTTTTCGATAACGAATTGACATCACGGATATGTTTTCCTTTATAATGAGTAGAAATTTATGTTTTATCTTTGGTAACGAGTTTGAATTCATGTTTTCATCATATTAACGAGTTCAAATTTGTGTTTTTATCTGGTAATGAGTTGTCTTTGCTTTGGAAAAAGGCTTTTTCCTCGATAACGAGTTGACATTCCCAGAAATTGTGTTTTTTCCTTTATAACAAGTAGAAATTTGTGTTTTTTATTTGGTAACGAGTTCAAATTCATGTTTTCTTCTTATTAACGAGTTCAAATTTGTTTTTTACTCACGTAACGATTTGTCCTTGCGTAAAAAGGTTTTTTCCTCGATAACGAGTTGACATCGCCGAATTTGGTGTTTTCCTTTATAACGAGTAGAAATTTATGTTTTATGATTGGTAACGAGTTTGAATTCATGTTTTCATCATATTAACGAGTTCAAGTTTGTGTTTTTATCTGTAACGAGTTGTCGTTGAAGAAAAAAGGGCTTTTCCCTTATAACGAGTTGATATTGCCGAAATTTGTGTTTTCCTTTATAACGAGTAGAGATTTGAGTTTTATCTTTGAGGAGAATTGAATTCATATTTCATCATATTAACGAGTTCAAATTTGTGTTTTTTCTGAAACTTTTCCATAAAGGACAAAACTATTTATTCATCATAAAAAGTTCACTTCACCTCGAAATTTTGTGTTTAAATTCACGACGAAATTCACCTTGCGAGAAATTCACTAATTTTCAAAATTCATCATCGCGAATTCACTAATTTTCCTTTATAATGAGTAGAAATTCATGTTTTATCTTTCACCGGGAGATTCAATTCATGTTTTCATTCATATTTGTCCAGTCAAGTTTGTAAAAATTATGTAAACGAAGTTTCTCCTATAAAAAAAATGCTTTGTCCTGGTAACGAGTTAAAAATATTTCGAAATGTGTCCTTTCCTTTATTTTCCATTGAGTTTTTTTTTACTTTGGTAACGAGTTCGAATTCATGTTTTCTTCTTATTAACGAGTTCAACTTTGTGTTTTACTCGTAACGATTTGTCCTTGCAGAAAAAAGGTTTTTTCCCTGATAACGAGTTGACATCGCCGGAAATTGATGTTTTCCCTTTATATCGAGTAGAAATTTATGTTTTATCTTTGGTAACGAGTTTGAATTCATGTTTTCATCATATTTACATGTTCAAATTTGTGTTTTTATCTGGTAACGAGTTGTCCTTGCTGGAGAAAAGTCTTTTTCCCTGATAACGAGTTGACATTGCCGGAAATTTGTGTTTTCCCTTTATAACGAGTAGAAATTTGTGTTTTATCTTTGGTAAGGAGTTTGAATTCATGTTTTCATCATATTCACGAGTTCAAATTTGTGTTTTTCTATGGTAACGTTGTCCTTTGCTTTGGAAAAAGGCTTTTCCTCGATAACGAGTTGACATCGCCGTAAATTTGTGTTTTCCCTTTATAACGAGTAGAAATTTGTGTTTTTCTTTGGTAAAGAGTTCGAATTCATGTTTTCTTCTTATTAACGAGTTCAAATTTGTGTTTTACTCTGGTAATGATTTGTCCTTGCAGGAAAAAAGGTTTTTCCCTGATAACGAGTTGACATCGCCGGAAATTGGTGTTTTCCCTTTATAATGAGTAGAAATTTGTGTTTTATCTTTGGTAACGAGTTTGAATTCATGTTTTCATCATATTAACGAGTTAAAATTTGGGTTTTTCTCTGGTAACGAGTTGTCCTTGCTGGAAAAAAGGCTTTTTCCCTGATAACGAGTTGACATTGCCGGAAATTTTTGTTTTCCCTTTATAACGAGTAGAAATTTGTGTTTTTTCTTTGGTAACGAGTTCGAATTCATGTTTTCATCTTATTTACCAGTTCAAATTTGTGTTTTACTCTGGTAACGATTTGTCCTTGCAGAAAAAAGGTTTTTTCCCTGATAACGAGTTGACATCGCCAGAAATTGGTGTTTTCCTTTTATAACAAGTAGAAATTTATGTTTTATCTTTGGTAACGAGTTCGAATTCATGTTTTCATCATATTAACGAGTTCAAATTTGTGTTTTTATCTGGTAACAAGTTGTCCTTGCTGGAAAAAAGGCTTTTTCCCTGATAACGAGTTGACATTGCCGGAAATTTGTGTTTTCCCTTTATAACGAGTAGAGATTTGAGTTTTTACTTTGGTAACGAGTTCGAATTCATGTTTTCATCTTATTAACGAGTTCAAATTTGTGTTTTTCTCACGGTAACGAGTTATCCTTGCGTAAAAAGGTTTTTACCTTGATAACGAGTTGACATCACCGGAAATTTGTGTTTTCCCTTTATAACGAGTAGAAATTTGTGTTTTATCTTTGGTAAGGAGTTTGAATTCATGTTTTCATCATATTAACGAGTTCAAATTTGTGTTTTTCTCTGGTAACGAGTTGTCCTTGCTGAAAAAAAGGCTTTTTCCCTGATAACGAGTTGACATCGGCGTAAATTTGTGTTTTCCCTTTATAACGAGTAGAAATTTGTGTTTTTAATTTGGTAACGAGTTCGAATTCATGTTTTCTTCTTATTAACGAGTTCAAATTTGTGTTTTTCTCTGGTAACGAGTTATCCTTGCAGAAAAAAGGTTTTTACCTTGATAACGAGTTGACATCACCGGAAATTTGTGTTTTCCCTTTATAACGAGAAGAAATTTGTGTTTTATCTTTGGTAAGGAGTTTGAATTCATGTTTTCATCATATTAACGAGTTCAAATTTGTGTTTTTCCCTGATAACGAGTTGACATTGCCGGAAAAAAGGCATTTTCCCTGATAACGAGTTGACATTGCCGGAAATTTGTGTTTTCCCTTTATAAACGAGTAGAAATTTGTGTTTTTTCTTTGGTAACGAGTTCAAATTCATGTTTTATTCTTATTAACGAGTTCAAATTTGTGTTTTACTCTGGTAACGATTTGTCTTTGCAGAAAAAAGGTTTTTTTCCCATATAACGAGTTGACATCGCCGGAAATTGGTGTTTTCCTTTTATAATGAGTAGAAATTTGTGTTTTATCTTTGGTAACGAGTTCGAATTCATGTTTTCATCATATTAACGAGTTAAAATTTGTGTTTTTCTCTGGTAACGAGTTGTCCTTGCTGGAAAAAAGGCTTTTTCCCTGATAACGAGTTGACATCGTCGGAAATTTATGTTTGGTAACAAGTAGAGATTTGAGTTTTTACTTTGGTAACAAGTTTGAATTCATGTTTTCATCTTATTAACGAGTTCAAATTTGTGTTTTTCTCTGGTAACGAGTTGTCCTTGTTGGCTTTTTCCTTGCATCAAAAATTTGTGTTTTACTCTTGATAACTTGCGAGTTGACATCACCGGAAATTTGTGTTTTCCCTTTATAACGAGTAGAAATTTGTTTTTTATCTTTGGTAAGGAGTTTGAATTCATGTTTTCATCATATTAACGAGTTCGAATTTGTGTTTTTGTCTGGTAACAATTTGTCCTTGCTAGAAAAGAGGCTTTTTCCCTGATAACGATTTGAAATCGCCGTAAATTTGTGTTTTCCCTTTATAACGAGTAGAAATTTGTGTTTTTTCTTTGGTAACGAGTTCGAATTCATGTTTTCTTCTTATTAAATAGTTCAAATTTGTGTTTTACTCTGGTAATGATTTGTCCTTGCAGAAAAAAGGTTTTTTACCTGATAACGAGTTGACATCGCCGGAAATTGGTGTTTTCCTTTTATAATGAGTAGAAATTTATGTTTTATCTTTGGTAACGAGTTCAAATTCATGTTTTCATCATATTAACGAGTTCAAATTTGTGTTTTTATCTGGTAACGAGTTGTCCTTGTTGGAAAAAAGGCTTTTTCCCTGATAACGAGTTGACATTGCCGGAAATTTGTGTTTTCCCTTTATAACAAGTAGAAATTTGTGTTTTATCTTTGGTAAAGAGTTTGAATTCTTGTTTTCATCATATTAACGAGTTCAAATTTGTGTTTTTCTCTGGTAACGAGTTTTCCTTGCAGGAAAAAGGTTTTTACCTTGATAACGAGTTGACATCACCGGAAATTTGTGTTTTCCATTTATAACGAGTAGAAATTTGTGTTTTATCTTTGGTAAGGAGTTTGAATTCATGTTTTCATCATATTAACAAGTTCAAATTTGTGTTTTACTCGGTAATGATTTGTCCTTGCGAGAAAAAGGTTTTTTTTCCGATAACGAGTTGACATCGCCGGAAATTGGTGTTTTCCTTTATAATTAGTAGAAATTTGTGTTTTTCTTTGGTAAGGTGTTTGAATTCATGTTTTCATCATATTAACGAAGTTCAAATTTGTGTTTTTCTCTGGTAACGAGTTGTCCTTATTTGGAAAAAGGCTTTTCCCGATAACGAGTTGACATCGCCGTAAATTTGTGTTTTCCTTTATATACGAGTAGAAATTTGTGTTTTATCTTGGTAAGGAGTTTGAATTCATGTTTTCATCATATTAACGAGTTCAAATTTGTGTTTTTCTTTGGTAACTAGTTGTCCTTGCTGGAAAAAAGGCTTTTTCCTTGATAACGAGTTGACATCGCCGGAAATTTGTGTTTTCCATTTATAACGAGTAGAAATTTGTGTTTTATCTTTGGTAACGAGTTCGAATTCATGTTTTCATCTTATTAACGAGTTCAAATTTGTGTTTTACTCTGGTAACAATTTGTCCTTGCAGAAAAAAGGTTTTTACCTTGATAACGATTTGACATCGCCGGAAATTTGTGTTTTCCCTTTATAACGAATAGAAATTTGTGTTTTATCTTTGGTAAGGAGTTTGATTCTTGTTTTCATCATATTAAAGAGTTTAAATTTGTGTTTTTCTCAGGTAACAAGTTGTCCTTGCTGGAAAAAAGGCTTTTTCCCTGATAACGAGTTGACATCGCCGTAAATTTGTGTACTCCCTTTATAACGAGTAGAAATTTGTGTTTTTTCTTTGGTAACGAGTTCGAATTCATGTTTTCTTCTTATTAACGAGTTCAAATTTGTGTTTTACTCAGGTAACGATTTGTCCTTGCAAAAAAAAAGGTTTTTTCCCTGATAACGAGTTGACATCGCCGGAAATTGGTGTTTTCCTTTATAACGAGTAGAAATTTGTGTTTTATCTTTGGTAACGAGTTCGAATTCATGTTTTCTTCTTATTAACGAGTTCAAATTTGTGTTTTACTTTGGTAACGATTTGTCCTTGCAGAAAAAAAGGTTTTTTCCCTGATAACGAGTTGACATCGCCGGAAATTGGTGTTTTCCCTTTATAATGAGTAGAAATTTGTGTTTTATCTTTGGTAACGAGTTTGAAATCATGTTTTTTTCATATTAACGAGTTCAAATTTGTGTTTTAATCTGGTAACGATTTGTCCTTGCAGATAAAAGGTTTTTTCCCAGATAACGAGTTGACATCGGCGGAAAATGGTGTTTTCCCTTTATAATGAGTAGAAATTTGTGTTTTATCTTTGGTAACGAGTTCGAATTCATGTTTTCATCATATTAACGAGTTCATATTTGGGTTTTTCTATGGTAACGAGTTGTACTTGCTTTGGAAAAAGGCCTTTTTTCTCGATAACGAGTTGATCCTTGAATTTGTGTTACGCCTTTATAAATAAATTTGTGTTTTTCTTTATAACGAGTTCGAATTCATGTTTTCTTCTCATTAACGAGTTCAAATTTGTGTTTTACTTTGGTAACGATTTGTCCTTGCGTAAAAAAAAGGTTTTTTCCCGATAACGAGTTGACATCGCCGAAATTGATGTTTTCCTTTATAACGAGTAGAAATTTATTTTTTATCTTTGGTAACGAGTTCGAATTCATTTTTTCATCATATTAACGAGTTCAAATTTGTGTTTTTATGTGGTAACGAGTTGTCCTTGCTGGAAAAAAGCCTTTTTCCCTGATAACGAGTTGACATCGCCGGAAATTTGTGTTTTCCCTTTATAACGAGTAGAAATTTGTGTTTTTTCTTTGGTAACGAGTTCGAATTCATGTTTTCTTCTTATTAAAGAGTTCAAATTTGTGTTTTACTCTGGTAATGATTTGTCCTTCCAGAAAAAAAGGTTTTTACCGGATAACGAGTTGACATCGCCGGAAATTGGTGTTTTCCTTTTATAACGAGTAGAAATTTATGTTTTATCTTTGGTAACGAATTCGAATTCATGTTTTCATCATATTAACGAGTTCAAATTTGTGTTTTTATCTGGTAACGAGTTGTCCTTGTTGGAAAAAAGGCTTTTCCCTGATAACGAGTTGACATTGTCGGAAATTTGTGTTTTCCCTTTATAACGAGTAGAATTTTGTGTTTTATCTTTGGTAACGAGTTCGAATTCATGTTTTCATCTTATTAACGAGTTCAAATTTGTGTTTTTCTCTGTAACGAGTTTTCCTTGCAGGAAAAAAGTTTTTTACCTTGATAACGAGTTGACATCACCAAAATTTGTGTTTTTCCATTTATTTGTTCTTGCGAGAAAAAGGTTTTTCCACGATAAGAAATTTGTGTTTTATCTTCGAGTAGAAATTTAGTTTTATCTTTGGTGTTTTCAATTCATGTTTTCATCATATTAACAAGTTCAAATTTGTGTTTTTATCTGGTAACGAGTTTCCCTAGCTGGAATAAAGGCTTTTTCCCTGATAACGAGTTGACATTGCCGGAAATTTGTGTTTTCCCTTTATAACGAGTAGAAATTTGTGTTTTTTCTTTGGTAAGGTGTTTGAATTCATGTTTTCATCATATTAACAAGTTCAATTTGTGTTTTTCTGTGGTAACGGGTTGTCCTTGCTGGAAAAAAGGCTTTTTCCCTGATAACGAGTTGACATCACCGGAAATTTGTGTTTTCCCTTTATAACCAGTAGAAATTTGTGTTTTATCTATGGTAAGGAGTTTGAATTCATGTTTTCATCATATTAACGAGTTCAAATTTGTGTTTTTCTCGGTAACGAGTTGTCCTTGCCGAAAAAAGGCTTTTTCCCGATAAAGAGTTGACATCGCCGTAAATTTGTGTTTTCCTTTATAACGAGTAGAAATTTGTGTTTTTCTTTGGTAACGAGTTCGAATTCATGTTTTCTTCTTATTAACGAGTTCAAATTTGTGTTTTTCTCTGTAACGATTTGTCCTTGCAGAAAAAAAGGTTTTTTTCCCTGATAACGAGTTGACATCGCCGGAAATTGGTGTTTTCCCTTTATAATGAGTAGAAATTTGGGTTTTATCTTTGGTAATGAGTTTGAATTCATGTTTTTTCATATTAACGAGTTCAAATTTGTGTTTTATCTGTAACGAGTTGTCCTTCTTTGGAAAAAAAGGCCTTTTTCCCGATAACGAGTTGACATCGCCGTAAATTTGTGTTTTCCTTTATAACGAGTAGAAATTTGTGTTTTTCTTTGGTAACGAGTTTGAATTCATGTTTTCATTATTAACAAGTTCAAATTTGTGTTTTTCTCTGTAACGAGTTGTCCTTGCGTGAAAAAGGCTTTTCCTTGATAACGAGTTGACATCACCGGAAATTAGTGCTTTCCCTTTATAACAAGTAGAAATTTGTGTTTTATCTTTGGTAAGGAGTTTGAATTCATGTTTTCATCATATTAACGAGTTCAAATTTGTGTTTTTCTGTGGTAACGAGTTGTCCTTGCTGGAAAAAGGCTTTTTCACTGATAAGGAGTTGATATCGCCGTAAATTTATGTTTTCCCTTTATAATGAGTAGAAATTTGTGTTTTTTCTTTGGTAACAAGTTCGAATTCATTTTTTCTTCTTATTAACGAGTTCAAATTTGTGTTTTACTCTGGTAACGATTTGTACTTGCAGAAAAAAGGTTTTTTTACCATATAACGAGTTGACATCGCCGGAAATTGGTGTTTTCCCATTATAATGAGTAGAAATTTTTGTTTTATCTTTGGTAACGAGTTTGAATTCATGTTTTTTTCTTTTTAACGAGTTCAAATTTGTGTTTTAATCTGGTAACGATTTGTCCTTGCAGAAAAAAAAGGTTTTTTCCCTGATAACGAGTTGACATCGGCGGAAATTGGTGTTTTCCTTTTATAATGAGTAGAAATTTGTGTTTTATCTTTGGTAACGAGTTCGAATTCATGTTTTCATCATATTAACGAGTTCAAATTTGTGTTTTTCTCTGGTAACGAGTTGTCCTTGCTGGAAAAAAGGCTTTTTCCCTGATAACGAGTTGACATCGCCGTAAATTTGTGTTCTCCCTTTACAACGAGTAGAAATTTGTGTTTTTTTCTTTGGTAACGAGTTTGAATTCATGTTTTCTTCTTATTAATGAGTTCAAATTTGTGTTTTACTCTTGTAACGATTTGTCCTTGCAGAAAAAAAGTTTTTTCCCTGATAACGAGTTGACATCGCCGGAAATTGGTGTTTTCCCTTTATAACGAGTAGAAATTTATGTTTTATCTTTGGTAACGAGTTCGAATTCATGTTTTCATCATATTAACGAGTTCAAATTTGTGTTTTTATCTGGTAACGAGTTGTCCTTGCAGGAAAAAAGGCCTTTTCCCTGATAACGAGTTGACATTGCCGGAAATTTGTGTTTTCCCTTTATAAACGAGTAGAAATTTGTGTTTTTTCTTTGGTAACGAGTTCAAATTCATGTTTTATTCTTATTAACGAGTTCGAATTTGTGTTTTACTCTGGTAACGATTTGTCCTTGCAGAAAAAAGGTTTTTTCCCTGATAACGAGTTGACATCGCCGGAAATTGGTGTTTTCCTTTTATAACGAGTAGAAATTTGTGTTTTTTGTTTGGTAACGAGTTCGAATTCATGTTTTCTTCTTATTAACGAGTTCAAATTTGTGTTTTTCTCTGGTAACGAGTTGTCCTTGAAGAAAAAAAAGGGTTTTCCCTTATAACGAGTTGACATCGCCGGAAATTTGTGTTTTCCCTTTATAACGAGTAGAAATTTGTGTTTTATCTTTGGTAAGGAGTTTGAATTCATGTTTTCATCATATTAACGAGTTCAAATTTGTGTTTTTCTCTGGTAACGAGTTGTCCTTGCTGGAAAAAAAGCTTTTTCCCTGATAACGAGTTGACATCACCGGAAATTTGTGTTTTACTCTGGTATCGATTTGTCTTTGCAGAAAAAAGGTTTTTCCCTGATAACGAGTTGACATCGCCGGAAATTTGTGTTTTCCTTTTATAACGAGTAGAAATTTATGTTTTATCTTTGGTAACGAGTTCGAATTCATGTTTTCATCATATTAACGAGTTCAAATTTGTGTTTTTATCTGGTAACGAGTTGTCCTTGCTGGAAAAAAGGCTTTTTCCCTGATAACGAGTTGACATTGCCGGAAATTTGTGTTTTCCCTTTATAACGAGTAGAGATTTGAGTTTTTACTTTGGTAACGAGTTCGAATTCATGTTTTCATCTTATTAACGAGTTCAAATTTGTGTTTTTCTCTGGTAACGAGTTGTCCTTGCAGAAAAAAGGTTTTTACCTTGATAACGAGTTGACATCACCGGAAATTTGTGTTTTCCCTTTATAACGAGTAGAAATTTGTGTTTTATCTTCGGTAAGAAGTTTGAATTCATGTTTTCATCATATTAACGAGTTCAAATTTGTGTTTTTCTCTGGTAATGAGTTGTCTTTGCTGGAAAAAAGGCTTTTTCCCTGATAACGAGTTGACATCGGCGTAAATTTGTGTTTTCCCTTTATAACGAGTAGAAATTTGTGTTTTTAATTTGGTAACGAGTTCGAATTCATGTTTTCTTCTTATTAACGAGTTCAAATTTGTGTTTTTCTCTGGTAACGAGTTGTCCTTGCTGGAAAAAAGGCTTTTTCCCTGATAACGAGTTGACATTGCCGGAAATTTTTGTTTTCCCTTTATAACGAGTAGAAATTTGTGTTTTTTCTTTGGTAACAAGTTCGAATTCATGTTTTCTTCTTATTTACGAGTTCAAATTTGTGTTTTACTCTGGTAACAATTTGTCCTTGCAGAAAAAGGTTTTTTCCCTGATAACGTGTTGACATCGCCAGAAATTGGTGTTTTCGTTTTATAACAAGTAGAAATTTATGTTTTATCTTTGGTAACGAGTTCGAATTCATGTTTTCATCATATTAACGAGTTCAAATTTGTGTTTTTATCTGGTAACAAGTTGTCCTTCTTTGGAAAATAGGCTTTTCCCTCGATAACGAGTTGACATTGCCGGAAATTTGTGTTTTCCCTTTATAACGAGTAGAAATTTGAGTTTTTACTTTGGTAACGTGTTTGAATTCATGTTTTCATCTTATTAACGAGTTCAAATTTGTGTTTTTCTCTGGTAACGAGTTATCCTTGCGGAAAAAGGTTTTTACCTTGATAACGAGTTGACATCACCGGAAATTTGTGTTTTCCCTTTATAACGAGTAGAAATTTGTGTTTTATCTTTGGTAAGGAGTTTGAATTCATGTTTTCATCATATTAACGAGTTCAAATTTGTGTTTTTCTCTGGTAACGAGTTGTCCTTTGCGGGAAAAAAGGCATTTTCCCATATAACGAGTTGACATCGCGAAATTTGTGTTTTCCCTTTATAATGAGTAGAAATTTGTGTTTTTCTTTGGTAATGAGTTCGAATTCATGTTTTCTTCTTATTAACGAGTTCAAATTTGTGTTTTAATCGTAACGATTTGTCCTTGCGAAAAAAAGTTTTTACCTTGATAACGAGTTGACATCACGGAAATTTGTGTTTTCCTTTTTATAATGAGTAGAAATTTGTGTTTTATCTTTGGTAACGAGTTTGAATTCATGTTTTCATCATATTAACGAGTTCAAATTTGGGTTTTTCTCTGGTAATGAGTTGTCCTTCTTTGGAAAAAGGCTTTTTCACGATAACGAGTTGACATCGCCGTAAATTTGTGTTTCCCTTTATAACGAGTAGAAATTTGTGTTTTTCTTTGGTAACGAGTTTGAATTCATGTTTTCTTCTTATTAACGAGTTCAAATTTGTGTTTTACTCTTGTACCGATTTGTCTTTCCAGAAAAAAAGGTTTTTTCCCTGATAACGAGTTGACATCGCCGGAAATTGATGTTTTCCCTTTATAATGAGTAGAAATTTGTGTTTTATCTTTGGTAACGAGTTCGAATTCATGTTTTCATCATATTAACGAGTTCAAATTTGTGTTTTTCTCTGGTAACGAGTTGTCCTTGCTGGAAAAAGGCTTTTTCCCTGATAACGAGTTGACATTCCCGGAAATTTGTGTTTTCCTTTATAACGAGTAGAAATTTGTGTTTTTTCTTTGGTAACGAGTTCAAATTCATGTTTTCTTCTTATTAACGAGTTCGAATTTGTGTTTTACTCTGGTAACGATTTGTCCTTGCAGAAAAATGGTTTTTTCCCTGATAACGAGTTGACATCGCCGGAAATTGGTGCTTTCCTTTTATAACGAGTATAAATTTGTGTTTTTTGTTTGGTAACGAGTTCGAATTCATGTTTTCTTCTTATTAACGAGTTCAAATTTGTGTTTTTCTCTGGTAACGAGTTGTCCTTGAAGAAAAAAAAGGGTTTTCCCTAATAACGAGTTGACATCGCCGGAAATTTGTGTTTTCCATTTATAACGAGTAGAAATTTGTGTTTTATCTTTGGTAAGGAGTTTGAATTCATGTTTTCATCATATTAACGAGTTCAAATTTGTGTTTTTCTCTGGTAACGAGTTGTCCTTGCTGGAAAAAAGTCTTTTTCCCTGATAACGAGTTGACATCACCAGAAATTTGTGTTTTACTCTGGTATCAATTTGTTCTTTCATCATAAAAATGGTTTTTTTTATCATAACGAGTTGTCCTTGACAAAAAGCCGGAAATTGACATGTTTTGTGTTTTCCTTTATAATGAGTTGAAATTTATGTTTTATCTTTGGTAACGAGTTCGAATTCATGTTTTCATCATATTAACGAGTTCAAATTTGTGTTTTTATCTGGTAACGAGTTGTCCTTGCAGGAAAAAAGGCTTTTTCCCTGATAACGAGTTGACATTGCCAGAAATTTGTGTTTTCCCTTTATAACGAGTAGAGATTTGAGTTTTTACTTTTGTAACGAGTTCGAATTCATGTTTTCATCTTATTAACGAGTTTAAATTTTTGTTTTTCTCTGGTAACGAGTTGTCCTTGCAGAAAAAAGGTTTTTACCTTGATAACGAGTTGACATCATGTTCGGAGGATTTTTGCATCACTAAACAAAAACAATTTATAAACCCTAACCTATATGCAAAACTAACTCCTAACCGACCGAATATCGGGTAATTGCCAGTAAAGCGGGATAAGTAAGGGGTCGGTTCACAGGGAATTGGGATTTTGAATCTAATCTATTAATTCCTTTCAATTGTTACTTACGAAAACAAATAAACGAAAGAACAAGCAAACATAAGCTAAGAATAATAAAAACGACCTAAACTAAAGATACATGGGATTAAACATTACACAAACTAAGTGATTTCAATCCAAGTTCATCTCATGATTTTAATTCAATATTGTGGTTTCACCTTCACACGAGATATAAACTCCTAATTCCTTAGTGAATCCGTTTCTCAAGCTATGAATTCCTAATCCCTTAGTGAATTCAATTATCGATCTCTCCTCTCTCGAATGTTGAGACCAATTTCCATACAAAGCGAAGGTGTAGATTCAAGTTAACTCCCGTATTTTAGAATCTAGCAACCTAGATAATTAACCAATTAATTTGTCACTAATTAACGATTAAAGATCCTATCTTTCTATGGTGATCTAGCGTTTACGCAACTCTCGTATTGTAAAACATCAATAGCAAACTGATCGCTCGATCTAATTCACATGACATCATAAAGCGCATAGAAAAATACAAAACGAATTAAAGCTCATGAAAATAAAACAAGGATCGAATAAATTAAAAAGGATTAAACTCACATAATTTGGTACAATGGATGATCTCCATAAATCAACAAACGAGAATAAAAGCATCCTAATCTAACCCGGATCACCCGAGCACAAGGCTCGGGTTACCGGCCTTGAGACCTCAGAAAAGCGGCGGCTGCTTGGTGAAATTCTGATGTAAAAATTTGTGTGTTTTAGGGTTTGGAGCGCTGCTGCTTTATATAGAATTCTAAGTCGGCTGGGCCTAAGTCGGTGTTGGACGCCCGTCCAGAATACTTCTGAACATCCTGAATCGATTTCCTTCCTCTGGACGCTCGTCCAGTATTTATGGACGTCCGTTTGATCTGGACGCAACTTCAGACGCCACTACTGCACGCCCAAACTCTCTGTTTCGCTTTTGCCAACCTCGAGCGCCCGTCCATCCTTTCGCACGCCCATCCACTATGGGCGGGCCTTGAACGCTCGTTCACCGCTTGATCTTCGATTTTCTTCTATCTTTATCCTTTCCTTCCATCTTTATCTCCTCTCCATCATATAAATCTTCAGTTAATTCATCTTTAAATCCTCCTCTAATCCATATCTCGTGTATCTACAATAATAAAAAACATACCAAAGCGTAACATAATTCCAAAAGAATATAAAATCACAATTTAAGCACATAATTCGTTACGTTTTGCAATTTAACTATTGAAAACATCACTTGCTCAATATTTCAATATAAAGCTCGATTTCTATGAAAAACAACCACATATGGGGGAAATTGATATAAAATATATCCTTATAAAACGTATAAAATCACCCTTAACAGGTAACGAGTTCGAATCCATGTTTTCATCATATTAACGAGTTCAAATTTGGGTTTTTCTCTGGTAACGAGTTGTCCTTGCTGGAAAAAAGGCTTTTTCCCTGATAACGAGTTGACATCGCCGGAAATTTGTGTTTTCCCTTTATAACGAGTAGAAATTTGTGTTTTTCTTTGGTAACGAGTTCAAATTCATGTTTTCTTCTCCATAACGAGTTCAAATTTGTGTTTTACTCTGGTAACGATTTTTCCTTGCAGAAAAAAGGTTTTTTCCCTGATAACGAGTTGATATCGCCGGAAATTGGTGTTTTCCCTTTATAACGAGTAGAAATTTCTGTTTTATCTTTGGTAACGAGTTCGAATTCATGTTTTCATCATATTAACGAGTTCAAATTTGTGTTTTTATCTGGTAACGAGTTGTCCTTGTTGGAAAAAAGGCTTTTTCCCTGATAACGAGTTGACATTGCCGGAAATTTGTGTTTTCCTTTTATAACGAGTAGAGATTTGAGTTTTTACTTTGGTAACGAGTTTGAATTCATGTTTTCATCTTATTAACGAGTTCAAATTTGTGTTTTTCTCTGGTAACGAGTTGTCCTTGCGGAAAAAGGCTTTTTCCCTGATAACGAGTTGACATCGCCGGAAATTGGTGTTTTCCCTTTATAATGAGTAGAAATTTGTGTTTTATCTTTGGTAACGAGTTCGAATTCATGTTTTCATCATATTAACGAGTTCAAATTTGTGTTTTTATCTGGTAACAAGTTGTCTTTGTTGAAATAAAGGCTTTTTCCTTGATAACGAGTTTACATCGCCGGAAATTTGTGTTTTCCCTTTATAACGAGTAGAAATTTGTGTTTTTTCTTTGGTAACGAGTTCAAATTCATGTTTTCTTCTTATTAACGAGTTCGAATTTGTGTTTTACTCTGGTAACGATTTGTCCTTGCTGAAAAAAGGTTTTTTCCCTGATAACGAGTTGACATCGCCGGAAATTGGTGTTTTCCTTTTATAATAAGTAGAAATTTGTGTTTTTTGTTTGGTAACGAGTTTGAATTCACGTTTTCTTCTTATTAACGAGTTCAAATTTGTGTTTTACACTGGTAATGATTTTTCCTTGCAGAAAAAAAGGTTTTTTCCCTGATAACGAGTTGACATCGCCGGAAATTGGTGTTTTCCCTTTATAATGAGTAGAAATTTGTGTTTTATCTTTGGTAACGAGTTCGAATTCATGTTTTCATCATATTAACGAGTTCAAATTTGGGTTTTTCTCTGGTAACGAGTTGCCCTTGCTGGAAAAAGGCTTTTTCCTTGATAACGAGTTGACATCGCCGGAAATTTGTGTTTTCCCTTTATAACGAGTAGAAATTTGTGTTTTTCTTTGGTAACGAGTTCGAATTCATGTTTTATTCTTATTAACGAGTTCAAATTTGTGTTTTACTCTGGTAACGATTTTTCCTTGCAGAAAAAAAGGTTTTTTCCCTGATAACGAGTTGACATCGCCGGAAATTGGTGTTTTCCCTTTATAACGAGTAGAAATTTATGTTTTATCTTTGGTAATGTTGGTCCCAGAGAAGGGTGAAACTATAGTCAGAGGGGGGGTGAATGACTATAGTGGAGTTTCAAAACTTTTCTTCTTCTAGTTAAAAGCTTTTTGGGCAAATGGATAAGTCCCTTCTTACTATATTGTTTTCAAATCGGTTTAGATAGTCCACAGATGCAAATTATGATGTATGCAAATTAAATGAATGTTTGTAAAGTAAATTGCGAGAAATTAAATTGACACAAGGCTTATAGTGGTTCAGGGTGGTGTAATCCCTTAATCCACTCTTCTCCTGTGATGATTGGAGGAATTCACTATTGTTTTCATAGATACAATAGTATGATTGTCCTTGGCTTCCCAAGCTTCACAATCTACAAGACTATCACTCCTTGACTGCAGCAGCCTTCAATGATTCGCTTCCTTCCTTCATTGCCTTTAAGATCAAGATCCTTCAACAAATCATCACAGATTCAACTCCTTCTCGATTGCCTCTCGATTCAGATTGCTTTCATTTGATGTGAATGTGATTCACACACTTGCTTGATCAATCCTCGGATCTCGAGTATGACTTTGTAGCTTTGAAGTCCGAAAGGATCACTAGTTGATCACTTTTCAAATTGATGTATCCTTGTAATTTCGCTTCTAGAGAAGGCTTTTCAAATTGACGAGTTTCGCTAGATTTTTCTTTCTTGATTGTTATTTTCTTTTAGATTTTTCTTTTCATTGTTAATGCCTTCTATTTATAGCCTTGAATACCTTCGTTTTGAAATTCCGTCCGTTGGCTATATTAATGAGGGAATAATCCTTGATTTTATTCTTGATTCCCCTTAATTGTATTCTCATTAATTTCAGTGATCGGATTCTTTCTTCAAACGTATAGCAGATAATCCGTCCTTGATTGATCCTTTAAATGATTTGAGCATTTAATGCATGATCTTCTGAATCTTCATCGTATATCAATTCTGGCCTTGTAGGTGTCTCTTCGCCGTTTCTAGAATGGTCGAGTGAGCCTACTGACTTAGCCGTCACTTCTTCTTCGCTGTTTTGTTTTCTCTTTGCCGAAAGTCAGTTTACTCAGCCGATTCACTGTTTCCTTCTTTGTTCTAGTATTTGGAGAGTCTTTGAACTTCACTGATCCTTGATTTGGGTGAGACCAGTGTACACCATATTTGAACATTTGAGTTTTATCATTTAAAACATAACTTAGACTTATCCAAGGTCATCACAGACTTCCTTGGTTATAAGTCAGACCATAAAGTCTTCATTACCTCTCTGCTGGTGCTTGGCTGGCTTCACTCTGCCGAATATCTGTCTTTGCTTTGCCATCCTACCAACTAGTACAATACTTGTCTGACTTAACTTATACAACTTGTCAGACCCTAAGTAAAGACTTATACAGAGAATTCTAACTTATTTCAGGCTTGCTATAACAGCTAGTATGGCCATCATCAAAACATAATAACATGTTCCTAACAATTTCCCCATTTTTGATGATGCCAAAACCCTCATAAGCCTGAACATAAGTAATCAAGATTTTCATAATACACAACAGATAAAAAGTTCAATAATTTTATTCATCCATCATAGGGCAATAAGATATTGCATCTTTTAATTTAAATGAACAAAGGCAAATGATAAGATAAATTGAATTGAATTAAGCAACAGGCAATTGGTTTACTTCTTCATTTCTTCAAACCTGATGCCCTTGCCTTTGTTTGTCCTCGCTTTTGTCGCTTTCTCTTTCCACTGGAGCTTTCCACCTTTCCTTCCCACCGGAGCTTTCAGGCTTTGAGTTACATTCCCCTTTGTGGCAAAGATCAAAACGTGCCTCAAGGTCCGCAATTGCCGCGTCGGACTCACTCGGGAGAGGGCCATACTTTTTCTCCAAAGATTTTGTTGTTGGCCTCACCAACTTTGATGAGAAAGTCCAGCTTGCTTGCCGAGTGTTCCATGATTTCATCTAGATGCTGAATTTTGGTCAGTGAGCATTGAGGATGTCTACCAATGGCTTGAGATTGTTGTCAACCGTCTCAAAGCATGGTATTCAAGATTGGTTTGGACATGGTGAGGGATGAGGTGTTGTAAGTTGCAAATTAAGTTTCCTGTGTCTCTCATGACCTCATCTTGAATTTTGATATGGCTGATGAGGGCCTCAATCTTGTGATGGAAGGAGGTTGCTTCACTCCTTAAGCGCCTTGATTTTGCCTCATTGTAGTATTGCCTTTCCATGTCCACAATGAGGGGTTGAATGTCCAGATTGAACACTCTTTCTGGATCAATTTCTTCTGGTGCCACATGGGCATCCTCTTCACCCTCATCACTTTCATCCTCATCATCTTCACCTTGCTTCTCCTCATTTTCTTCTTCAACTTCTTGCTCTTCCTTTTCCTCTTCTTCCTTTGCATCTTGTGCTTCTTCCTTTTCTTCCATCTGCTCTTGTTCTGCCTCATTAGACACAGGGTCATTTAGAGGTTGTTGTTGAGTGTGGACTCGCTTCATCTACCATTGGTCCCTTGTGAATTGTGGGGAGTTGACAAGTTCGGCCGAGTGAGCTTTATCACCGTGGCTCACTTGGTCAGTTGTCAACTTTGCCTATGCTTTTGACAAGCACTTCCTGGAGAGTCGATTTCATCATCGAAATCTCCAAATCTTCTTGATTTGTTTCAGATTTCCTCCTTCGAGTGGTCATCTTCCTCGACTCATCCCCTTCATCTTGTATCTCTTCCTCATCGGATGAGGTGAGTCTATATCCTTCTTCACCTTCTTCCGGTAGGTGACTCCTCTGCCATTCGCTTCTTCTTCTTATGTGCTGTGTGTCATCACCGATGGTCACAGCTCATCCAAATTCTTTGGTGTCGGGCATATTGGCCTCTCTTGTGTCTTTTGAGATCTGGTTCTCCGTCCCACTCCTGATCTACTGCCTTCAGGTTGCTTTCTTTTGCTCCCAGCTATGGGTTTGGGTTTTAGGGAAGCCTTGATGTAAGTAAACATCGTCTTGGATTTGTGTGGAGATTGCAAGTTTGTGGGTCGTACTTTCAATTTATTGAACAAATGTTGAAGAGGGAACCCATATGATTTCTTCTCCCGTAAATCACCCTTTTCTCGCAAACCCTTGCCTGGTGCGATGATGGATAGATCGATTTCCTTTTGAATCGATCCTTCATTCGATTGAACACAAATGTTGCCCGATCAAATTTGATGCGATTGTATATAATGGCCATCGCTTTAAATTCATGCCTCGATCAGGTTTTCCATTGACCCTTTCTCGCTTTCAATATTTTTGGTGATAATCTGGTGCAAACTCGAAGAAACGGAAGTTTGAGCGTTGATCCGGGTAGATTGTATGTTTTGGTTTGTTTTCTTTGGACTTTTGGCTATCTCGGTCCAGAACTTTGCAATGTCAGTTGTGAAAAGCTTGACATTAGCAGGTCCTTTCAATGGAAGGTGAAGGTAACGGTTGAGTGCACCTGGTGTGATGATTATTTCTCTTCCAAAGATTGAGCTTTGGATGTGATCAACTTCAGTCTTCTTTGTGCTAGGCACAAATTTGGCATTTTTCCAAAACGCTATCAGATTCTCATAGCAGATTCCAGTTATTGGAGGGTTTAGGAAAGTCATCACCCCAAATTCGAAAGCAAAGAATCAACCAAACGTTGAGCTTTTGAGTCATTATCACAAAATGAGAGATAGTGCTCAGGTTTGAAAAACGAGCCGATTATGATTGATTTTTCGTAGTGTTTTTCAATGTAGGTGATTTGGGAGGATGAAGCCATTGATAGGTAGAGGAGGATTAGAAGAGTATATCTTGAGGTTTTAGTGAGAAAAAGTAGGGTTTGTAATTTGCAGAAGTATGTAAAGATTTCTGAAAATCTCTAAGTATTGTTTATATAGTGTGATTTGAGTAGTGTGAACGTGGTTTTGAATATGGAAGGATTTGTGGCATAATGGCGTGATTTTGCGTATAAAAATCGCAATATTCGAGTGGAGTGGGGATGTGGTTTGAGGCAAGTAATGATAGAGCCCGGGAATCGAGGAGTTTATAATTTGAAAAATAATATAATTACCTCCATGATCATAAGTTGATCGCCACGTGTGTATAGAATAATCCTCCATAATTTCCTTATTCTCCACGTGTAATCAGAATTGATTTTGTTCACACTCTTAATTTGTCCAAGTCTTTATTTCGGTGAAGTGCCTTCGCGCCACTTAGCCGTTCTATAGGTTCTTTACTTAGTCGCTCCATTTCACTGCTCCTAACAATCGCTTAAGTTACCTTCGATGGATGCCGCGCCTTACTTGCTTGCATCTCCTGTAACGGCAAAGGTCGTATTCGATTAATGAAGTCACTTAGCCGATCACTCCAGTTAGCCGCTTTTTGATACTTATTCAATTTCAATCATTCCTAACTTAGTTCTTAGCTTGCTTTGAATCTTTCATAAGCGAGTGGTTTAGTGAAGATGCCACCAATTGATCTTCGATGGGTATGTGTTTTAGGATGACATCCCCTTTTCAACATGGTCTCTCGATAAAATGATGTCTCACATCAATGTGCTTTGTTCTTGAGTGCAATCTCGATTTCTCTGTGATAGATATTGCACTTGTGTTATCACAAATGATTGGAATTGTTTTCTCTTCTACCATAGTCCCTTAGTCGTTGTCTTATCCACAAGATTTTTGTGCGCAATAGCTACCTGCTGCTATGTATTCTGCTTCACCTGTTGATGTAGGTATGGAGTTTTGCTTTTTACTGAACCAAGAGACTAGTCTGGTTCCTAGCATTTGGCAAGTTCCAGAGGTGCTTTTTCTATCTATTTTGCATCCAGCATAGTCAGAGTCTGAATATGATATCAATGTAAATCCTCCATCTTTTGGATACCAAATACCAACATTTAAAGTGTTTCTCAAGTATTTGATTATCCTTTTAGCTGCTAGAAGATGTGATTCTTTTGGTTGAGCTTGAAATCTTGCACATACTCCTACCGCAAATGCTATGTCAGTCCGCTTGCGATTAAGTATAATAATGATCCAATAATTCCTCTATACAATTTTTGATCAACATCTTTTCCTCCTTCATCTTTTCCAAGTATGACTCTGCACACATTGGTGTGTCTGCATTGTGCCACTTGTATCCATCCCATACTTGTGTATCAAATCTCTTGTATACTTTGCTTGACTTATGAAAATGCCATCCTTCATTTGCTTTACTTGAAGGCCAAGGAAGTAGTTTAATTCTCCTATCATGCTCATCCAAATTTGCTCTTCATCGTTTGCAAATTTCTCACACAATTTTCATCCTCCGATCCAAAGATTATATCATCAACATAGATTTGCACTAGCAAAGTGCTTGCTCCTTCCTCCAGGTTTAAAAGAGTCTTGTCAATAGTTCCTTTGTTTGAATCCATTTTTGATCATAAATCGTGATAAGAGTTTCATACCAGCTCTAGGTGCCTTTGAGTCCATAGAGGGCCTTCTTGAGTTTGTATACTTTGTCTTCTTTTCCTTTAATTTGAAATCCAGGAGGTTGTTCTACATAAACTTCTTCTTCCAAGAGTCCATTTAGGAATGCACTCTTTACATCCATTTGATAGACTTTGAAGTCTTTGTGTGCAGCAAATGCTAGAAAAAGTCTGATTGCTTCCAATCTTGCTCTTTGGAGCAAAGGTTTCATCATAATCTATTCCTTCACTTTGGGAATAGCCTTTTGCAACTAGCCTTGCTTTGTTTCGACAACGCTCTCCTTGCTCATCCATCTTGTTCCTGAATACCCATTTTGCACCAATGATGTTGGCCATTTCAGGTCTGTCAACAAGTTCCCAGACTTCATTTCTTTCAAATTCATTTAGTTCTTCTTGCATGGCTGTGATCCAATCTGCATCTTGGATTGCATCATCTATGGTCTTGGGTTCCACTTGTGATAGAAAGCAGGTTAGCATGTGCTCCAGTTGTCTTCTGGTTCGACTCCTGTGTGAATGTCTCCAATGTTGTTCTTCGTGATGTCTCCAATGACTTGTTCTTCAGGATGGTCTCTTAGCCAATTTAGATCTGGTGTATTGGTATGTGGCTCCTCTTGATCTTCAGAATGATGATTCAGGATAGTAGTTGGTATGGTTGCATTTGTATAGATTTCTCTTTGTGGTGCTTTCTCTTCTTGATCTTGAAGATCTTCACCATTTGTGTTTGGTTCATCAAAACCACATGTATTGATTCTTCAATCACCAAAGTTCTTTTATTTAGTACTCAATGCTTTGCTTTGGTGTCTCGAGTATCCCATGAAGATTGCTTCATCGACCTTCTCATCAAAGGTATGCAGATTGATTCTGTTTAAGACAAAACATTTTGATCCAAACATATGAAAATATGAGATATTGGGTTTTCTACCATTCCATATTTCATATGGAGTTTTTCCATGGTGTTTGTTGATGATTGATCTGCTTTTGTGTATGGCATGATGTGTTTGTTTGCTTACCCAAAATCTCTTTGGTAAACATGCTTCGCTTATCATTGTCCTTTGATCGCTTCCTTGATGGTTCTGCTTTTCTTTCTGCTACACCATTTTGTTGTGGAGTTCCTGCTGCAGATAGTTGATGTAATACTCCATTTTCTTCACAATAGGTTCTGATAATTTCATTTAGAAATTCAGTGCCTCTATCTGATCTGATCTTGATAATCTTTAGTTCTTTCTCATTCTCGAGTCTTCTCAACAAATCGCGACTTTTGAGTGTTTCTTTCTTCTTATTCATGAAGATGGTCCAGGTGTACTTTGAGAAGTCATCCACCACTACAAGAGTGTATTTCTTACCACTCACACTCATTTGGTGTGACTGTCCAAACAGTCCATGTGTAGCGATGTAGAACTCTTGTTGTACATTGATGAGGCTTTGACTTGAATGAGCTTTTATTTGTTTTCCTTTCTGACAAGCATCACATAGACTTTCCTTTTTTGAATGTGATCTCTGGCAGGCCTTCAACTAACTTGCTCCTTGATAGTTTGTTGATGGTCTTGAAATTCAGGTGATTTAATCTTTTGTGCCAAATCCAGCTTGTTGATTGTTTATTCTTGACAAGTAGACATGTTTCTGCCTTAGCTGTTCTCCAATCCACCACATACATGTTGTCTTGTCTTCTTCCTGCAAGAACTATTGTGTTGGTTTGACTGTGAATCACTTTGCATCCTTCTTTGTTGAAGTGCACATTGTAGCCTTTGTCACAAAATTGACTGATGCTCATCAGATTGAAGTTAAGTCCCTTGACATATGCCACATTCTGAATCTTTAGATTGTTCTTGATTATTGTGCCTTCCCTCTTAATTTTGCCAGGGTTTTCTTTACCTCCAAATGTGACTTTGGGTCCATCAAAAGCTTTGAAGTCAGTGAGCCATCTCTTGTTTCCTGTCATGTGTCTGGAACATCCACTGTCTATGTACCAGACATCCTACAAAACAGATTAATTAAGTTTAGGTACCCAACACTGTTTGGGTCCATACCTGTTAGCAATCATGCCTCCCATACCAAGGGTGTATCCAAAAGGTCTTCTTTTTGGATAATTGAAGTCATCAACTTCATATGTATAAGGCATGGCAGAATAGCTTCTAGTATTTTTACCGAAGGTATTCTCGATACTTTTCTCCACCTTTTGGTGCATTTGCATCCTTCTTTACTTTCCAAAATGCAAAGAGAAAACCTTTCTTGCTTCATGTGTCTAGGAATGTTTGGTTTTTCTTAAACACATGATGCATTTTGTGGAATGGTTTCTTCTTGTATTTTGCGGGAGCAACATTCCAATCATCCTCCGAAGGGTAAAGTCTTCTTTTTCCATTCGGATGGTTTTTGTTCTTGATTGACTGGAATGAGGATTTAGTTTGTTTGTTTCACTACACTCGGGTTTTGACTTCACCGAACAGATGATCTGCTTGGAGACATGGTCTTTCTCTTTCTAAATTTTGGTCCACTAGTGGTCCTCAATTTAAATTGTGTTGACCATTATTCCTATGTTCATCCTTTGTCGTTGTAGCCAAGACCAGATCACGATCCAAACCTTTTTGGGGTTTGTAAGTCGGTGCCTTTAGTGGTGCAAAGGATACCTTCACCGGTGAGGAGATTTCCTTAAGCGATATGTTAATAATGATGTATGATCATCTACTTTTGTTGATCATTTATGTAGGTCTCCTTACTAGTTAATTCAACTTTTGCTTTATCCAGCTTCTTTCTTTAACCTCTTATTCTCTTTCATTAGATCCTTGCATTCCTTTTCCAGAATTTCATGATTCTTTTCAATTTCATCAAATTTAGTCATGAGATTTTGGACTAGGTCTGCTGTATCTAATGGAAGACTAGAGGATTGTGCAGTGTTAGATGTGGATGCATTAGATGAAGAACATGAACTAGATGTTACCTCGCTTTCTCGATTCTTTAGCCATTAAACATAGGCTTGTTTCCTCGATTATCGAGCTATCACTTTTATCTTCATCCAATTCTTTGGGCATGAGACATAGGCATGCTTTTTCATTTTCTGAACTGCCTTCTTCATCACTATCATCTGAGTCATTGTCAGATGATTCTTCATGCTTTTCACTGCTGGATTCTGCCTTAAGTGCCTTCTTGCTCCTTTTCTTTTCAGATGCTTTGTATTTCTTCTTTTCATCATCTTTGTCATTTTCTTGTGACAATCACCTTGAAGTGACCTTTCTTGTTGCGGTTTGAAGCATCCGTATTCATCATCTTTCTTCTTCATGTCTCTGGTTGAGCTTGACTTTTTGTTTGATGATGAATTTCCTTTGAATAACTTCTTTTAAACTCACAAAATGTTTAACTAATAAAGCTACATATTCTTTTAGTTCTTGTGTCTCTTTCTTTGATGCATTCAAAGAAAGTTACTTTGTTTGGGTGCACGCTAGTGCGATGATTTTGTGTGTCTCTGCGCTGGAGCACCATCTTCGCCGTTCAATTCGAATTCATGAGCTTTTAATTGGGACATCGATGTCGAGTGTCGGTGCTTGCAAGATTTGTTGTTCCTCCGATTCATCGATGTTATGATCTTCCATCTTTCGTAGTCCTCTCAAGATCTTCAAGCATACTTCTTTTTGGGGATATGTGTGACCAAGCTATTGCAGTTCACTAATGATGCTTGAGAATCAGTTGTCCATCTGATCAATGGATTCACGTGCCTTCATCTTGAAATTTTCAAACTTCGCTTTTTACAACAGAGATAGTTTATTTTCTTTGATCGCTTGGATCCTTCATTGATTAGTGCCAGCTTGTCCCACATCTCCTTTGTTGTTTTGCAATCCTTTATTCTCATGAACATGTTGCTGTCTAGAGTCTTTAAAATCATATCTTTTGCTACAAAGTCTAGGTTTGCTCTTCTCCTTTCATCTTTGGTCCAATCTTTCTTGGGTTTGTTTATCTCCTTTCCTTGATCTGCTCCTGTGCCTACCACAGTAGTGATCATGATTGGGCCGTCGTTGATTACATCCAGCATCTCCTCATGAGTTGCTGCAAGATGAGATAACATTCTTATTTTATATTCATCAAAATTATTAACATTGAAAACAGGTACTTTTGACAAGAAGTTTGAGGAATCCATCAGTGCAATTGAAGATATAAATGACAATGAATGAAAAACTCAGATTTGAAAACTACTTTGAAAATATGTGATCTCCTTGTTACGTAAATCGATCCGAATGTGTTACGATACTAGAACACCGCTCCGATACCAATTGTTGGTCCCAGATAAGGGTGAAACTATAGTCGAGGCGGGGGGTGAATGACTATAGTGGAGTTTCAAAACTTTTCTTCTTCTAGTTAAAAGCTTTTGGGCAAATGGATAAGTCCATTCTTACTATATTGTTTTCAAATCGGTTTAGACAAATCACAGATGCAAATTATGATGTATGCAAATTAAATGAATGTTTGTAAAGTAAATTGTAGAAATTAAATTGACACAAGGCTTATAGTGGTTCGGGGGTGGTGTAATCCCTTAATCCACTCTTCTCCCGTGATGATTGGAGGAATTCACTATTGTTTTCACAGATACAATAGAATGATTGTCCTTGGCTTCCCAAGCTTCACAATCTACAAGACTATCACTCCTTGACTGCAGCAGCCTTTCATGATTCAAATTTTCCTTCATTCTCCTTAAGATCAAGATCCTTCAACAGCTATCACAGATTAAACTCCTTCTCAGATTGCCTCTGATTCAGTTGCTTCAGTTTGATGTGAATGTGATTCACACACTTGCTTGATCAATCCTCAGTTCTGAGTATGACTTTGTAGCTTTGAAGTATGAGTTGATCACTAGATGTATCCTTGTAATTTCAGAGAGAAGGCTTTTCAAATTGACAGAGTTTCTGCTAGATTTTTCTTTCTTGATTGTTATTTTCTTTTTCTATCACTGCCTTCTATTTATAGCCTTGAATACCTTCGTTTTTGAAATTCCGTCCGTTGGATATATTAATGAGGGAATAATCCTTGATTTATTCTTGATTCCCCCTTAATTGTATTCTCCTTAATTTCAGTGATCGGATTCTTTCTTCAAACGTATAGCAGATAATCCATCCTTGATTGATCCTTTAAATGATTTGAGCATTTAATGCATGATCTTCTGAATCTTCATCGTATATCAATTCTGGCCTTGTAGGTGTCTCTACGCCGTTTCTAGAATGGTCGAGTGAGCCTACCGACTTAGACGCTACTTTTCTTCGCTTTGTTTGTTTTCTCTTTGCGAAAGTCAGTTTACTCAGCCGATTCACTGTTTCCTTCTTTGTTCTAGTATTTGGAGAGTCTTTGAACTTCACTGATCCTTGATTTGGGTGAGACCAATGTACACCATATTTGAACATTTGAGTTTTATCATTTAAAACATAACTTAGACTTATCCAAGGTCATCACAGACTTCCTTGGTTATAAGTCAGACCATAAAGTCTTCATTACCTCTCTGCTGGTGCTTGGCTGGCTTCACTCTGCCGAATATCTGTCTTTGCTTTGCAATCCTACCAACTAGTACAATACTTGTCTGACTTAACTTATACAACTTGTCAGACCCTAAGTAAAGACTTATACAGAGAATTCTAACTTATTTCAGGCTTGCTATAACAGCTAGTATGGCCATCATCAAAACATAATAACATGTTCCTAACACTTTAATAAAACAGCATCACAAGAGGCTAATAAGGTGTATGAAAGAATTTATAGTAAATGTGATGTTTTGGTTGAAAAAGGATTAGATTTGGATGACTTAGGTGATGAAGTTAAGGACATTTTTACGAGACGTCAGGGGTTAGAACTAGAAGCTAGAAGAGAAGGGGAGATTAATACGACTTTAGTAGCTGAATTTTATTCGGTTTTGTCTACTATGTCGCAAGATGAGCTTAGTCAGTCGCAAACCGTACCCCTTAGAACAAGAAATGTTCCTTTTAACGCTGATGTCAAAAATGCAATTCTTGGAGTTGAAGTTTTTTCTGATGAGGAGGATTACAGGGTAGTTTGGAATTTAGATGATCCTGCAAGCTTTGAGTAGATTGCCCTGAGAGCTCAAGACGCTTTTGACCCAACCATTTGTGTGGGTTGAGAATCGGTTTAACTACGGGAAGTGTATTAGAGGTTTAAGGGCAATTAAAAGATTTATTAGCCATACTCTCTACCCTTCTAGTAAACATCTTTGCATATGGAAAGGAAGATGTTTGTATCGCTTGGGCGATGGTGAATGATGTTAAGGTGGATGTTGGAAAGGTCATGTTTAAAAGAATTTTTGAAAGTATTGTCATCGCCCGGACTAGGGAGTCATCTGCATTTCCCTTGTTTTATCTCGCACTTATGTCGTAGGGTGGAGTACCACCCCGCTAATGACAAGTTATCTCTGGAAGATGCAAATCTGATTGGACCAAGTTTGACTAGGCTTCGGATGGTAGTATACGCTCTTTGATTAGAAGTCGTCAAACTCAACCAGCTCACCAGTTTTCACATCTTCCTCTTTTCCATCTTTTTCTAGTCGGCCTCAACAAACTCCTTTCTCCAACACTATCACCTATGATATGTTTCAATCTTTAGTATCAGACGTTGCACGTGGTCAAGCCAACATGGCTTTGTATGCTGAAAGTAATAGGTGTCACGGATTTTATCAACACAGAATAAACAAGTAATAATCCGGTTAACCTCAAGTATAAGGATCGTAGTATGGAGGCTAATGCCGGGTCGATCTTACGGGGAACTAAACGATTGTGATTTCTAGTTTTTATCTAACTAACCTATGTCACGATTACTAAGCTAAATAACGGATAAAACTAAACGAATCATCAGAAATTAAACTTAACTAAAGCGTAAAAGCGGATGAAGAGATGATCTAAAGCCGGAAAGATACGGGTCTGCGAACCAATTTAAACTAACTAATCTAAGATGCGGATAAAAGTAACTAACTAGACAAATTCAAGCTTTTAAGGATTTAAATCAAATTTATAACGAGCAAACAAGGATTGATCCACCTATCCAACAAGCATTGATTCCCTATCTCGATTATATTGCGCGGTATTCGAGTTGTGATTCACCTTACCTAAACATGAACCCTAATTCCTTAGAAAGTTCATCTATCAATCTATTATCTTCCGATGTAAGATTAACGCGTTTAATAACCAAAGATGCAAACTTTGTGTTTATAATCTAATAATCGAGACCTATTAACTTCCGTTATTATAGATTCGAGTTACTATTCTTATTCATGGTGATCTAGGGTTTATTAAGACTTCCATCAACAATAAACAATCAACACATGCATATCTTCCGATATAAAAGCAAATTAAACATGAATAAGCATGAATAAGAAACAACCTTTATTAAAAACTCACAAGTATAATCGAAGAAAACGAAATCAACAATTGTTGGGCGGCTTCACAATACTCGTTTGATGAAGCTTTTAGCCTCTCGAACATCCTCAAGAACTCAAATTTGCGAAAAAGTGCATAAAAGTAACTAGTGTTTAATCTAAATTAAGAGCATAAAAATAGGAATAAAAGATGAAAACGCAGCCTAAAAGCCGCCCACTAGGTTTAGGGTTTTGAATAATGTGTATGATCCTTTTTGTGGAGAAAACGACCGACTATATATAGATTTTAAAGTCGGTTACGCTAAGTCGGCCACCGGACGCCTGTCTCAAAACCTTGAACGCCCGTCCACTCTTCAATAAAACTTGAATCGGGCGAGTCGCGACCAGGCGCGCCGTCCATCCAGCGTCCACTCCAGTCCAAACTTCCTGAATCAAAGATGACATCTGGGCGCTCGTCCAATTGCATCGACGCGCCCGTCCACTGGGCGGAGATTCAGACGCCGATTGATATGATCGATTTTGATTTATTGATCTTTATCCCTTCTATCTCTATCCCACTTCTTCATTATCTCTTTTATCATCATATATTTCGAACTTAATCAACCTTTGATCATCTTTTGAGCCTCTAACATGTATCTATAACACATAAAAACATCGCAAAATGTAATAATGCTCAAATAATCATAAAATCACAATTAAAACACATAAATCAACCTAGTTTGCGATTAACTCATTTAAAATATCATTTGCTCAATATATCCATTAAACCCTCGTTTCTTATGCAATTTAGTACAAATACGGGGAAAAATATCATAGAATATAGCGTTATAAATCGTATAAATTCACCCTTAACAACTCCCCCACACTTAAGCTTTTGCTCGTCCCGAGCAAAACAAAACAAAAGTTAGGCTCGAGAGAAGAACAGGCATCTAAACGTGCATAACACATATCCAATAAATCAGAAGTTCACCCTTGTGCGTGTGCATAGCCATAATAAACTTTCACTATATCCAAACTCGAGAAACTCAAAGCAAAACTAGCTAATACCCCCTTGTAGACTAGTAATAAAGGACACTCATAAGATGCACCCTACAAACGTGATATATCCCGAAAAGAATGATCGAATATATCTAGGGCCTTTCTGAAATACTCAGAGGATAATCCCTACAACATATCTGTCAGTTTATACTGGGGATAAGACAAACGATAACTGAGTCTTATATACATTTCATAACACTTTATCAGTTGATTTAACTTTTCACTTAAAACACACATCAGAATGAGCTCTTGCCCTGTCATAGCAGAATAGGACATTTCGAGATAATACCCTACCTTACTCCAATCATAAAGCAGCTTCTTCTGACTGTCGTGAGCCTTTAGTCATCATAGTGGTATAGGACATACGTGGTATACCCTACCTCACTCAAATCATCGACTAGCTTTCGACACACCCAAAAATTCTTCATATTTATTCAACTTTTTCATTTGACAATAAGTTACGTGTTACTTATCACATTCAAACCTTAGATATTCACAGTATATCATACTTCGGATCTAAATACAAACTATCATAAATCTCACGACATATACGTAGCACTAAGCACATGACTTACGAGAAAATCAAAAATCACTAATCCAAAAGGGGTATAGCTTTATAAATTAGCTCATCGTTCACTATGGCTTGTGAAAAATAGTGTCAGGTGAAACATCTAACTTACCAAATACATGATACGTAGCATAGATGACTATCGAAAACAAAGAACATTAACATGTATTGCCTACTCGGGACAAAACAAAAAACAATGATGTCGGAAAATTTCAAAATTTTAGCTCATTTTAGCCCATTTGCATAGAAACATTACGAAATAAACAAATGTGTAGATACATATCGAAACATTCCCCTCCCCCACACTTAAAAATCAACATGTCCTCATGTTGTGCAAAACGAAAAAAAGAAAAGACTTAGCTGATTTAAATCGAAACTCGAATCTTTTGTCAGGCCGGAGCCTTCATAATGATATCAAGAATGCGTAACCAGACAATGTAGATACCTGCACAACTTAGACAACATGGAACCATCTCGGGGAAAACGGGGAGTCATACCAACATGAAAAGAGATATCAAAAATAAAGATAAATCAAAGTGAGAGCACTCAATACATCCAGAAAGTTGAAACACAGTTGAAATGAAAGTACGCGCGCCTTATGGCTTACAAGATCCATCGAAAATAAATAGTAGCAATATCAAAAATACAACGAACCGTATAAGTAAAATTGTCAATACAAAACAACCAATGTGAAAATAGACAAAATAAGATCAAGGTTGGCTCGGTGCCGCAGAATCATCAGCTGGAGGATCAGAGGAGGGTCCAGAAGGTGGTGCCGTAGCCCTAGCTGCCGAGTCAGGCTGGCCCTCATCTGAAGATGACTCAGAATCGTGTAGAGCATCCGCAATGACCTGCTCAATCTCATCAGTAAAAAGATAATCAACGGAGCTCGGATTGAAGATCCTGTCATCCCTCGGCTGCCGGCCCTCACGGATGCAATCAAGAATCGTCAAAATGTTGTTCCGTGTATCCCGAATATCACCGAGCCATTCCCGGAAACTATTGGCCATGCTCAACCGCATCCTCGACGGCGGGAGATAAAGGAGGAAGGGAGGACGCACGAGTGCTTTGCCGATGAACCAGGCTCCGTAGGTGCCTCCGGCTCGAGAAATGTCCCGAGGGCTTACTCTTTTCCTCTCAGATAGGCTGAGGGTTCTTCGGTTTATGATCCGCCCCAAACTCAGGCACACCGGCATCGAGGCACAAACTGTGGATCAAATGAGGTACGATCAAGCTCCGTGTATAAACCTTCTGATTGATAGATATCTCGTCGTATAATGCTTGTCCCACATCCACATTCAGTCCAAACGTCAACGCATACAGCATGCCTAGGTCACCAATATGAAAATGTGTCAAGTTGTTTTTAGGCAACAACCGACTCTGAATGAATCGACACTGGACCTTCCAATCCTCCGTCCAGGTCGTGGTAACCAACTCCTTCCGGTCTCCTCCCGGTCTCAACGTCCAGGCCACATCCGGGCAAACTCTCAATCTCAACTCCTCCAAAGGATCCTGTCCCAAACTCTGTCTATGCACAATCTCCTCCTTATAATCCCGACCCTCGAAAGCCGCTAAGTTGTATTTCCGATTAATCACCTCCGGTGTAAAGGGAACTTCCACCCCTCGAACCACGACTACCTTTGTCCCCAAGTCTGTTTCCGAACAGTTCGCATAAAATTCCCGAACTAGGGAGCTATTCACCGGGGTAGTCGGGATTGTCATCAAGGCTTCCCATTTCCTATCCTTAAGCAACTTAACGAACCCCGGATCGACCTTCGCCTCCAAAATAGCCCTCTCAACCAACATGTTTCTCGAAAAATAATGTTTAGTATAAACTTCATGGGCTCTAGGGTTCACGAAACGACGAGGCAATGGCATCGGGGCAACGGTTTTAGACTTCTTTCTAGGAGGGGCTGCCCTAGGTACAACTGGCTCCTCTTCCCGGGTAGCCTCGACAGTTTCCTCAGCCCTAGACGAACCTCCACCTCTCTGAACTCTCGGCATCCGTACTAAAGGCACATCATCATCCGTCTCAGACTCCGAGGTTGGCTCATCTCGTAAGGTTGCCCTAGTTTGGGTGGCTCTAGGGGGTTGCTCACGAATACTCACACCCCGGTTAGGATCAACTAAGGTAGGGTCAATCTCTTTACGTTTTTCCCGCCTCCGGGCCACTTCCTTACCATGCCTCTTCACAACCGCCTTTCTTATGAACCATTTCCACGCCTAGTCTAAACCAAACAATCCAAATGTGCACAAAAGATACCCGTTTATCATCCAAAGCGGGATTTCAAATCAACCAAACCACAAACCACAACCATAATCATCACCAAACAACCCATTCATCACCCATCACAACACCACATCACCAAAACAGAGCAGAAAGAAACACCAAAACCAGAAAAAAAACAAATTAAGGTGACATTCAAGAAAACGAGCCGACTCAAAGATCGAACTCACAAAAACGTGAATGAAATCCAGAAAAGTTGTTACTAACTTACCAAGTAGGGTGAGTAGATGCTGATCGAGATGAAGATTAGTCCAAACAACACCAAATTGGCTCCCAAAATCGGATTTTTCTCTCAAAAAGTCGGATCAAGTGGTCCCGATTCTCCAAAATATCGTGTGTTGGGGATTTGGTTATGAAAATCAAAGAGAGGGTATCAAGGGCGGCCTATAGCACTTTGAATCGCTCGAAATGGTTTAGAATCGACGATTTTAGGGCAAAAGGAGGAGAGAAACCGCTTTTGCGCTTTTGAAATTCTCGAAAAGTGAGGGTTCACTCGATGATGGGGTATATATAGACAGAGGTTGGACGCTCGTCCAACTCAGTGGACGGGCGTCCATCGGAAAGATGGATGAAATGGACGGGCGTCCAGTTTATTAGACGCTCGTCCAAGATTTGAAATCACATACAGGATTGGAGGGAATAAAGCACACGGGCGCCCAGCTTAGTGGGCGCTGCCGTCTAAAATTAGTCAAGGCGGACGGGCGTCCAAGCAGTATTAGTGCAAAAATTATAAAATTTCCATACACATCACATTCAAAATTGCCCTTTCTTATTAAACTTATATAAAACTTCAAAAATACAAATAACAATCAAATGAAGTACATAAAATTATTAGAAAATAAATAAAAATGATGGAAAATAAAGGTTGCCTCCCACTCGGCATGCTTTGTTTCGTCGTTTGCTCGACGAACATCCTAAAACGCTAGTCATCATAAATGTCCGACCAATCGATCACTCGAATGAGACGGCGGAGCATGTCAATCGCCGGAGGAAGTCATACTCATCTTGTAAACCCCTGGTCTCACTCACCACTACATCAACACCTCGGAAGTGCTCAGCTTGCGGCAAGACTAGCCAAATCTGTCGACATCGGATCATTGAGGATGGTGTAAGGGGCGCCCTAGAGCTGCCTCAGAACTCCTCGGTAGTAAAGTCTCCACCTCCCGAACAACGGGAACAATAAAAACATAGGTGACCGTCTTGACGCTGGGTACTAATGTCAAAATCTACGTGCAAAACGATGGTTCCTCCCGGTCCGTCATCTACAGAATGAGTGGAATCCTCCTAAGGAAAGGTAACTCTCCGGGCCGAACACCAAATCCATATCTAGAAAGCACAACTAATCGATGATAAAAACAAAAACTTAATAAGGCTAAAATCGAATAAACTAAACTTAAATACTAACACTATCAAAGCATAAAACAAAATAACTAAAAGAACGATATCTAGGTTGCCCCCTAGTGGCGCTTTTGGTTAATGTCGTTAGCTCGACACATTGTAAGCTCACTGGATCGGGCCATTTAACCTTTCTCGCCACCCACTACCTCGCTTTAAGCTCGATCGAGTGTGGGCTGCAGAACAAAGATCTCACACATGGGGTGAAATCTTTGAAAGCTCTCCAAACCTTCTTAAGTCTCCCATGGTTGTGTTCTTTCTCCTCCTCGACTCCTCCGATGATGTTTAAGTTGTCGCTCCTCTCTAACTCTTCCATATCAAGACTACCGCTAGAACTTCTTCAGACGGATCACTACCGTCATCCTCGGAGAACAAGTCGGGTGATAACTCGTCAAATTCTTCGACCCGAGTAACACCACATCCGAGAATATCGAGAAATTTAACAATCAAAGATGTCTCTTTAGGTTCACCAATATAGTGTTTGCACCTTTGACCATTGACTCAAACGGTTCACCACTATAACCACGAAGTTCTAGAACGCCTCCGGAATGATTTGGAGAATCTCAAAGGCCCGGACCAACGTGTCCTTAGCTTTCCAGAAAGCAGATGTAACCTGGAATTATATAGAAGAACTTGTTCGCCGACACATGAAATTCTCTTTTCTTAATCTTAGCATCGTGGAGTAGCTTCATCTTATCCTTACTAATCCTGGCACTTTCATAGGCCTGGAGTCCGAATTAAATCCACTTCATGTAATCGCCAGTAGTCGATGCTTCCCACAAGATTGGGAATCAAAGTTCAGAAACTTTGTAGCCCAATAAGCTCTATGCTCTAACTCGACAGGCAGATGACATGGTTTCCCGTAGACCATTTGATATGGTGATGTACCCATGGGAGTCTTATAGGCTGTTCGATATGCCCACAGTACATCATCCAACTTTAGACTCCAGTCTTTCCTATGACTCAAATCTTCTCCAGATCTTCTTAATGCTCGTTGTTCCTTTCAACCTGACCACTAGTCATAGGATGGTACGGTGTGCCAATTTTATGCCGAACACCATACTTCTCAAGTACTTTCTCTAGGGGTCGGTTGCAGAAATGCGTCCCTTCATCACTGATCAAGGCACGTGGACATCCAAACCTCACGAAAATATTCTTCTTTAGAAATTTCATTACCGTTTTATGATCATTGTGAGGAGTGGCTTGGGCCTCCACCCATTTAGACACGTAGTCTACGCAGACTAAGATGTATTTATTACCGCAAGATGATGGGAATGGTCCCATAAAATCGATACCCCATACATCAAAGACTTCGCATTCGAGGATGGGTTTTAAAGGCATGTCAAAACGCCTTGTCGAGTACCGGTTCTTTGGCATCTATCACAAGCTTTACTGAAGCTTCCGTATCTTTAAAGATCGTAGGCCAATAGAAACCGGATTGAAAGATCTTAGCAACGGTTTTCCACGGACCAAAGTGACCTCCAGTGGGTCCACGTGGCACTTTGCTCAATGATGTCACGCTGCCCGGATTCTCGAATACATCTCCTAAGCAAACCATCTTTACTGATCTTGAAAAGATAAGGTTCATCCCAAACGAAATATTTTAAATCCGAGAAGAACTTTTTCTTCTCCCGATAAGACATTTCGGATCGAGATAACGGCCATGAAGGTAGTTTACAATGGAAGAATACCATGGAACATCGTGGAGCGGCCATCTATCAACATGATGTTTTCTGAGGAAAGTAAAGATCTATATCATCCGGTTCATCCTTTTCCTCGCTTAACATCCTAGACACATGATCCGCTACTACATTCTCACCGCTCTTTTGTCCTTAATTTGAACGTCAAACTCTTGTAGGGTCAATATCCAACGTAGTAAGCGCGGTTTAGCCTCTTTCTTAGTCATCGTAACGCAGCGTGTGATCATCCACACGATCACTTGAGCTCCTAACAAGTAACTCACGAAACTTGTCCATAGCAAAGACTACGGCCGCCAGAGTTCCTTTCGGTAGTAGTATAGTTAACTTGAGAGGGATTCAATGTGTGACTTGCGTAATAGATAGGTCGAACTTTCCTTGATCTTTTGCCCTGAACAAAGACTCAACAAAGATAGTTTGATGCGTCGCATATAAGCTCAAATGGTAGGTTCCAATCGAAGCGATATAAGAATCGGAGCGGATATTAAACGATCCTTAAGCTCCTCAAACGCTTGCTTGCGGCTCTCATCAAAATTAAACTCAACGCCTTTCCTTTAGTAAAGTGGACAGGGCTTGGCTATCTTGGAGAAATCTTGAATGAACCTCCTATAGAAGCCGACATGTCCGAAAAACCTCGGACTTCCCGAACATTCTTAGGGTAACTCATCTTCTCAATAGCTTCTACCTTGGCCCTATCTACTTATATACCTTTGGCGGAGATCTTGTGGCCAAGAACTATTCCTTCATCTACCATGAAATGGCATTTTTCCCAATTAAGTACTAGGTTCTTTTCCACACATCCGATAACACTGATCAAGATTGTCAAGGCAATCATCAAAAGACCACCAAAACCGAAAAATCATCCATAAAATCTCCATACACTTTTCTACAAGCCCGTCAAAGATGGCTAGCATACATCATCGCTGAAATGTAGCTGGGCATTGCAGAGACCGAACGGCATTCGCCTCAGTAGGCGAATGTACCATAAGAAGCGGTGAAGGTGGTCTTTTCTTGGTCACCGGATCAATGGGTATCTGGAAATATCCTGAATATCCATCTAGGAAACAAGAGAATCGTGCCCCGCCAGGCGCCGAGCATCCGGTCAATGAATGGAAGGGGAAAGTGATCTTTCATGGTTACCTCATTGAGCTTTCGATAATCGATGCAGACTCAGTAACATAAGAATAAGCCTCAATGCAATTTCCTCTCCTTCTCATTCTTTTCAATTGTAATTCCACCTTTTTGGGAACTACTTGAGTCGGGAAACCCATTCACTATCCGCGATGGCATAAATGATTCCCATGTCCGTAAGTTTAATGATTTCTTTTTTTAACGACTTCTTGCATATGAGGGTTTAGCCTTCACGGGGCTGTCTCGACACACTTGGCGCCTCATTCGTCTTGATCTTATGCATGCGGATGTCGGGAGATATTCCCTGATATCTCCTACTTGCCAACCAAAAGCTTTTTCATTCTTCTTCAAGACGTTGATCAGCCATTTCCTCTCAGACGGGAAAGCTTGGCAGATATGATTAAAGGAAGCTTGTCGCCTCTCTCTTAGAACACTTACTTAAGATGTTTAGGCAACGGCTTCAACACCAAATCCATGAGGGGGCTTCTAAACTAGACTTGAGATCTCCACTTTTCAACTCAATATCATTGAGTTTACTCGTAGTCCCACCGCCAAAGCTTCTCCTTCCAACAAACTCTTCCCAAAATCGCTTGCTAGTTGATCCAGATTCACCCTACCATGAGTATTCAGATTATCAACTAATCGCTCATATTCTCGCTTCTACACCATGACTTGCTTATCCATATAGTCGGTGAAATCATCCGTCATATAATCAATGGAAAAGCCGGTTGGAGGGCCGAGGGTACTTGAATGGACTTTAAGACATTGTAACTCACCTCTTGGTCACCAACTCGGATAGTCACGTGCCCACCATCGCAGTCGATGAGAGCTCTAGCTGTAGATAAGAAAGGTCTTCCTAGAATCAAGGGAACGTTTTCGTCTTTCTCTATATCTAAAACATACCAATCAACTGGAAAGGTAAATCGATCAATCTGAACCAAAACGTCTTTTAGGATTCCTGAAGCTTTCTTAGAGGATCTATCCGCGAATTGTAAACTCATAGTAGTGGGTTCTAGAAGACTTTGTAAACCGAGCTGTTTGCATACAGACATTGGCATAAGGCTTATAGAGGCACCTAGATCACACAAAGAATTTGGGAAGACTAGACCTCCCATCAAAACTGTAAGTACAAATTTGCCAGGGTCACCTCTTTTAATTGGTAAGTTTTCATAATTAATCATGGAACAATCCTCACCAATATGCCTTTCCATGCCTCAAGCTAATTTTTTTTCAAGACACAACATCCTTGATAAATTTTGTATACTTAGGCATCTCGACTAAGACATCCGACAATGGAAGATTCACCTGAGTATTTTTCAAAAGGTTTAGCACCTTTTCATACTTCTTATCCTCAATCAAAGGAATGTTGCTCTTTCTCGGTGGAAAAGGAAGTTTCTTAAGGTCATCCTCGAGAGAAACCTTTTTCGAGGATGCACCGACACTCCTGTCTTCCGATCCTTCCAACGAATGCTTTTTTCAGATTTCTCAAGAGTCGGGGATCACCTCCCGACTTTCGCTTGCTTTTCCGGTCCTCAAAGGATCAGCCACTTGAGGCTCACCAAATTCTTCACCTCTCAGGATCACCACCGAGTTTTCTCTTGCAGCTTGAGGAGTGTAGGTGCTCAGCCTCCCCTCCCGCTTTATCAATGGCGGAGGGGCTAGTGGTTTCCCGGATGGGAAGGACCACTAACTTGAGTACCGCTCCTAAGATTCATTGCACCGCCTCCTCCTTACCGTATTGAATTGATGGCACGAGGTCAAGATATGGCCCTTTGTTCACATCACCTGAGCAACTTGACCACCCTTTGGATTCTTCTCGGAAATCCGGCAAACGCCTGGGGTCTAGTCAAAGCCAACCGCTCACCAGTTGCTGCCCAATTTGTCTCTCAAGATTCTTCATCGATCTACTTTGCTCTTCCAACTTAGCCTCAAGATTTGTAGGTTGGGAGGGGCCTTGAGAGTTTTGGTGATTTGGAGCATAGTAATCAGTCAATGACTTTGAAATTGAGAATTTGAATTGGAAGGCCAATTCTGATTGAATTTTTGCGTAGGATTGGAAAAATTCGAGTTTTGATTCTCGATTAAACCTGGGTTTCATTGAAATTCTCGATTCAATTAAAGTTCAAGTTGGGATTGAAATTTGAAGATGGATTAAACCCTTGGTTTTGAAAATTGCCCTGGCCTGGAAACCGATTGAACCTTTGATTGTTCTCGCCATAGAATGCATTCACTTCGCATTCTCGTCCGCTCATAGGCGCGGGATTTAGAAGTGTGCCCTACCTCGTCACAATTTTGACATGTGACTTGATTGTACTGTCCATAGTCATGAACAAAGATTTACTTGATAAGGTGCAGGGGATTAAATTGACATTGGCCATTCATATGGCCGGTCCGACAATTTTTTGCAATACGTAACTCCGAGGGTTCTCATGGAAAGAGGAAGTTTGATTTATAGGATTGGAAACTTGAGGGGACCATCTCGCTTTTGCAAAGATGGCAATCAAACTTTGTAAATTGACTTCCTCAACCTTTGGAGGAGGAGGTGCTTGAATTGCTTGATAAGAGGGGCATAGTTATATTTGGCAATGTCCTCAAACAATGCCCATCCTCATCAGCGCGTTTTCTTGAAATGCCCCTCCGTAAAGAACTATTGACCATGCCTTTGTAAGCTCGGTCAATCCACTCAAGAATGTATTGACTTGCCTTCCAAAGGGCAAGCCATGGTGGGGGCTTTTTCTAAGAAGGGACTTGAATCTCTTCCAACACTCAAGAAAGATTCATTCTCTTTCTGATAGAATGTGAAAATGTCATTTAAGCACTGGGCAGTTTTTGAAGGTGGAAAATATTGACTCAAGAACTCCTTTTCGAGTTCTGCCCAGGTGGTGATAGATTCAGACGGGAGAGAGGTGTACCACTCTTTAGCCTCTCCTTTCGAGAAAAAGGAAAAAGTTTAAGTTTAATAGCATCCTCACTTACTCCTTGGATGCGTGTAGTACCGCATATCTCTAAGAATGTGTGTAAGTGGGTATCTGGATTCTCCGATTGGTAGCCGTGAAAAATTGATGCGTCTTCGCATCATCCGGATAAGTCCTGGCTTCACTCAAAGGTTTGTGCAAGAATGGCTGGAATAACAATAGCCGGGTTGACCTTGACTTCGCCTGGCATGGCGTAGTCCGCCAATGTACGCCTATTATCGCCGCCATTATCACAAAATCGCGATTTCTCTTGCTAGTTGTTCTTCAAGATCTCGCCGCTCTGCCTGCCCGAACCGCAGAATGGAAATTCCGCTGCTTGGCCGGACTATGGTTCGCTTCGGGTCGTGGGTGTATATTAACGGTCCTTTGACTCCGAGTTTGCATAAATCGACCAAAGACAAGTGGAACAAAACCTAAAACTAAGAAAGAGATAAAAGCCTAAACTAAAAATTAAAAGCCTAAAGAGAGGAAAGGAAAAGAAGAAAAGGAAACAAAAGTGTTAAAGAAAATAATACCGGACGGACGCCCAAAAGATTGGACGGGCGCCCAGATGGAATTGAGGTCGGACGGGCGCTTAGTAATGTAAACGCCGTCTGATGTATTGTATACTCGAACGGGCGCCCAAAACTTATGGACGCTGCCTAAAGTGAATAAAACAGAATCAGATTGATAATTTCAAATGACGGGCATCCAATATCCTGGCGCCCGCTTGCACACGGGAAAACTTAGAATGAACGAGAATTTGCGTATAATGCAAGAAGGGAAGAAAGAACGCTTAAAAAAAAAGCGAAGATCTAACTAGAAAACTACTACTAAGGGAGAGTTTTAAACCCTAATTATCTACTTAACAACTACCTAAAACAATTATCAACTAAAAACAGGAATTTAAAACGGATTAAAACAGGAAAACGAAACAAAAACAAACGGAAAAACAGGAAACGAAAATAAAAACTAGACAACCGTCCGGTTCCCGCAACGGCGCCAAAAACTTGTCACGGATTTTATCAACACGTAATAAACAAGTAATAATCCGGTTAACCTCAAGTATAAGGATCGTAGTATGGAGGCTAATGCCGGGTCGATCTTACGGGGAACTAAACGATTGTGATTTCTAGTTTTTATCTAACTAACCTATGTCACGATTACTAAGCTAAATAACGGATAAAACTAAACGAATATCAGAAATTAAACTTAACTAAAACGTAAAACCGGACGTAAAGAGATGATCTAAAGCCAGGAAAGATACGGGCTGCGAACCAATTTAAACTAACTAATCTAAGATGCGGATAAAAGTAACTAACTAGACAAATTCAAGCTTTTAAGGATTTAAATCAAATTTATAACGAGCAAACGAGGATTGATCCACCTATCCAACAAGCATTGATTCCCTATCTCGATTATATTGCAGTTTGTATTCAGGTTGTGATTCACCTTACCTAAACATGAACCCTAATTCCTTAGAAAGTTCATCTATCAATCTATTATCTTCCGATGTAAGATTAACGCGTTTAATAACCAAAGATGCAAACTTTGTGTTTATAATCTATTAATCAGACCTATTAACTTCCGTTATTATAGATTCGAGTTACTATTCTTATTCATGGTGATCTAGGGTTTATTAAGACTTCCATCAACAATAAACAATCAACACATGCATATCTTCCGATATAAAAGCAAATTAAACATGAATAAGCATGAATAAGAAACAACCTTTATTAAAAACTCACAAGATAATCGAAGAAAACGAAATCAACAATTGTTGGACGGCTTCACAATACTCGCTTGATGAAGCTTTTAGCCTCTGAACATCCTCAAGAACTCAAATTTGCGTAAAAAGTGCATAAAAAGTAACTAGTGTTTAATCTAAATTAAGAGCATAAAAATAGGAATAAAAGATGAAAACGCAGCCTAAAGCCGCCCCTAGGTTTAGGGTTTTGAATAATGTGTATGATCCTTTTGTGGAGAAACAAATTGACTATATATAGATTTTAAAGTCGGTTCTCGCTAAGTCGGCCACCGGACGCCTGTCTGAAACCTTGAACGCCCGTCCACTCTTTCAATAAAACTTCGAATCGGGCCGAGTCATGACCAGACGCCGTCCATCCAGCGCCCACTCCAGCGGCCCAAACTTCCTAGAATCAAAGATGACATCCTGGACGCTCGTCCAATTGCATCAGACGCCCGTCCACTGGACGGAGATTCTGGACGCCAGTTTGATATGATCGATTTTGATTTATTGATCTTTATCCCTTCTATCTCTATCCCACTTCTTCATTATCTCTTTTATCATCATATATTTCGAACTTAATCAACCTTTGATCATCTTTTGAGCCTCCAACATGTATCTATAACACATAAAAACATCGCAAAATGTAATAATGCTCAAATAATCATAAAATCACAATTAAAACACATAAATCAACCTAGTTTGCGATTAACTCATTTAAAATATCATTTGCTCAATATATCCATTAAACCCTCGTTTCTTATGCAATTTAGTACAAATACGGGGAAAAATATCATAGAATATAGCGTTATAAATCGTATAAATTCACCCTTAACAATAGGCAGTGGTGTGATGATATTCGTAGAGGTTTAAGGAGGAACGAGCAGTTGCTTCGTAATCCTACCTTTGATGATCCTGCCTATCCACCTTGTCAGTCAGATCCTTATAGCTTACCAGATTGGGTAACACCTATTCCACCACCTTCGAGCTTTCATCCATCGTCATATCCTTTTGGGAGCCAATCTAGTGGAACACGTGTATTTTCGACAGGTGTTCAGAGACCAGCGATGTCTAGTCGGGGAGGATTCACTGAGTTTGCACATATCACGACGGGCATGAGTTCGATGGGTCTTGATAGTTCGATCCAGACCACGACTACAGCTTCACCACCACTTCTCACCATTTCCGAGTTCAAGCTTTCATGTCGATCCCGAGGAAGACTATGAAGATGATCAATTTCATAACTATGTTTGATTAAACATTTTTACTGCACGTTTTATTCGACATTTTCATTTAGATATTGGTTTGTTTTCGTTTTCGTTTATTTTGATTTTATTATCACAATATGGTTTGCACTCTAAATCGTCTTAATTTTTATAAACTATAAAAAAAAAATTGTATCATTACTAAGTCGTTTTCAAAATATAATGTGTCGTTTTATCAAGTCCGTATCAAGTTAAAACTTTAAAACTATATCTTCAAAGCATTGTTAAACATGTGAAGTAAAAAAACAAAACACAACTTGACTTTTACCTCTCGCCCTCAAGAAAAGAAAGATGAGGCCGGACTGTCCGCCTATTCTCGCCCGAGCCGTGAAGAAAGAGGGGTGAGTCATTCTAGAGTTCGTCTGATACAGCCACGTATGTTTTATTTACTTCTATTAAAGGTAGGAAGCCAGGAAGTAATACATTGCCATTCCTTTCACCTTCTACCTTGTTCCTTCTATTTTTCATCTGCTTTAAATGTCAAACCGATCCTCACCTTCATTCAATTCATATGAGCCTAACACCCCGGATGCTCCGGAGTCTCAAGCTTCCACTCAGAATATAATTTTCCACCCTTGTTTTGCTAATTCTCCAATCCAGTTGGAGAAAGGTTTAAATTTCGATAAGATAGGTCGATGGGGTAAAACTATTATTCGAGGATTTGGCTGGAAGAAGTTCGTCAGTACGCCAAGAGGAAGGATAAATGTCTCGATAGTTCGAGAGTTTTATTCTCGCCTAAATGACGACGCCCATGATTGATATAACTCAAATTGTTTCGGTAAGAGGAGTGGCTGTTCCCTTCTCTTCATCTATTATCAACCAACTTTTTGAAATTCCTCCTGTTACGATGCAACATTTCGAGATGAAATGGGAACTACAAAATCCATATAATCATTTGAATAAAGTGCGAGTCTTTCCAATGTCTGTTTCACTTTTCGACACAAATCACGAAATGTCTCACGCTGCTTTACTTCCACACCTAAAGGCGTGGAATCATTTCATTAACTCTAGGGTGTATCCTACTTGGGATTTCGGGAGCCTTAATGATAATGAAATGCTTCTACTTTTTGCTTTGGCATTTGGTGAATTTGTCGATTGGGGTATTTTGATTCAAAGGACAAAGGTTGGAATTTGCAATCACGAGAGGTAGTAGGGGGAAACCTATGCCTAATGCTTGGATGATTTCGCGTCTTTGTACTCAAATGAATGGAGTTGGAGAGCTCGAGACGGAAGAAATTATTCCGCCTAGTAGATAATAGAGTTGGCTTGTTACCGGTTGATACACCGGGTTGTTCATCAACAATTTAGTTGGTTTGTTAGTTTATGATTGTTTAAGTTTTTAATAAGTTAAGTTTGTAGTTTTCAGTTTAGTTAAGTTTTTCTTTAATTGTAATCGTTTGTCTTGTTTAATATATATGTTTCAGTTTTTAAGTTGTTTGTTATTTACGTTAAGTAAGAAAATCAAAATAAAAATGATAATATATAATTTTAATTTTATTTTCAAACCTACTTTTTTAATACTCATTGAACATCGGGACGATGCCACTTCGTAAGTGGGGAGTAGAGTTAGGTTAGAAAATTCATTAAAATTTTTGAAAAAATAATTATAAATTATAAAAATTATCAAAATTTTTATTACTTATTTAATATATAAATATGAATAAAAATTGATATAATTTGGAAGAATAAGTTTTTAATTAAGTAAAGTATATTAGATATATTATAATTATATTTTATGCCTAATTTAGATCTTAATTAGATTTTAAGTTTATATAATTAAGTAATTAATATTAAATATTGTTTTTATGAAATTATATAAGTATGTTGATAATTATAAGAAAAATTGTTAGAATCAATTTCTTTTCAAAAATGAATTATGTGTTTGGAATTGGACTAGGAATGACGATTTTTGGCACCACAAAAATATAACTATAGCCAAATAGCCTACCTAAATAAATTTCCAATTTTTGTTCCTACCTCATCCTTGATTAGAGTGATCAAGACCTCACTCGAAATTGCCATTTGTGATTAACTAGAAATAACCAACCTTTAGCTAATTTTGGTCTACATTTCCTTGAAATTCTGCAAGTTTGTACGTACTTATGAAAAGAGATGAAGACATAAAAGCTAAGTTTTGGTATATCTTTGAGATTGGAAAAATTAGATAAGTATTAGTATATTCGATCTTACCTCATGACACTTGCAAGATAGTCAATTTTGGTAATAAGTTCGATATGTTAATATTCTATAAAAGAATTAAGAACGAAGCACCATATTTACACAAGATTAATCAAATATCGTATCTTCCTTATCTTTGATCGACAACTTAAAAATAATAAAAAGAACATATCGGTTGTAGCTACCAATGATTTGAGTGCAAGAGGTATTATCTCAAATGTCTTATATCACTATGAGGTTAAGCCCCGATTGCCTCGATGATAGTGGTCCAAATAGGGTATTATCTCGAAATGTCCCCTATTGTTGGGAATGAAGGCACAGAATGAAAAAGAAAAAGTCGAATCATAAGATCTCAAGAATGATTACAAGTTTAAGGAAACCGGACTTGTAATTTTCGATCGAAAGAGTAGTACTCCGATCAATCTTGATGAAGCAATGCTTGTAAGTTTGATTTTCTACACACACTCACGCTTTCAGTTCTTGATTGAAAAAAATAATAATAAAAAGAGAAAATCTGAAAAAAAAATAATAAAGATGCTATTAATCGATGATTATTTTTTGATCAAGAATATGAAGATGCAGGTACGTATGACTTGCCTCTTTCTCTTTTTTATTTCCTTTTTTCCGATTAACCAACATCTTGAGCCTAAACTTTTTAAGCCATTTTTTTCGACTACCTGACCAAGTTTATAATTCCAGGATTTCATAATAGTTGCGATTAAAAATCATTATAATATTTTATTTATACTTATTAAGTATTACATGTACAATTTCATCTAAATAATATTTGATGTTTAAGCTATTTAAGTTATATACACTTTCTGTCTTCTTACAATTTTAAATTAGAATAAATAATATATTTATAATATTGACAATATAAATTACATTAAAAATTATAATCTGATCAATTATATTATCTTTGATTACCGCTTATTTTTGCTCGAGGACGATCAAAAGCTAAGTGGGGATTAGTTGATATACTACTTTTATATGATTAAATATACGTTATATTATTATGTTTTATCAACGAATTCTATATAAAATATATGAAATTATGATATAAATGATATGAAATGTTAATCTTTATAGTTTAGAGTAGTTAGTAGTAAAACTTAGTAATAATAGTAAAAAGTTATCATTTTGTACCGATTTTAGTAAATCGGAGTGTCGTGTCAGATTTACGTGGGTATTTGTGGTATTTTATTGCAGATTTATAAACCGAGACCCCGAGAATCGACATATTGAAGTATAATCATATCTTTGGAAGGATTTAGAGAGTATCACGAGCTTAAATGGTCAATCGAATTGCTTAAGTGGTCAAGTGGTCAATCGAAGTGGTCGAGTGGCTAATCGATTCGATTAAGTGGTAATCGAGAAATATCTTCGACAAACGAATGGCTCATCTAAACGACATTATCTGAAGAAGAGTCTTTCACGAAAGTTGTATATTTTCCCGAGATCTTTCCGATGCCTCTTCAATCATGATTTTTGGAGATCCAGAACTCGAGATATGAATTTTATAAGTTATATATTATTATAATCATATATTTATCCTCGCACATGCTGATTAATCAAGGGGGGATGGATGCAATCATTAGGCCGGACCAGTCCGGCCTTGGAACATTTTCTATATATGGGAGATCAGATGCAGAGCAACGTTTGTACCAATATATATATACAATATCCTATATATATTCTCTATATCTTTTTAATTAGTAGTTTGTAAATAGGCCTTATGTCAAAAATAATAATCTCGTAGTACTGTTGTAATGCTCGGGAAATTATCGGAAGTTCGGTGTTGTTGAAGTTGTTGTAATGTCCGGAAGAATACGACTCTGATTCAACATTTGTAATCGGGTAAATTTTCTAAAGTATTTATGTTTGTTTTGTTTATTTTTATCTTTTTAGTCGTTATAATGTTTTTTTAGCTAAGTCTAAATAACTAGCCAAAGTTATGTAATCGCTTTATTTCGATCTTTTCGTAAAGGAATGTCGCCTAATTAAAATTGACTAAAATTGAGTTAATTGAATCTTTTTCTATTTTGTAACGTATTGATAATATTCGGATTGACGTAATTAACCAAGATGAATCGCAACATATAACCTAACGATGAACTGACCAGAGAAGTTAGAATATGAGATAAAAGATAGAAAAACCGGAGGGTAAAATTGGCCGTGCGTAAAGCGTGACAACGGAATCCTATTTCATACCCGGGGACAGATTTGTCTTGGGAAAGATTAATCTTATTAAATTTGTGCTCAAGATCATAATAATGTTAAAATCAACGGTTTAATTGAAACGAACACCGGAAAGTTAAATCGATCCGCCTGACAACCGGAGCCTTTTGAATAACATCGGCCGTCTGGACAAACGGAATAACCTCTTTTATCCGGGGTAGATTTGTACTGCACTGCTCGCACTAACCGAGATTAGCATAGAGGCGCTTGTGGAGATTAAATCGATGACAATGACATATGACAATTTCATACGCTGCGTGTGAGGAGGAATTGTTAACCTCGTGAGTACACCGCTTCATTTACTCAATTGGACCTAATATAAAAGGAAAGATCGAGCACATTCTCATTTCTTCAAAAAGATCGTATAAATCAATTATATAAACTTTGGCTAGTTCTATTTGTCTATTACTATAAACTACATATTGGTATCTATATATTTATATCTATATATATATTTTGCAATCTATGTACATTTATATATATTTATATATCTATATATATTATATTAGAATAACTTTTAAATTACGATTTATTTTATGTTTAGTAGAATAGTAGTAATCAGTGTGATAAAATTGTCGCTTAGATCGAGTTAATAATGTACTCTTTGGTGTTTAACCACACTTAGAAGAATTACCACGGTTTTCCCTCGAGGATTCGACACTCGACTCACCACACTAGCACTACAGCTTTGACCCGGTACACTGCCGGTTAGGATCTATATAGCCTAGAAAAGGTCCGTCAATAAACAAGTCGGAGTCTCAACTCTAGTCTGTTTATCAAATCAATACTGATTTTGATCACAATAACACATCAGGTCCTAATCTAAAAACTGAGCTTATTACATATTATTCAAAATTTTGCAGGCCTCTTATAAATTTGCAAGCACAACAGATTGCAGTCGCAACAAACAGATTTAACAGATGAATGGCAAAGAGTTGTCACATAAATTCAGCAGGAGATTTTCAACAAGTTTAGCATAAACAAGGGGGCAGAATTTCAGGGTACAAACATAAGATATTGCACACTGAAATTCCCAGCAGATATTGGGAAGGACATAAACTCAAGACCAAAAACATTGATTCAGAACAGTCCTTGCACACAAGCCTAAAAATTCAGATTGCTATGCCTTATTCACAAGGCTGTGAGAAGGTTTGTCAAACCAACCACACAAAGGGGTTGTTCCTGAATGTTCAGGCAATGGCAAGCTGATGATGGATACAAATTTTTAGCCAACCTAGAGTGCTTAACTACACAGAATGCAAGTAAGCACATACAACTGATACTGCAAGACTTAACCAAGTTCCTGATTGACTCAAGATCGATTTGAATTGAAGTCAAATCAAATTTCCGTGATCCTCACTTAGGCAATTTCCGTTATTAGAGTCCTTCAACACAAATGATCTTAGAAACAGGGTGCCTTAGTTTAATCAACCGCATAACACACGTACTACGCACTCAGCTAGACAATAGAAATAAAAAGGTTTTCTGGATTGATTTACCTTCACAGAAAGAACACAATGCAGACAAACAAGGAGGTTGATCCTGAGTCATGTGTATAGCTTTTCCTATCCTCAAGCTATACACACTCTTAGCAAGATTCCAACCCAAATCTTTATCACTTCAGGCAAGTGATAAGGATTTCAGCCACAGACCTTTACTTTAAAAAAAGGTTGAAAAACTTTTTTAAGTGAAAGTATGTGGTAATTGCTCTGTTATAAAAACTGATGTTCAAAAATGAAATGAGTGCTGGTATTTATAATAAAGTAGTGACAGAGAAGTTACTTGCAGGAAAGAATATAGACAAATTCTAAGGCATTATGCAGTGGAGACTGAGTCTAGACATGAAGTAGGACTAAAACATTTTTTTAAACATCATTGGGCCACTGCCCTCAGCTAAGATTCAAAATCATAAGGTAAATGCCCTCATTTGAATCATAAAGAACCAGCAAAGGGTACAAGAAACACAGTTATGAGAATAACCAACACGTGTACACAGAATCTGTAACAATTTACACAAGATTTTCTTCATATGGCGAGCACGCATGCAAAGCTTCAAATCCTTATTCGGCTTGACTGGTTTGAAAACCTAAATCGGACAAATGACAAAATCAGAAAATCCATTCAAATCGTAAAAATAATCGCATAGATATCAACTCATAAAGGAAAGATTCCACCTTTTTCTCGCTTACATTTCCTTAAAATGTCACGAGATGAAATCGGTGAAGATTCTGCAATCAAAGCCTTCCAGACGGGGAAATAGCACGTGGTGACTTTGATTTCGAAAGAAACCTTCACATGTAATCACTACATTGATTCAATATATGAAATCCTGAGTCAAACATTCCAAGATTACGAAAATCTTAGAGATTTCGCACATGGTTGCTTAGCTCGAATTAATGGAGAATCAATGGGACAGACATGCGGTTTAATTTACCGGAGAAAAAATGGTGGATTTTTCTGGATATGCATTAAATAGAGAATGAAGAAGACGAAGTGAGGGAATGAATCTGGTCAGATATGAGGGATAGAGAGATAGGCAGCAGGATCGGCTAGGGTTGAGAGATAGAGGAGCAGAAATGAGGGGATTATGATCGGGTGGATATTTAGGTTTTAGGTTATATGATAAAAAGATGGGCTTGTGCCCAAGGTTAAGAAAAAAATGAAAAGGACTGGGCTGATTATGTAGATAAGATTTTGGTAACTGGCTGAGCCCGATATTTAGATTAATAGAATATGATAATGGGCTCGATTAAATAGTATTTGATCGATGGGCTTGATTTATTATGAAATAAGGAAAGACTTGAACTTAAAACAGATTGCCCCAATATTAGAATGCCATACACTTATCAAACGTGTTATAAACTAAAACTAGCGGTCACACCACATGTATTGCATAAATGCCATTACACATGGTACAACACATTTAATTTTGATGTTAACAACAAGTTGCACTGTTTGCATCTTACTTATTAGATTTTGATACCTGCAAGATACTTGAAACACACAATTAGTATAAAAAACACATATTAGGGTTTTTTGGGAATTAATCAAACTTAAAGTGCAACTGGGGCTCATAACTCAACAGTTTAGTGAGTGGATACACGATTTTGTGGGGATTTAGTACAATCCTTTCAAATTCCTGACGGTTTTGTGTAACCGATGCATGTACTGTTCTGACAATTAGTGGGTGTGTACAAACAACAGGTTCTGATAGACGGCGGGAATTAAATGCGATGTAATCATGTTGTCGGTTCGGGCCAATGAATCGACACTAGAGGTCGCTTTTGATTAAACTTTCGCCACATCAAATCTTTTAGTTTCAATTGATCAGTTTGAGATTGTTGAGGTCAATGACTGATCTGTTTGGTGAGCGCACCCAACATAACAAAGATCAACTTCTTGACGAATCTCTCCTGCTTAAATCGACTTAACTAACTCGATTATACCCAACTCGCCTCTCGCTTGGCAAATCTCTTTGTCCAATGGCTTAGTAAAGATTTCTCGCCAACCGATATTCGATGAGGTACATAGAGAATCGTATGTCTTTCTTTTCCACATGATCGCTTATAAAGTGATGTCTCACATCAATGTGGTTCGCCCTTGAGTGCAAAATCTGGTTGTCGCTATTGCAATTGCCCTTGTATTATCACACATTATTGGAATCATTCCTTCTTCTATTCCATAATCTCTCAGTTGTTGTCTAATCCATAAAACTTGAGGACAACAACTTCCAGCTGTGATGTATTCAGCTTCAGCTATTGAAGTAGAGATTGAGTTTTGCTTCTTGCTGAACCATGACACAAGTCTATTTCCCAATAACTGACATGTGCCTGAGGTGCTTTTTCTGTCCACATTTCATCGTGCATAATCTGAATCTGAGTAGGATATTAGTTTGAATTCTCAATCTCTTGAATACCATATCCCAAATCCTTTTGTATCTTTTAAATACTTCAAGGTTCTTTTTACAACTGTGAGATGGATCTCTTTAGGTCTAGTTTGAAATCTAGCACAAACAACAACAGCATAAGATATATCTGGTCTACTTGTTGTAAGATAAAGTAGACTTCCAATCATTCTTCTGTAGAGAGTTTGATCCACATCTTTGCCTTATTTGTCTTCATCTAATCTTATGTTAGTCCCTATTGGTGTTGAGATGCCAGTAGATTTCTCCATTCCAAACTTTTTGATCAGTTCTCTTGTATACTTAGTTTGGTGAATGAATATCCCATTATCCATTTGTTTAACATGTAAATCGAGAAAATAATTCAGTTATCCCATCATACTCATTTGAAACTTGCTCTTCATATCCAAAGATAATATCGTCAACATAGATCTCAACATGTAAAGTACTTTCTTCAACTATCATTCTGAATAAGGTCTTGTCGATAGTTTCTTTGATAAATCCATTATCCATTAAAAACATAGATAGAGTTTCATACCAAGCTCTTGGTGCTTGCTTCAGTCCATATAGAGCTTTCCTCAGTCTAAAGACTTAATCAGCTTGATCCTTAATTTCATATCCAGGTGGTTGTTGAACATAGACTTCTTCTTCAAGAATCCCATTCAAAAATGCGCTTTTGACATCCATCTGGTACGCTTTGAATTTCTTGTGAGCTGCATAGGCGAGAAAAAGTTTGATCGCTTCAAATATTGTAACTGGGGCATAAGTTTCATCAAAATCTATGCCTTCACCTTGTGAATATCCTTTAGCTACAAGTCTAGCTTTGTTTCTGATGATATTCCCATCTTCATCAAGCTTGTTTCTGTAAACCCATTTAGTGCCAATGATGTTTACATGATCTGGTTTGTCTACTAGTTCCCATACTTGATTTCTTTCAAATTCATTCAGTTCTTCTCGCATAGCTAATATCCAATCTGGATCTTTTAAAGATTCTTCTATCTCTTTAGGTTCAGATTGAGATAGGAAACACGCAATCCTTGCATCGAGTTGATGTCTTGTTCGAACACCAGCTTGAGTATCACCAATCACTTGTTCTTCAGGGTGATTCCTCATCCATTGATGTACTGGGGGTTGCATCAAGGGATCTATATTCTGTTGAACTGGTTCTTGATTTTCTTCATCTTGATCATCTTGAATTGGGTCAGAATCATGTTACTGTCGGGGGTTCAGTTGTTGGAAACTGAGGTTGATCTTGATCTGATGATTTTGAACCTCTTAATCTTCCCATGTCAACATAAACTGATTCTGGTAGAACTGGTAACTGAGGCTGAGAAACTGGTTCTGGTCTGATTCTAGTTTATTCACCAGGAAAGTTTGGTTCATCAAATACTACATGAATTGATTCCTCATGCTTAAGTGTCCTTTTGTTCAGTACTCTAAATACTTTGCTGACACTTGAATATCCTAGAAATATTCCTTCATCAGCTTTGGGTTGAAAAACCTGAAGTTGATCTTTTCCATTATTGTGTATGAAACACTTGCTTCCAAAAGCATGAAAGTAGGAAACAATTGGTTTTCTTCAATTCCAAATTTCATAGGCTGTCTTCTCATGTCTCTTATTCATGAGAGCTTTGTTCTGTGTGTAGCAAGCTATGTTAACTGCTTCTGCCCAATATTTTTCAGGCAGTTTTGCTTCACAGACCATAGTCCTTCCTGCTACTTTGAGTGTCCTATTTCTTCTCCCAGCTACACCATTCTGTTGAGGTGTTTCTGTTGCTGCAAGTTGATGTAAAACACCATTTTCTTCACAGTATTTGATAATCACATTGCTAAGGAATTCAGTTCCTTTATCAGATCTTATCTTCACAACTGAGACACTCTTCTGATTCTGAAGTATTTTGAGAAGTTCTTTAAGTTTTTGCTTGGTTTCACTTTTCTTGGTTAAGAAAATAACCCAAGTGTATCTTCAATAATCATCTACTACCACCAATGTATACTTCTTTCCATTGATACTGATTGGTGTGATAGGTCCAAATAAGTCCATATGCATTAGTTCTAAAACTCTATTTGTAGAATGCTGAGACTTAGTATTGAAATTTGCTTTTGTTTGCTTTCCTTGCTGACAAGCATCACATAAGCTATCTTTCTTGTTGGTAATCTCAGGTACTCCAATTACTAACTGTTTCTTGACAAGTGTGTTGATGTCATCAAAATTAAGATGACTCAGTTTCTTGTGCCATAGCCAGCTGACTTCTGATTTGGTATGCACAAGTAAACAAGTTTCTGCAACTACTATAGTCCAATCTACAACATACATATTCTCTTTCTTCTTCCGGCTAGAACAACTTGAAATGCTATTTCGCTGATGACAATGCAGAAATATTTGTCAAACGTGACTCTGTCTGCCATAGCACAGAATTGACTGGTGCTGAGTAAATTGTAATGCAATCCTTCTACATAAGATACATTTTTGATTGTGAGTCCATTTCTGATCAAATTACCATAGCCTTTGATGAAACCAGGTTTGTCTTTACTTCCAAAATTAACTTTTGGTCCATCTTTTGCAATAAAATTACTTAGACAAATTCTGTTCTTGTCATGTGTCTTGAGCATCCACTATCAAAGTACCATATATCCTGCAAAATAAATTAAACATTTTTAGGTACCCAACTCTGTTTGGGTCCATGGGTCAGTTGTCAGTACAACTTTGGGAATCTATCCTATAGGTATTTTTTGGATATTGTTGCACTTGTTTTCAAATATGTAAGCCACAATCCCATAGTATCTATGCTTGGACTGTGTCTTATTTATATGATCTCTCAGGTCCTTTGACTGAAACTGATTGCCATGATGCTTCCCATTAATGAAACATGAATAATAACCATCATTTCTTTTATACTGAGGTCTGTGCTGACCTTGGTACTGAGGTTTCTGCTGAGGACTGAAATGATTCCTCTGCTGACCTTGAGACAGAAACTTGTGATAAGTTTTCTATCTAAAAGATTGCTTCTATCTGTTTTAATAGTAGATTCGTAGAAATTCGATAGCCATCGCCGCTGGAAATAATCGCTTTCCCCCTGACTTTGTGAATCTTTGAGTAATTGATATTCTTGAATTTACTTTGACTGAAATTTTTCTGGTTCTTAGCCTGATTATCTTGAGTATATTCAGTATTTGATCTACCTTTTCGATTTTCATGATGTGCATCTAATTACATTTTTGGTTGAATCTGTTGTTGTTTACAACTGACTTCTTTGAAAATTGATGCTGTGACTGACTTGATTCTCGTTGAACTTGTTTTACTGGTTCAACATGCTTCTTAGTTTGAGGACATTGTTCAGCTATGAACTTAACACCTGTTTTGGCATTAGGTTTATTTGTCTTACTCGTTCCTCCCTTCGAAGTTTGATGTGTATCAAATCCCAGGCCAGTTCTATCTCTATAGGGATTTCCTGATTTGATTCCAGTGGCTGAACTAGATTGAGCAAAAGATTCGATTCTTGTCACGATACAAGAGGGTCGATAATCGATTCTTTCCCTTTATCGCCTCGCTTAGTTTTGACGTGTTCAACTCATTTTTCAATCTTTTGACTTCTGGAATTAGAATTTCTTTCTCGACTTTGATTGATTCATACCCAGCCTGTATGGTGACAAGCTGACTCATCAACTCATCAAGAGTTTCTTCTAATTCTGAGTTCTTTGGATTGGAATCGGCTATTGAAGAACATGCATTTTGCATGGAAATCTGAGTTGAGCTGTTTTTGGAATTTGATTCATGTACCTTATTGGAATCTTCCATGTGAGCCATTAAAGCTATATCATCAGATAACCTTTCCGTAATAAAATTCAGAGTCGATTCATCTCCATCCAACATTGCTCTTCAACCGGTTCTTTGTTGCTAAGTCTTCTTGGTCGGGCTTCCGACATTCACTTTATAGTGACTGTGCTTCTTAAAGTTGAACCAAAGATATTCGTCATCTTTCCTTTTCATAGGAGTCTTTTTTATATAATTTTGAGTTACTGGATGACCATTCTTCATCCTTCTGATTTGACTCATCATGAGTGCCATTTGTTCATCCATTTCATCCAACTGTTGAAGATTATTTGTGGATGTTTCTTGAGAGTCATTGGATGCTGTTGCAAGTGCTGTGGCTTTTGGTTCTTCTAGAGCTTTCATTATTGTAGCTGTGCTTGTAAAATCTTCACTGAATTCATAAGCTTTCAAATCTGAGAAGATTTCGAAGGATTCCTCTATGTCAAGTCCTCTAGATTCTTCCATAGCAGTGACCTTCATCTTCCAACACATTGGCAAGGCCTTCAAGATTCTTGTATTGATTACTTTATTTGTGTATTCAATCTTGAGTAGGTCTAATTCATCCATGATAGCACTGAACCTCGTCTCCATTTGGTCAATGGTTTCTCCGGATTTCATCTTGAAATTCTCAAACTTCTGCTTTGCAACTGAGATCTTGTTCTCCTTCATTGAGTCAGTTCTTTCACAAACTAACTGAAGTTTATCCCACATTTCATTAGCAGTAGTGCAATCTTTCATCTTTAAGTACATGTTGCTATCAAGAGTTCTGAGGATATAGTCCATATCATCGTCCATTCAAATTTTGGGCTTTGGAACATGAACTTGATTTTCACCAATACCGCATGTGTGTGATCCGATTGGTCTTTCAAAGGAGAGCACGCCCATCATCTCATCATGAGTAGCTGCTAAAAAAGCCTGCATGCGACGTTTGTGTTCGTCAAATCTTTCCATGTTGCACATAAGCATTTGTCTGGCATACTGATTTTTATCCATTGTGAGTGAGTGAAAACTGATTAAAAACTTAAAACTAAAAATTGAGCTTTCTGATGAGAACAACTAGAGGAGATATAGAGCAACTGAGTTTTTAACAATTGGTTGTTAAAGAAACACTGCTCCGATACCAATTGTTGGTCCCTTGGAAAGGCTAACACAAGTTTAGAGGGGGGGTTTAATAAACTTGTCACCAAAAACTGTATTTTAATCAAATTACGGTTCAATTTTAACTTGTGAGGAGTTGAGCTAACAAAACTGAGTTTAAGTTAAACTGACTTATACAAAACATGGTCAACCGGCAGCGGATATAATTCTAGCCTTTTTCTTGATCTTGTTATTCTGTGTGAAAGCTGAGTGTGTAAAACTGAATTCTGATGAATGTCAGTTTATGAGCTGTGAATTGTGTAACAATCAGCTCTTCAGTATGCTGTGAAAAAAAATACTGTAATGAGAAATAACAGAATGTAAATGCGTAAAATTAATGAAACAAGAGTTATAGAGGTTCCAGGTGGTGTAATCCTATCACCCTCTGCTCTCTCGTGGTGTAGGAGGAAAATTCCACTAGAACTTTTGAGGTGAGTCATTACAAAAGTCCTAAACAATATAGTCCTTGGCTAATCCTAACTTCACTATCTAAAAAGTCAAAGAACATGTTGATTGTCGCTTCTTCAAATGCTTGAGCCACTGGGTCCTTGAATTTTTACGTATGCCTCTTCACCACTACTACCACAACAAACACAATACACCCGATCACGATACAATCTGCCTTGGAAAATCCTTCACCGGATTGTTTCATAGTCGAAACCTTTGATTAAGAATCGTTAATGAGAATCAATAAATTGATTCTTGTTTGTGGTTCTTCAAAGTGTCTAAATCTAGATGAATTCTGTAGATTGAACACATGATGAAATTCTTGATTGATCTTGTTAGCGCAAAGATGATAGCAATTCGAATGAACGAGACTAGTGCACAAAATGCTTGTAATCTTGTTAATTCTTAGATAAATCTTCGTATTGATCCTTGGTGCAAAGTCCTCTATTTATAGTGTAATGTCCAACGTTCATCTTGATTGAATTCGAATTGTATCAACGTTTATCTTGTAATGGCTATATTTTGTGACCGTTCTGACTTGTCAGTATTTCATCCAATAACATTGCTTCCCTTACAAAGTTCGATCAGCATTTCATCGCTTGTTGATGATCGACTTATAAAACTGAGTTTCCAGATCAGTTTTATAATGAGTTTATCAGTAGTCCGTTGCTTGACTGACTTGGAGCATTAACTGAGATTTTACTCTTCTTGAAATATCAGTACTCCAATTCTTCTTCTGATTATAATTGACTTAACCAGAGTACACCATAAGCATATATCATCTAAGATTTCATTGTCCTTATGACTCTTAGGTCTTCATACAAGATACATAAAGTCAGTTCAGGTTACCACAAACTTGCCTGAAGTCTAACTTTTACTGCCTCGACTTGGTCTACATAAACTCGAGTTTGAACCCTCGCTTCTTCAATCTTCAATAACTGAGTCTGTGTCCCTCAATTCTTCTCTCTTCTAGATAAGCCAACTAAGTCCGTGTCCCTCAGTGAACTTACCTTCTTCAGTTCTGAGTGAGCTTCAGTTCTTGGTGTATTCTGAGTCAGTGTCGATGACTTGCCTTTTCAGTTTCTTAGATGATTTCCAGTTTTCTAAGTGATTTCAAGTTTTCAGTTTCACGACACTACTGTCTAATACAGTGCTTGTCTGATGTAACATATACAAATATCAGACTCTAGTAAAACCTATACATTCAGTTCTAGACATCTTTTAGCTTTCCACTATAACAGCTGGTTTCAGCACTCCATCAATGAGGTTAAGATAATGACTTATTAACTATGATGAATTATCATCAAAACTTAAATTATTTTTCCAACAATTTCCCCCTTTTTGATGATGCCAAAACTCTCCTTAAAAAAAAGATTAAAGATAAGTAGAAAAAAAAATGTAAAACTGGAAACTGGATTTCATTAAGATAAGAAAAAACTGGAATAGTTACACATTGGTAAAAACTGAATTAAGAGCTAAACTATTTTCTGTGATCTTTGTGTAACTAAATCACATTTCCTTTCCTTATCATGAAGCTGAAACGCACTTTCTAGCTTCATGTCTCCCTTGTTAAAAGTTCTGTTGTAGTATACTTGACTAGAAAGCTTCCACTTTCTCCATAAGACTAACATTGGTAAAGCTGATTCATCCTTGTAGTAATTTTCAAATTCTGCAACATCAGCATTCATTTGTTCAATTTTGTCTCTGATTTGCAACTTTTCTTCAATATTCTTGATCTTCTTATAGTGTGACATCCTTTGATTGTAATACTGGTCAGATAAGAAGTAGGCAAGAGATTCTTCATAAGTTTTGTCTTTGTACTTCAGCTTGACATTATTGTGATCATTGACAAACTTCATCCACAAATCCTTTGTTAAAGTAGCTCTCCTTTCTCCAGGTTGATCAGATATTTCAATGAACTTTGTCGCTTAGTTCTTTTACAAGAACATAAGGATCTGATTTTGATTTGTATTTCTTAAGTTCTTCTTCCAAATTTTCATCTTTTCATCAAGTAATCTCAACTTTTCTTCTTCAGCTTCCCCCTTTTTGGCATCATACAATTGATTTACCAACTGATGGGTTGCATGTTGGTCTGCTGAGATAGTCTTTTAAGAATCAAGCACTTCTTTCAGTTGAGATTCTAACATATAAATGCGTTGATTTAAATGCCATTATGCTTGAGCATGTGTCTCTCTATCTTCCATGGTTGAGACTTCAAGTTTCTCCTTAAGACTGAGAATTTCTGATGCTGAGCTAGAAGATGATTTCTGAATATATGCAACTTGGTGTGGACTGAGACGTCCGCCTTCTTCCGACAATCCAAGTATCCAGAAATGTTTTTCAAAAGGCCATTGTAAGCATCCTTTTGGTTGAGCATAATCTTCAGATTTTCTTGTACTTTGCTCATTTCATCTTTTGTCAAAAATTCAGAAGGATCCGTTGCTTCTTCTTTTTGAATCTTAGGCTGAGTATCAACATCAATTACCATGAGTTGCTGATTCTCATCCTTTCCATCTGTTTGCTGGTTTTCAGTTCATTGGTTTCCAACTAGCAAATCTTTTTGCTGATTAGCAGCTTGAGCTTGAGGTTGAATTTCGCTTGCAAATCAAGCAAATTTTATCGCCTTATTTCTTCGATTCATCATCTTTGTCATCATCCTTCTTCTGCTGATCATCTAAAACTGATGACGTGGCTGATTTTCCTCGTTTAGATATCTCAGTGAATCTTCTGAAACAAGTTGTGAGAAACTCATTTGAAGGAAATAGAGTGTATAAATCCTTGATTTCAAGTTTTTCCAACAATGACTTTTCTTCACTTGCTAGAGTAGCGTCTCTACAATCTTCAGTTTTGAGTTTCATCTTCATCAGCCTGATGATTCTGTCTGCTTCAAAAAACTGAGATGGTTGCTGAGCTTGTTGTTGAGTCGTTGTCGCCAAATTGCTCTTGCTCCTTTCAAATGCATATAACGGAAACTTGTTTCTAGGAAATCGTCTGTTGTAATCGAGAAACAATTTGAGTTGATATAACATCCTGTCTAGTGACTCTAGGTGTCAGTTGTTGTTCCCCCTCAGTTGGTGCTAACTGACTTGAAGTACCTGGGAACAAACATTTGCCAACTGACTTAACTTTCTCTGAGTCAGCTTTTCGTTTGACTCCTTTGTGTTCGGCTATCTGCTGAGACACAGTTTTCTTCTTATCTCCAGGCTGAGAAGCCTTTTCTTTCTTCGAATGGACTATTGCTACATCTCTAGTTGATTTATCCATTCTTTGTATAGATGCACCTATAGTTTGTTCTGCTGCATTACCTGCCTTGAGTCTTTCAAAATAGTGTTGAATAAATCCACTGAGTGACTTTTTTAGTCGAAATCTTCCAATCAAGCTTCTTCCTTCACCTTGAGCTCTTCAACACCGGGCCCAATTCAAATAAATGTTGCTGCTTTAGTTGATTAAACACATAACCAGTGTAATTGAATTCAAATTCATCCCAAAGTATGTTCATCATATAAATGCGGTCTTCAGATAACTTGTCTATCCTTTTGAGTTGGCCAATGATGTATCTGCTGAGCCATTTGCCGAGGAGTCCAAACTCTAATTTGAGTTCATTGAAATGAGTACCAACTATTGCTGGTTCCTTACATAAGGCGATTTGTCTGAGAAAGGCGCTCTTTTGGGATGGTAAACAACTCAAATCTATTGATTTCACAACTAGTTCCTTGAAATCAAATTGCAACCTGATGACTTGTTCATTAACAATGATTCTTTCACCTCAAAATTTTGTGATTAGGGAGTTCCTTATCAATCTCATGTTCTCCCGTAATCAGAGGATCCCATCTAAATCACGTTCCTCTTTGAAAGTAACTTCCAGAATATCTCTTAATCCTGGCTGACGTTTGATCTTCTCGCAAATAAGACTTGCTAAAAGGGTGTTGCTGCAAAGTTCTTCATATTTCTCGAAAGATAAAGTATCCAACTCAGTAATGAGCCTTTCTTCCTGTGTTTTATTTGAAGCTGCCATTAAAATTTTTTGAGTTTTGATGAGAAAATAAGAAAGATGTAAGTTTTGGCTTTTGAGAGAAAAAGATTAGATCATTCTTGTGTGTGTGAAAAGATAAGCAAAAGAGGGTGGATATGTAGGTGATTTTGTAAGACGGTTTAGTGAGTGGGTAAACGATTTTGTGGGGATTTAGTACAATCCTTTCAAATTCCTGACGGTTTTGTGTAACCGATGCATGTACTGTTCTGACAATTAGTGGGGGTGTATAAGCAATAGGTTCTGACAAACAGCGGGAATTAAAAGCGATGTAACCGTTGTCGGTTCAGTTCAATGAACTGATACTAGAGGTCAGTTTTTGAGTAAACTTTCAGTTCCGTCAAATCTTTTAGTTTCAGTTGATCAGTTTGAGATTGTTGATGTCAATGACTGATCTGTTAAGTGAGCAAACCCAACATAACAAAGATCAATCCCCTTGAGGAATCTCTGGCTTAAACTGGCATAACTGACTTTGATTATACCCAACTCAGTTCTCAGATTTGCAAATCTCTCTTTGTCCAATTGCTTAGTAAAGATGTCTGCCAACTGATTTTCAGTAGGTACGTTGAGAACTGTTATGTCTTTCTTTTCCATATGCTCCTTTAAAAAGTGACATCTCGCATCAATGTGTTTCATCCTTGAGTGAAAACTGGGTTGTCAGTTGTTGCAATTGCGCTTGTATTATCACACATTATAGGAATCATTCCTTCTTCTATTCCATAATCTCTCAATTGTTGTCTAATCCATAAAACGTGAGCACAACAACTTCCAGCTGCGAAGTATTCAGCTTCAGCTGTTGAAGTAGAGATTGAGTTTTTCTTCTTGCTGAACCATGACACAAGTCAATTTCCCAATAACTGACATGTGCTTGAGGTGCTTTTTCTATCCACTTTGTATCCTGCATAATCTGAATCTGAGTAGGATATTAGTTTGAATTCTCATTCTCTTGAATACCATATCCCAACTCCTTATGTATCTTTTAAATACTTCAAGGTTCTTTTTACAACTGTGAGATGGATCTCTTTAGGTCTAGTTTGAAATCTAGCACAAACAACAACAGCATAAGATATATCTGGTCTACTTGCTGTAAGATAAAGTGGACTTCCAATAATTCTTCTGTAGAGAGTTTGATCCATATCTTTTCCTTCTTTGTCTTCCTCTAATCTGATGTTAGTCCCTATCGGTGTTGAGATGCCAATAGATTTCTCCATTCCAAACTTTTTGATCAATTCTCTTGTATACTTAGTTTGGTGAATGAATATCCCATTATCCATTTGTTTAACCTGTAAACCGTGAAAATAATTCAGTTCTCCCATCATACTCATTTGAAACTTTCTTTTCAGATCCAAAGATATTATCCTCAACATAGATCTGAACAAGTAAAGTACTTTCTTCAACTTTCATTCTGAATATGGTCTTGTCGATAGTTCCTTTGATAAATCCATTATCCACTAAAAACTGAGATATAGTTTCATACCAAGCTCTTAGTGCTTGCTACAGTCCATATAGAGTTTTTCTCAGTCTAAAGACTTTATCAGCTTGATCCTTAATTTCAAATCCAGTGGTTGTTGAACATAGACTTCTTCTTCAAGAATCCCATTCAAAAATGAACTTTTGACATCCATCTGGTACACTTTTAATTTCTTGTGAGCTGCATAGGCGAGAAAAAGTCTAATCGCTTCAAGTCTTGTAACTGGTGCATAAGTTTCAGCAAAATATATGCCTTCAGCTTGAGAATATACTTTAGCTACAAGTCTAGCTTTGTTTCTGATGATATTCCCATCTTCATCAAGCTTGTTTCTCTAAACCCATTTAGTACCAATGATGTTTACATGATCTGGTTTGTCTACTAGTTCCCATACTTGATTTCTTTCAAATTCATTCAGCTTCTTCTTGCATAGCTAATATCCAATCCGATCTTTCAAAACTTCTTCTATCTCTTTAGTAGAGATCGAGATAGAAACATGCAATCATTGCATCGAGTTGATGTCTTGTTCGAACACCACTTGAGTATTATGAATCACTTGTTCTTCAGGGTGATTCCTCATCCATTGATGTACTGGGGGTTGCATCAAAAGATATATATTCTATTGAACTGGTTCTTGATTTTCTTCATCTTGATCATCTTGAAACTGGGTCAAATCATGTTGTTCTAACTGTAGGTGGTTCAATGTTGGAAATCGAGGTGGATCTAGATCCGATGATTCAACCTCTTAATCATCCAATGGCAACATAAACCGATTCTGGTAGAACTGGTAACTGAGGCTGAGAAACTGGTTTTGGTCTGATTCCAGTTTCTTCACCAAGAAAGTTTGGTTCATCAAATACTACATGAACAGATTCCTCATGCTTAAGTGTCATTTTGTTCAAGATTTAAATGATTTGCCGACACTTGAATATCCTGCAAATATTCCTTCATCACTTTGGGTCGTGAAACATGAAGTTGATCTTTTCCATTATTGTGTATGAAACACTTTCATCCAAAAGCATGAAAGTAGGAAACATTTGGTTTTCTTCAATTCCAAATTTCATAGGGTGTCTTCTCATGTCTCTTATTCATGAGAGCTCGCTCGTGTGTAGCAAGTCAGTGTTAATCGCTTCGCCCCAATATCTTTTAGTGCGCTTTGCTTCACATATCATAGTCCTTCCACTTTTTTGAGTGTCCTATTTTTCTCTCAAATACACCATTCTCGCTGAGGTGTTGTTGTTGCTCGCAAGTTGATGTAAAACACCATTTTATTCACAATATTCGATAATCACTTTGTTGAGGAATTCAGTTCCTTTATCAGATCTTATCTTCACAACTGAGACACTCATATGATTATGAAGTCTTTTGAGAAGTTCTGTAAGTTTTTCCTTGGTTTCACATTTCTTGGTTAAGAAAATAACCCAAGTGTATCTTGAATAATCATCTACTACCACCAATGTATACTTCTTTCCACTGATACTGATTGGTGTGATAGGTCCAAATAAGTCCATATGCATTAGTTCTAAAACATTGTTTGCAGAATGCTGAGACTTAGTCTTGAAACTTGCTTTTGTTTGCTTTCTTTGTTGACAAGCATCACATAAGCTATCCTTCTTGTAGGTAATCTCAGGTAGTCCAATTACTAACAGTTTCTTGACAAGTGTGTTGATGTCATCAAAATTTAGATGACTCAGTTTCTTGTGCCATAGCCAGCTGACTTCTGATTTGGTATGCACAAGTAAACAAGTTTCTACAACTGCTGTAGTCCAATCTACAACATACATATTCTCTTTCTTCTTCCGGCTTGAACAACTTCAAATGTTGTTCCGCTGACGACAATGTAGAAATCTTTGTCAAACGTGACTCTGTATCCCATATCACAGAATTGACTGGTGTTGAGTAGATTGTAATGCAATCCTTCTACATAAGATACATTTTTGATTGTGAGTCCATTTCTGATCAAATTACCATAGCCTTTGGTGAAACCAGGTTTGTCTTTACTTCTAAAATTAACTTTTGGTCCATCTTTTGCAATAAAATTACTTAGATAGTCCTTGCTCTTTGTCATGTGTCTTGAGCATCCACTGTCAAAGTACCAGATATCCTGCAAAATAAATTATACATTTTTAGATACCCAACTTTGTTTGGGTCCATGGGGGTCAGTTGTCAGTACAACTTCGGGAATATATCCTTTAGGTATTTTTCGGATATTGTTGCACTTGTTTTCATATATGTAAGCCACACTCCTATAGTATCTATGCTTGGACTGTGTCTTATTTATATGATCTCTCAGGTCCTTTGACTGAAACTGATTGCCAAGATACTTCCTATTATTGAAACATGAATAACAACCATCATTTCTTTTACTGAGGTTTCTGTTGAGGACTGAAATGATTCCTCTACTAACCTTTAGACTGAAACTTGTGTAAGTTTCTGTCTGAAATGATTGCTTCTATCAGTTTTAATAGTAGATTCAGAGAAATTCCAGTCATCGTCAGTTGGAAATAATCTGCCTTTCCCCCCAACTTTGTGAATCTTTGAATAATTGATATTCTTGAATTTACTTTGACTGAAGTTTTTCTGGTTCTTAGCCTGATTATCTTGAGTAGATTCAGTATTTGATCTACCTTTTCGATTCTCATGATGTGCATCCGATTTACCTTTTGGTTGAACTCGTTGTTGTTTACAAATGACTTCTTTGAAAATTGACGTTCTGTAGACTTTATTCACGTTGAACTTGTTTTACTGGTTCAACATGCCTCTTAGTTTGAGGACATTTTTCAACTATGAACTTAACACCGCTTTTGGCACTAGTTTAGTTCCTTACTGCTCCTCCTTCAAAGTTTGTCGTAACAAATCCCAAGCCGCTTCTATCTCCATATGGCTTGCCTCGATTTGAATCCAAAGGATGAACTAGATTGAGTAAAAATTCAGCTTGTCGCATCGATGCAATAATCGACATCGATTCTTTCCCTTATCGCTTCGCTTAGTTTTATCGTGTTCAACTCATCTTTCAATCTTTTGACTTCTAGAATTATAATTTCTTTCTCAGCTTTGTTTGATTCATAACCAGCCTATATGGTGACAAGCTGACTCATCAACTCATCAAGAGTTTCTTCTAATTCTCGAGTTCTTTGGATTGAATCGCTTTTGAAGAACATGCATTTTGCATGGAAATCGAATCGAAATGCTTTTGAATTTGATTCACATACCTCATTGGAATGTTCCATGTGAGCCATTAAATTTGTTTCGCTGTGATAACCTTCGTACTAAATCAGAGTCGATTCATCTCCGCTAACAATGCTCTTCTTCCGCTTCTTCATTGCCGAGTCTTCTTGGTCGCCTCCGACATTCAGCTTTATTGTGACAAGGCTTCTTACAGTTGAAGCAAAGACATTCGTCATCTTTCCTTTCTCAGGAGTCTTTTTTATATACTTTTGAGTTACTGGATGACCATTATTCATCCTTCTGATTTGACTCATCATGAGTGCCATTTGTTCTTCCATTTCATCCAACTGTTGAAGATTATTTGTGGATGTTTCTTGAGAGTCATTGGATGCTGCTGCAAGTGCTATGGTTTTTGGTTCTTCCAAGCTTTGATTATTGCAGCTGTGCTTGTAAAATCTTCACTGAATTCATAAGCTTCCAGATCTAAGAAGATTTTGAAGGAATCCTCAATGTCAAGTCTTCTAGATTCTTTCGAGCAGTGACTTTCTATCTGGTGTAGTGCCCGAAAGACAATATCTGTAATTGTTTTTGATAGGATTTATAATTCATATTAATATTTGCATTTATGCTTATATTAATACACTGCTGAAAACCCTAAGTATATCGGTATGTAATCACATAACTCAGTGTATGGCATACACATGAGGATTGAGTTAGTGATGATATGCTTAAAACTATTTTGTCCATGGTGAATTTAATCGCAGTATGGGTCTCCCTTTTAATATACCAATAATGCGCCTGCAACACTTAACGGTGTGACGCCTTATCCGACCGCTTGCATAGGTACCTAGCGGGGCATTTATATATGATGTCAATCAAATAGGATCGACCGATTTGATTTGAATTCTCGATATAATTCCATGATCGAGAAATCTTGTCGAATCACAAGATGATCATATATGGATTAGTCTCAATCCTAATGTGATCACGCCATCGCTTGGTTCAAAGTAGGTTTGATGTGTTAGTTAAGGATCACTTGGATACATGTGATCCGATCACTTCGCTCGCTAGATTCGAATGAGTGAGTAGTTTGTGACTTCACGTATATGGAATCCATTCCTTCCTCGTGGAAGTGGATGCATAGCCTCTTTATTTGTTGATCCTAGAAATCGATCGATGGGCCCAGCCATATTATATTAGTTTTGAACAAATTGATCACTAGTTAATGGTAAATAAGATAAGATGTTTTGAAAAGTGGTTTACGGAAATATCCCAATCAAAACGAATACTATGTAGGATTTATCCGTATGTAATGATTATATCAATGGACGCTTTACTCGATGATTGTGAGTGTAAGTATATATCTATAATCGATAGAGTTCGGGCCGGGTTTATGGTATGTAATCCCGGAATTAATAGATTGAATAAGAATTGTTCTATTCGATGAATAATTTTATTTAATTTATTGTAGCTACTTGTTATAGGTCCATGGTCCCCGATGTGCCTCCTAACATGCATATGTTTTTTGACGGTTGGCCTCAATAATAATTAAGTAGTTGGACTATTTAATTGATGTGCGAATAATTATTAAGTGGGCTAAATAATTAAATACATGGAAAAGACATTTTTCGCAGTTCTCGCCCATAATTAAGTGTTATGCAGAAACCCTGATTTTGTGGGAATGAATGGCGTGTGGCATACATGTTGTAATTAGAAAGAAATTAGTTTTCTTGGATAATTATATGTCATGTGATTAATTGTTTATTTGTTAAATAATTAATTGGGAGATATTAGATATTATCTAATATATATATATATATATATATATATATATATATATATATATATATATATATATATATAAATTAGTTTTAGAATATATTAGATTTATCTTATATTTAATAAAAGATTATTATTATTGATTATCTAATTAATTATTAAATCCTCGAGGACAAGGATTTCTCTTATATAATGAGAGTTCTCCTAAGCCTTTTAAACACACACATAATACACGCCATACACACTAAGATAATGGGAGATGTCGATTCCCATTAGTGGTTTAGTGTTGGGGAAATCTTTGGATTTTCCGGTAGCATATCGAGGAGGTCAAGCATCAAGGATCAACATCCACCGGTTGTTGCTTGAGATACACATCGGAAGACCGTGGCATCTCAAATTGATCTCGACTTCATCAATCTTTACATCTCTCCTTTTGATTGGAAAGTAGAGCTAACCTTCTTGTAGTTTACATCTATTTATTTATATGTTTTAATTTATATTGATCGCGATCCTTGTTATTCCGCCAAGGTGAATCGGGCGGATCTAGATCCATCCGCGATATTACATCCAACACCTTCATCTTCAACACATTGGCAAGGCCTTCAAGATTCTTGTATTGATTACTTTCTTTGTGTATTCAATCTGGAGTAGGTCTAATTCATCCATGATAGCACTGAACCTCATCTCTATTTGGTCAATGCTTTCTCCGGATTTCATCCGAAATTTCTCAAACTTGTGCTTTGCAACCGGAGACCTTGTTCTCCCTTGATCGAGCCGCCTTCACAAAACTAATCAAGTTTGTCCCACATTTCAGCAAGAGTGCAATCTTTCACCTTTAAGTACATGTTGCTATCAAGAGTTCTGAGGATATAGTCCATAGCAACGCTTGTTGAGATGGTTTCTCTTGCATCATCATCGGTCCATTCAAATTTGGGCTTCGAACACGAACTTGATTTTCACCAACAAATGCAGATGCGAGTGATCCGGATTGGTCCATCAAAGAGAACGCCCATCATCTTGTCATGAGTAGCTTCTAGAAAGCCTCCATGCGACGCTTGTATTCACAAATCTATCCATGTTGCATATAAGCATTTGTCCGGAATAATCGATTGTTATCCATAAGTGAGTGAGTGAATAGTGATTAAAACTTAAAACTCGAAAACTCGAGCTTCATGAGAACAACTAGAGGAGATATAGAGCAACCGAAGCTTTTAACAATTTCTTGTTAAAGAAACACCGCCCGATACCAATTGTTGGTCCTTTGGAAAGGCTAACACAAGTTTGTAGGGGGTGAATAAATTGTCACAAAAACTGTATTTTTAATCAAATTAAGGTTCAGCTTTAACATGTGAGGAGTTGAGCCGACAAAGCCGAGCTTAAGTTAAACTGACTTATACAAAACTTAGTCAACCGGCATCGGATATAACTCTAGCCTTTTTCTTGATCTTGTTATTCTGTGGTGAAAGTCGATTGTAAAACTAAATTCGTGAATGTCGGGCTTTGTGAGTTGTGAATTGTGTAACAATCCGGCCTCTTCAAGATGTCAGAAAACAAAAATAAATATCAGAATGATATATAAAAGAAAGTAAATGCGTAAAATAAATGAAACAAGATTTATAGAGGTTCCAGTGGAACAACTCGCTACCCTCTCTTCCTCGTGGGTGTGAGGAAAATTCCACTAGAACTTCTTGAGGTGAGCTCACACAAAAAGTCCTAAACAATAGTCCTTGGCTAATCCTAGCTTCACTATCTAAACAAATAAAGAACAGTTGATTGTCGCTTCTTCAAATGCTTGAGCCACTGGTCCTTGAAGGTTTATGTATGGCTCTTCACCACTACATACTACAAACACAAATTACCCGATCGCTTATACAATAGTATTTGAAAATTCTTCACCGGATTGCTTCACAATAAATCCTTTGATTAAGAATAAAAGTTAATGAGAATCAATAAATTGATTCTTGTTGGTGGTTCTTCAAAGTGTCTCAATCTAGATGAATTCTCGTAGCTTGAACATTTGAAGTAATTCTTGATTGATCTTGTTAAAGCAAGAAAGATGATAGCAATTCAATGAACGAGACTAGTGCACAAAATTCTTGTAATCTTGTTAATTTAGATAAATCTTCGTATTGATCCTTGGTGCAAGGTCCTCTATTTATAGTGTAAGGTCCAACGCTCATCTTGCTTGAATTCGAATTGTATCAACGCTTATCTTGTAACGGCTATATTTTGTGACCGCTCGACTTGTCAAGATTTCATCCAATAACATTCCTTACTTTACAACGCTCAACTCATTTTATATTAGTATGTTGATGACCGACTTATAAAACTCGCTTTTGATCGCTTTAATAACGAGTTTATCAAATTGTCCGCTTTCTAGATCGACTTGGAGCATTAACTGAGATTTTACTTTTCTTCAAATATCAGTACTCCGATTCTTCATCTGATTATAATTGTCTTAACCTGAGTACGCCATAAACATATATCATCTAAGAGTTCATTATCCTTATGACTTTTAGTTCTTCACACAAGATCCATAAAGTCAGTTCAGGTTACCACAAACTTGCCTGAAGTCTAACTTTACAGTCTCGACTTGGTCTTCATAAACTGAGTTTGAACCCTCAGTTCTTCAATCTTCAATAATCGAACCTGTCCTCGCCTTCTTGCTTTCTAGATAAGCCAACTGAGTCTATCCCTCAGCGAACTTACCTTCTTCAGTTCTAAAATGGTGTATCTCTTCAGTTTAATGACAAGTTCTAGTTTTCTAAACAATTTCCAGTTTTCAGTTCTTCGACACATCTATCTATTACAGTGCTTGTCTGATGTAACCTATACAAATATCAGACTCTAGTAAAACATATCCATTCAATTCAAGACATCTTTTAGCCTTTCACTATAACAAATGGCTTCAAAGACTTTATGAATGGGGTTAATAAATGATTAAATACGATGAATCATCATCAAAACATAAATTTTATTTCCAACAATTTCCTTCTTTGATGATGCCAAAACCTCCTTAAAAAAAGCTTAAAGATAAATACAATTTAAAACATGGTAAAACCGAAATCGGATATCATTAAAATTTGCAAAATCGAATTGTTACACAAGAGTGAAAAATCAAATAAGAGCTAAACTCAAGTTCAGGTTTTGTGTAACTAAGTCAAATTCTTTTCTTTATCATGAAGACGAAAAGCATTTTCTAGCTACGCAAGTTTCACAATCTACAAAGTTATCATTCAATTGCTACAAAGCTTTAGTGATTCAATTTAAACATCGCTTCTTGGGTAGAAAAGCTTTAGCAGCTATCACACGAGTTTTGCAATTCCTTCTCAGAAAACTAATTCAATTGCTGGATTGAATGTGAATTGGATTCCCAAGAGTTAATCAAACTCAGTATGAATTATGACTTTGAAGCTATGTTTTTCCTGAGTATGATTTTCTACATGTTTCCTTTGAAGATCAAAGTTGAAGGCTTGTGATTTTGATAGAGTTTTTAGACTTCAAATTTCCCGATAATCTTGTTTTTGCTTCCTTTCGGCTAATGCCTTCTATTTATAGCTAAATTCCCCTCGGATTTTGAATTTCCATCCATTGGCTATTTAATATGGATAATAATCCTTGATTTATCTTGATTTGATTCTCCATGATTTTAGTGATACGGATTTCTTCCTCAATGTCCATCACAAATTCTCGGTCTTGATTGATTACGACAATTGCATATTCTTCATATTTATCACATGTCAAATCTTGAGTAATAGACTCACCGGGCTCGACTAACTTAGTCGTTGTTCTATTGATAGATAATTTCACTTGTCTCACGTTGATTTAGTCGATGGTTGATACTTTACTTCACCACAAGATATCGCTTTCACTTGGTTGTGTGATTTTTAATCTTCAAGCAGCACTTTAACGATCACATGGTTGTTGTTACTGCTATTGCTTCTCTCCAGCTACTTATCAGCCGATAGAGATTTACTTCACTAATCTATATTTTGGGTGAGATCAATGTACACCATATTGGATAAAATTGAATTCCATGACTTAATTGATATCTTAGACTTAACCTAGGTCATCAAAAACTTCCTTGGTTGTAAGTCACCCAGTATAGTCTTCACTTCATCAGGCCGTTCTTCTTGGTCATCTTACACAACCGGTCTTCTATTCCTGACTTTCATTGAGTTGTCCTACCAGACTTAGTATCGTGCTTGTCTCGCCTAAACTTATACAAATGTCGACTTCTAAATAAGACCAATAAAATTGATTCTAACTTATTTCATGCTTTCTATAATAGCTAGCATGGCTATCATTAATACTTTAAAATGTTCCTAACAATTTCCCGCTTTTTGATGATGCCAAAACCCTCATAAGCCTGAACATAAGTAAAAATTTATAAAAGAAAAGGACAGAACCAGACATGTTTTTTTCATCCATAGAGGGCAAAAAGATTAAAAAAGAAATGACATAAAAGTTATTACAACTACATTTTAATAAGTCTTTCATTATATTGATTGAACTTTGTTGCGTGGATGCCCATCAGCTCCTTGAAGTCAATTTCTAGATATTTCCATTTCCATTATTCAAATGATGTTGAATTGGGCATTATGCCAAAATCTTTCTGTCAAATAGTTTATTGAAGTCTGGCAATGTCTCATATGCTACTGGTTCTCCAAAATAATCCATCAATCTGGATATAGCTTCAAAGAATGTGAGGATCTACTAATTTTAGGTCCTTGTACATTGTCCACCGCTTCGAGCCATTATCCTAGAATTGGTTTTAAGAATTTAACCGTTGTTAAATTCCAATTGTCCTTCAGCTTGTTAAGTCACTGTGCCCTTTTTGTCGATTTGTGCACCGCCCCACTTCCTTCACCAGTGGAGCCGATGCTCCTCAGATGTTCCTTGTCTTGTGCTTCTTTGAGATATATAATGTATTTTAGTTCCTTATACATCTTGACATATCAACTCTCACTTTTCATTATGAAGACCTAGCAAATCTCGCCATCCTTCATCTTGTGTTTGATTAGGGTATAAATTGTCTGAGACTTGCAGAATTCTCTAACAAATTGAATTCACCTATGCATCCTTCCTCTTTGTTTTTGAAAATGGAAGTGTTTTTCTTGACTTCATCTGAATATATACCAAGCAGTAGTGTCTCGCCAACATTATC